>APFE030571588.1:25146-64841 GCA_000404065.3 Pinus taeda
TTTAAATTTTAAATATCAAGTATAAATTTTAAATATCTATTTTAAGTATAAATAATTTTAAATTTTAAAGACCACTCCTTCACAGTCGATTGAAATGGAAATGAATCCATATGAACGTGAAGATTCCAGCTTTGATTGGCGAGAAAGCGCGATGGAGATTAGAGCAGGGGAGAGCACCAATATGTTGGAGTTCATTCGTCACGAATTGCTGGATGATGTGGAGGAGGATTTAGATATTGAAGATGTAGTGGATCATCACCCACCACAAAATTACACATCATCATCTTCAGTATCGATTTCCCCAGCAGTCATCACCAGCGCCACCTGGGATTATATCCACGCAACTGCCACTGCCAGCGGCTTGTGCCAAAATTGCAGCTGTAAATCCACATCAGAAGACAATCACAATAAAGTCACACAACACTTTTCTTCTACTTCTTCTTTATCCGCAGTTATAAAAAGAGCAGAGGCCGTAAATGTGAAGGTAAAGCCACAGCCACGGGAAGAGCAGAGTGGAGAGATTGAAGCAGATGTGTGGAGCTCCTTTACAGTACATTTCATTTTGCATAAAATATCTATTTTATGGTATATCTTACTACTATGGTTTATCAATACCATATACTTAAAAATTCAAAATTTACTCTTAATATTAATATAATTACTTATTACTCATAATATTAATATAATTACTTATTACTCATGTGTCTATATAACGGTGACTACATGACGACTACAGTGTAAAGAGTCCACCAAAAATAATGGCCCCGTGACGATGACGGCTGCAGTCGGTTCAACTTGAAGTCCATTCAAAAGGTACGCGTGGTTGACTTGCCAGGATGATGCATTGTATTTAACACAAATGGAAATGGAAACGAAAGAGAGTGCTTTATAATCCCCACAAAATTACACATCGTCATCTTCCGTGGATTACATTGCATGATTGGAATACCATTGAAAGTGCTGTTGGTTTTTGGGGAATGGGCAACTTGCCAGGATGATGCATTGTACTGGGAGTTGTCTATAATGTGACTTTTTGGAGATTCTGGTGACGGAATTCGGCAGAAGAAATTGAGGTTAAATCATGATTTGTTGCAGTTAAAATGGTTTTTTAACTGCATATTTAGATTCAGCACCATGAAAAACCCCTGGGATGCTTTGATTGTGCAGAAACTAGCTATCAAACTTGCCATTCCAATAAATTGTTGCCGGATTTTGACCGGAAAAAACGGCCTGAAAAGCTTTCAAAAACTCGCATTATAGACAACTGCCATTGTATTTGCCACAAATGGAAAATGGAAACGGAAACGACTGCTCTATGTTCCTCACTCGCTTCGCAGTCGATTGAAATGGAAATGAATCCATACGAACGTGAAGATTCCAGCTTTGATTGGCCAGAGTCCCAGAGAGCGCGATGGAGACTAGAGCAGGGGAAAGCACCAATATGGTGGAGTTCATTTGTCACCATTTGCTGGATGATGTTGAGAAGGATTTAGATATTAAAGATGGAGTGGATCGCGCACCACAAAATTGCACATCATCATCTTCCGTGGCTTACATTGCATGATTGTAATGAAAAGGTGAGTATGAAGTATGGGAATACCATTGAAAGTGCTGTTGGTTTTGGGGAATGATAAACACTTCTTGCCAGTGGCATTAAAGCGGTGCTGTCAAAAATAATGTTGATAGACAATAGGTTGCTGCGTCATGCTCGTGAACGTGACAGCCCATGCCTGGGTTTTGTCCTTCCTCTCCTACACAATTGAATTTTTCCTCTTTGGGCAAAAATATTTGTAACGGTAAGAATGGAGACTGAAGTGGCAATATCCAACAATCTTCTGAAAATGCATTTCCCATATTTACATTGTACTCTGAATTCCATTGTTTAGATTGCATGATGGTAATGAAAAGGTGAGATTATAATTTTAATGAGTATGAAGTATTTGGAATACCATTGAAAGCGCTGTTGGTTTTGGGGAATGATAAAAACTTCTAGCAAGTGGCATTAAAGCGGTGCTGCCAAAAATAATGTTGACAGACAATAGGTTGCTGCGTCATGCTCGTGAACGTGACCGCCCATGCCTGGGTTTTGTCCTTCCTCTCCTCACACCTGGAATTTGAATTTTTCCTATTTTGGCAAAAATATTTGTAACGGTAATTTTGATCTGTAAGTATTTAAGTTGCCCTAATAATTTATAATGAGTGATTTAAATTCTAATTAATATATTCAAATATTATATAATTTATAATTGATAAATTCTAATAAATATATATGTTATAGAATAGTGACGTATTTAGTTAACAATGTAGGTATATTTCATTAATTATATTTTATGTTTTAAATATATTTATCTTTTAAATATAAAGATTTATCTTATAAATATATAAATATAACTACTTATAAGCCTATTTTCATATTCACCAAGGTTAAAGCTATAACCAGAAAACAAATAACCAAACCTAAATTGGAAATTCCCATACCGGCTTTGGGAAATAATATAAATAATTAATACTGCGTATGTTTTTATTTATTTTTTATTATTTTTATTTATTTTCTTAATTTTTTATTATTATGCTAAAAAAAATTGAGATGCATATGATAGGGTAGAGAAAAATAATAATAATAGAAAGTGTGTTTTTATTTATGTAATTTTTTTGTATAATTTATTTTTTTAATTTTTTATATATGCAATAATTATATTTGACTAATGTATGTTAAATTTTTAGGTATAATTTGGATTAGGAATGTGAGATAATTTTAATGTTAAATGAAAAAAAATTGTTTATTATTAAGATGTTATTCAGATGGTGTATATTGATAATAAAATTGTCTTTCAAATTAATCACATTATTGATTTCGAACTAACTAATGTGGTTTATCCTCTATTATTAAGATGTTATTTAGATTATGTAGATTAAATTAAATTTGAATATTTGTTGAGAACAATTTATTTTTTTAATCAAATTTTTATTATAAATTAAAATTTGACAAAAGAATAAACCATTATGCAAATTAATTAATTCTTTCTTAAAAAATGCTAAATATAGTATATTATAAAATTAAGCAAACAAAAAAATATATAATATTATAATAATCAAATTATATTTCAAAAATTAAAATTTTATATGTATTCTATGGATGACGGTTTCATGTTGCAGAGTCTGAAAATTTGCAGGGGACCGATCTGACAACCCAGAGACAGTATCCAATCAAAGGCACTGACACTAAGGAATGAGTGGAAGCAGAAGGAGGAGAGAGATCCCCTCCGAGAAGAATGTTGTGACCAACAATTGCTGCAAGAGCAATAGAGAGGCGAAAAATAATGAAGTCGCGGGAGTAGAAAAGGAAACCCCTATGCTAGGGAAGAAGTGACAAACGAGGATGAAGGGTCAATGCTTGCCAAGAGCCACAAAGAAACCCAGTTTCGTCATTCTGAATGATAAACTGTAATCCTACCAAAAGTTTATGAAAGATCATGCATTCATAAGCAAGTTTATAGGAATTTGGTCATCAAACAAATATCTCATTAAATGGATCTATCAAAAATGGAAACCAAAAGGTCACATAGATCTAAAGCTGGGGGCTCGAGGTTTTATCACAGTAATTTTCACAAGCCTGGAAGACAAGGAGAGGACTTTCGAAAACAGGCCTTACCTCTATTATAATGTGGAACTATTTATGAGATTTTGGGAGGAACGTTACAACCCAAATCAGGAAAAGTTCATGGGAGCCCTGATCTAGGTTCGTCGGTTCTCCTTACCAGTGGATTTTTGGGACCCTCAAATCTCTTATGGGATAGGAAATACTATAGGAAGATTTGTAAAAGTAGCGAACACCACATGGAGAGGAAGTTATACATATTATGCTACGATCTATGTTTATATGAACATCACCGAGCCTCTTTTGGAATACATCGAACTAGAGTACCAAGATGACGTCTGGCAACAACCGCATGATTATGAGCATGCCCTGTTTAGATGTAGGAGATGCTATGAATATGGTCACCTATTTAGAGATTATCCCCTCAACAAGATGCATAACACAGAGCAAGAAACGAAAACAGAAGAGATTAAGCCTCAGGAGGATAAATCCAAACTTCAATAGGTAAGCAATCGTTAAAGAAACCCTAAAACCCATCTCAAAATGGTCCAAAAGTCAACCGAGGAGATAGACCAATAGTAACAAATTTGAAGTCCTGACAAACATGAACGAAGAATCCAGGGAGCAGGGGGAAAAAGAGCAAGCAAGAGGAATAATGTAACACCCTCCTCCCACATCTACCTAAGTAACCATGCCAACCGAGGTAAACATGAGACGAGAGGCTACTATGATCATATTCGACCTCCTAGGTGACCTTAAGGAAGTGGAATCAACGGAACATCACATATAGTCATCCAAAATCATTCATAGAAACTTTAGGAGACAAGTTAGCCACCCAAATAGCCTGTCCCCAGGTCCTACTGTTGTTTTAACCAACTTAAGCAAAAGTAACGCTCCCCGGACACTGCCAAGGCGAGTTATAACGCTCCACAGACACTGCCGAGGTGAGTTATAACAATCCCCAAACACTACCATGCGAGTTAGTCTATAGGCTAACGCTATGTTTTGCTAGCATTCCATGATTTGAGCCACCTTTTTCGGCCCAGAGCCTGGGACACTGCCCAGAATGGAATGATCACTTAAAATTGGTAAGAATACAAGGAAACAAGGATGAAAAAGCAATAATAAGAACAAGACCATACCCAGACCCCTACTAGCCATGACATGCATTTCATCAAACATATCATCAGCATGTAACCTATAGGTGTAAACAACAAAATTAAGTATAGGGATCTCATACTTATCTTAGAATCGCCATGAACCATTAATTCCTCATGTCATTTGCTGCCTTATCTTTTATTAGATCATAGATACATTATCCATTCAGATACAAGTAAAAGCATGTTGAGAGCCATACATAACTATTGTCACAAAAATACATAATAGGAACATAAATTCAACGGACATATCACCCATCAAAATCCATATATACATCAATACTTTTACACATGAAAATCAAGGGATTGAATTTCACATTAACGAATGCAATGAACCAACTAGAGATGGGACTACCACATTCCACCCGACCATAGATTGGCTGATTCAAGTCTCTCTTCATCCAATCAGCCCTGTGCCATATTCAAAGCATGAATGTGGGACTCATGGAACACATAAAAAAGACACCAATCAATGTGCATGCCACTAGAGTTCTCTTCCTACACCATGAGGAATTAGAGTGCCTCCTAGTCTCTCAGGATTTATCGTGCATCTACAGTATGATCCAAGGATCACTAGGCCCTACAACAAGACATACTCTCCAGGATTTACGTGCATTCCATCCCGAAACCACTGGCGAAACAAAGAGAAAATTCATCTCTTGGCTTTACCATATATCCTGTCATTCATCGGCAAGGATTCCTAGGCCCACTAAGGCACACAATCTGGCTTTACCGCAACCCACAATCTGGTTCAGGGGTTACTAGGCCGGTGGCTTCATGATCCTCATTCCAGTTCAGGGACCACTACACCATGTGTTTGTTAATTTAGAGATCCACCTCATTCAGCTTCGAATCCAAACTGGCCATCCCACATAAACCGAATGAGATAACCCATCTCATCGAAGCTATAAGGAAATGGAAAGGTTAGGTTAAAAATATTGTCACACTTGGAAAAACCCATGCATGGTAAAAAAGAAACACATGCAATCCCATGCATGCTAAATATAGTAAGGAAAATACATATGCAAGTCGATACCTACAATGAAGCCTGTTGTGGCTGCTTGATCCTACCTTTCCCTGCTTGACCCTTGCCTCCTCTTGTATTCTTTTCCTTTCTTGTTCCCATGCCAAAGTGCTCCAAGAAAACTCTAAGTGTCCAAGAGTATGAGACAGAGAGAGAGAATAATGAGAGTGCTCCAACTCTAAACTGACAAAAGGTTACCAATTGATCCTAAGAAGCCTTTTTATGAATGAGGCCTCTATTTTCTTCTTTTTCCATTATTTTCCTTCATTTTCCTCCTCACATGCAACCTGTGACCTTTCCCCTCCTTTTTCTCCTAATTTCAATTATTTTAATAAATAATTGTGCCAAAATGCCATTTTTCCTTTCCAAAGCCTTAGCCATCGCCCTTGCTAATTTTCTTAGCCATAAACAACCAAATGAACACCCCCTAGGATGTCCTTCCCAACATTCAGCTTGGAATAAGTGTCCCATCAACCGTGTTTATTGTTTTTAACTTTTATTACATGGAATTTTCACTAAGGCTGTTACAGAACCCTCCCCCTTGGGGGGCATCGTCCTCGGTGTTCAATCACACATATACCTCAAAAACCTGCTAAAATAAGACATATTTCTTATGGAGCTTTATAACACCGCTCGATGCAGTATTTACAATGAAAGATCGACTTAAAACCAAGCATCCTGATAACATGCCAACATTCCGCATAGTGGAGCTTTATAACACAGCTCAATACAGTATTTACAATGATCATCCTGCTGACTGTCAACCCATATGACATCATAACATCATGATAACATAACCACATGGTAGCATAATAACATGACAACATAACCATAATGACATGAAACCCATACCGCATAGTGGAACTTTATAACATAGCTCGTTACGATATTTACATCCATATAAACGTGTACATATAGAAACATCACCATAAATATAGATACCAAAACATATATCAACACATGTACCAAATCATATGTCAAATCATATACTAAACACCATATCTAAGCATATATCAAAACATCATATAGCATGTATCAAACCATCATAAGGCATATATCGAACCACCATAAAGCATATACCAACCACCATAAAGCATATACCAAACCATCATAAAGAAAATGCCAAACCACCATAAATAAAATAACAAACCACCATAAATCATATACGAAACCACCATAAAGCATATACCACACCACCATATTAAAGCTTTTTTGCGTCAACCAGCAAACAAGGAAGGATACATAGCCCACATCTGATCTGCCATCTCCCATGTAGCTTCATCGGGCCCAAAGTGCTTCCATTGCACTTTAACTTTCTCGATTGCTCGGTTTTGGAGCATGAGCACCTTTTTCTACAATATACACTGAGACTCCGGCTAGAATTATCCATCTGGTTCCACCTACAATATAGAACAATCAATTACATGATCAACATCCTTAACATACTTCTTAAGCAAAGACACATAGAAAAAATCATGGACTTTCACTATCGGAGGCAATGCAAGTCAATAGGCTACTGGCCCAATCCTCTCAATGATACTAAAGGGTCCACAAAACCATGGTGCCAGCTTGGCACATGATCCAATCCCCAAGGAGCTCTTCTTCAGTTTGATGTGCAAGTACACATGAACCCAACGTAGAACTCCTTGAACAACCTGTTCCTATCAATACAAATATTCTGCCTATCCTGTGCTTCCTTCAAATTCTTCTTGATCACCTGCATTTCTTGTTCCATGGCTGCCAACATATCTGGTCCAATCAATACCCTGCTAATGGGATCACTCCAATTGATGGGAGTGTTGCAACTCTGCCCATACAATGCCTCAAAAGGACTCATCTTCATTGAATTTTGATAACTGTTGTTGTATGCAAACTCTACCAAAGGGAGATACTCTTCCCACTTCTGATGTTGATGCATCACATACATCCTCAACATATCCTCCAATATCCGGTTGATCCTCTCTATATGTCCATGTGTCTATGGATGATACGTTGTGTTGAAAGAAAACTCTGAGCCCAAACTTGCAGATAACTCCTTCCAAAACTTGGAAGTGAACTTTGCATCCTTGTCTGACACAATCTTCTTCAGACCATTGTGCAGTCTAACCACATCTTTGATGAATTAATGTGCCACATCGCTAGCTGAGTTGATAGAATTCACTGGAATGACGTGTGCAACCTTTGTTAACTTGTCCACAATGACCATGATGGAATCATGTTGCTTCACTGTCTTTGGCAACCCTATGATGAAATCCATGGAAATGACCTCCTATTTCCACTCTGGAATCGTGATCAACTGTAGTAGTCCACCTGGATGCTTACATTCTTCTTTCACTTGCTGACAGTCAAAACACCTTGCCACAAACTCTACTACATCCCTCTTCAAATTCGGCCAATAGTAATATCTCTTCACTGCTATCAAGGTCTTTTGATAACCTGGGTGCCTTGAATACGGTTTCGCATGAAACTCCCTCAAGATCACCTTCTTGAGCTCACTACTATTCGGTACATATATCATGTCTCAGACACTGACCAATCCATCCATTGCAACATAATAATCCATACCCTGTGGACCTGCACTTGTACCTGTACTGCCACTTGTACATGTACCACTACATATACCTTCACTTGCACCTGCACCTGTACCGGCACCCTGCTGCAACTTGTGCACAATCTCCACATACTTGACATCTTGTTGACCTGCCTGCAAGATCTTATCTAGTAAGTCCATCCCATAGGAGCTCATAGCTACCAAGTGAGGTACCCATTGGCATTATGACATAGGTTTGGCACTATGACTTAGGTTTTATCCTTGATGGCAACTCACTCAGATGACAAATCATAGTTCAGGCTCTCAGAATAAAAGAAAAAGAGATATACGCAGTTTTCACTTAACCAAGTCGTGTATACACGCGGGATCGCCGATCAAAAATCGTGTATGCGTATGCACGCACTTTCATGCACGGAAAAGTGCATACATGTGGGAAAACTTATTTTTAGTCCATGGTATTTGGTCCTTGGTATTTGGACCTATGGTTTTAGACCATGGTCTCTTGTCTGAAGTGTTGAACCCAGTTATTTGGACCCAGGAATTGGTTCTAAGTGGTTTTGGACCATGGTATTGAGTAAGACCTAAGGCTATAAAAGGGGAAGGAGATCATTAGGCAAAGGCATTCACTCAAGCATTGAATATCTTATGAAGAGAAAGATCTAGAATACTGGTCATTGTGTTATGGTGCATAGCTGGATGTGAACCAAGGAGGAACCTGAGTGCTAGAAGAAGGATAAGTTTTATTGATGGGTCAAGATCTTAAGGCTTGAATAGTAGTATGTTTGTGTGATTTTGATCTATTATATTTGACGCATGACTTGATCTATAAATCTGATAATCTGGGTATAACTGATGTCTCAATATTTGAAAAGGGAAAATTGTCTTTTATAGATATGTACGCAAGTTCGGCACAGCAAAGGCGCGTATACACGCTAGTTCAGTAATTCAAAACTGCGTATACGCTAGTTTTCCTTAATACAGAAGCGTATGCACGTAGGTTCTTCATCTTGAAGCAGCGCACGTCTCATAAAATATGTTTTAGCTACTTCTGTTTATTGCTGCAGTATTCTGGGTTCAGGATTGGTGTCTCGTTACTGTTACTATATTATGGTTACAGCATTCAGAGAAGTGATTGATTGATTCAGTTTTGGTTGGTTCTAAGGGGATTGGTTGATGCATTTACATTTGATGTTTGATTGATGGATCCAATCTGAAAATTTATGAAACGTGGTCCCTGGAAGAAAAGAGAAGGTTGTAGCCTTCTGTAGGTCAGTACCTATGTACTAGTACATCAGCTAGTACAAGAGCTAAGGGGGTTGTAGCTCCCTTCTAGGAGAAGCTGGAGAATGAGAGAAGGTTGTAGCCTTCTGCAGGTAGAAGCCTGCGTACTAGTATAGACTGCACCAATACAAAAATATTGTAAAAAGAAGATTCTTATTAAAAGAAGATAGAGATGAATTGTAACAGGTGGTTTTCACCCACATTAGGTTTCCACCTTATATCTTATGTTCATGTGTGTGATGATCTGTTCTGTTTTACTACACCTGTTTACTGTTCTTATGGTTAATGAATTTATGATGCACTGATTAAATATCAACATTTAATGGATTAACTGAATCATAAATTTACTGATATACACTTGTTGCTTTAGACAATTGCGTATATACACGAGTTACCATAATTGAAGTAGCGTATATATATCTGAGTATTAAAATGAAAAAGTGTTTGATTTGATAACACTGATTCACCCCCCCCCCCCCCCTCTCAGTATTATTTCCAATAGTACCTATACCTATCTACTAAGAGAATCTACCACCCTATTCTCTTTACCTTTGATGTACCTGATCTTGAAATCAAACTCACTGATCGTGCCAACCATCTAGCCTGCTTGGGTGTTCAGATTTGGATGGTCAAAAAAATACCTCAACGCAATGTGATCACTCATAAGTACAAACCTCCTGCCAAGAAGACAATGTCTCCACATCTTCAATGTATGTATGATCGTAACTAACCCAAGATCATGCATGGGGTAGTTATGTTCATGCTCATTCAGTTTCCGATACTCATAACATACCACATGTTCATCCTACATAAGGACTCCACCAAGCCCTCTTTTGAAAGCATTTGTGCATACCACAAACACTTTGTCCAGATCTGCAACCTGTATAATTGGTGCATGTGTCAACAACTGCTTAAGTTGCTCATAGCTAGCCTCGCACTCCTTTGTCCATTCAAAATTTTTACCTTTCCTTCTAATGATGTGATAGAATAAGCAATATGAGAGAAGTTCCTAATGAACCTCCTGTAATAGCCTGCCAGACCCATGAAAGATCTTACCTCATCCAAACTCTTAGGAGCTACCCAATCCATGATGGCCCTTATCTTCTTTGGATCTACTGCAATGCCCTCCTTGGAGACAACATGTCCCAAGTAGTGTACCTCAGTCTGAAAGAAACTACACTTGTTGAGCTTAGCATACAACTAATTCTCCCTCAACAACCTCAATACTGCTGCTAAATGATCGGTATGCTCTTCCTCGTTTTTGGAATATACCAGTATATCATTAATGAACATAATAACAAGATTATCCAAATATGGATGCAACACATTATTCATTAAACACATGAAGGTAGATGGATCATTAGTTAAGCCAAATGGAACAACAACAAACTCATAATGCCAATACCTGGTCCTGAACGCAGACTTGTAAATGTCCTCCTCTTTGATGCATGCATGATGGTATCCCAATATCAAGTTGATCTTCTAGAACATTACTACTCCCTTTAGTTGCTCAAAAAAGTCATTAATCCTCGACAAAGGGTACCTGTTCTTGATCATCACTTTGTTAAGTTGTATGTAATCAATGCATAATCTGAGAGTACCATCCTTCTTCCTCACAAAAAATATCAGTGCACCCAAAGGTGATACACTTGGCCTAATGTATCCCTTGTCCAACATTTCCTTCAACTGCAAATTTAATTCAACTAACTCAGGTGTTCTCATCATGCAAGGTGCTCTTAAAGCTAGAGTTGCCCCTAAAACTAACTCAATAAAAGTATACCACCTTATGAGGTGGCAACTCTGTAATGTCCTAAGGGAATACATCCTGAAACTACTGCAAAACTAGATACTTTCTCAACACATCTACATCCTCAACCTCCTTACCCTTATCACTATAAATTGATACTACAAATAGCATACACCCTTTCCTATGGCTATGCTCTTCTCGCATAGATGTCGACATCCTAACTGACGTGGATTTCTTCTTAGCCTACAAGAATCTTGGTTCCCCATTGTCAACAACACACTCGATAGATTTGTCATAGCAATCTACCTTGATTCTATGAAGATAAAACCAATCCATGCCCAAAAAAATATTGTATGATCCCAACGGTAACACATTTAGATGTGTTGCGGTAAGCATACCATTCAAATCAAATGCACAAGCTCTTTCCCAAAGATGAACTCTCTTCCTTGTACCTGTAGCCAACTGCACTAACAAAGACTCTGCATGCAATTCCTTACTCAAATCTCACTTATCCACCAAGTCAGGACTAACATAGCTATAATTAGATCTAGGGTTAATCAAAATAGAAATAACCTGATCACAAATCTTACCGTCCATCTCAGTGATAGATGCCTGGTGTTTTGCCTGCCTGTTGTCCACTGATGCATAGATAAGTGGAATAATCTGATAAACATCCCCAATAGTTTGCGCCTCCTATGCACTGTATATCTTAGGCCTTCCATCATGATGCTACGGACAATCTCTCCTGAGGTGTTCCTCATCACATGTCCAACACTCCAACCGACCAGTGCCCTCACCTATATGTTGTTGTTGTTGTTGTTGTGACCCATGCCCTTGTCTATCCGCATTAAACTTCTTCTGCGGTGCCACATTTTCTTTCTCATCTACATGCTAAGGCCTTATTCTCTTAGGCTTCCGTTTACCTCTACTTTTGTCCTTTCCTTTCCATCCATGCTGGGATTCATTGTTACACTTTGATTTTTCATAGCTATGCTTCAATTTCCCAATGACTTCTTCAAGTGATAGATGCTCATCATACTCAATCCAATCTCTAAATGCTAATGTAAAACCATCGACAAACCTCTAAACTTTAGCCTTCTCATCAGTAAGATACAATACATACCTCAATAGCTCCAGAAACTTGGTCGTGTACTCTTCATCTGTCATTGATCCCATCTTTAGCCCATAGAATTCTTTTTCCTTATTATCATGGTACCTCTCTGACAAGTACTTCTTCCTGAAAAGCCTCTTTCACTCCCACCAACTCAAGTCATTCGTCCTGATATCTCTAACCCGCTTAACATCTTCCCACAAGATGCCTGCTTTACCTTTCAATCTGAAGATAGCTATTCTGGCCTTCAAGCTATATATATAATCATGCAACTCAATGAATTTATTCATCCCAAGTATCGAAGCCACTACATCTTCCGGCTTCTTCACATCTCCATCAAAAGCAGGTGGCTTCTCTTTCTTGAATTCATCTGGAAAGTATCCCCTATCATTCCTCTTGTAAGGATGATAGTGATGACGATCATGATGTCTATCAGCACCAGGACTAGAATAGTACCTATACTCATCGCCCCTCCTATCTAGAGTATCCATTAAATTTCCATCTCTCATTGTATCGGATCTATCCAACCTGTGTATACCATGAGATTTAATGCCATATGCCCCATTAGTTCCATCCTCCTGTCCATGGCTGATCTGAAGCAGCCCTTGTCGCTGCAATTCTGACAAACTGTAAAGAAGTATAACATTAACCTCCTCTTGTTTGTCTTATGCCTGTATGATCTAGTCATTATCTACCTTACAACTCCTTATCTCTTCCTTCAAGCTCCTCAATGTAACTTCCAAATCAAAAATATTCCCAACACCATACTGCTCTTTGGATTCATAGGGAGAGCCTTTGTAGTCAACCATCTTGCTAGCCATTTGATATTTTTTCCTGCAATGCATAATATGTCAGATAAACGAAATCACAATAAACTGGTGTACCTTAGTATATCTCTGGGAGGATACCATGTCTGCAAGATCGCCAAATCAGCATGATACATGTATGACATAATCATAACAACATATAGACATAAATAATAAATGTATCAACAAATAAGCATCACTCTAGTTAGGGTCCAGTCATCAATGCAAGGCCATATCAACAATGCATGTTATGACCTCATTCATGACAACAACCGTTACCCCATTGTACACATTACCACATGCAACCAACAATATGCATAAGCAATGCCAAAAGCGCATGTAGTTGAGCATAAGCAATCAAATCTTGTAATCAACATACATGATTGATACATGTAATAAAAATATTCAAGAATGTAACCTAACATACAAGGGTGTAAGTAGGCGACATAAAATCAACATATAAGCGACATATAATCCATATATAGTTAGTCACATACTTATGACAAATGCATTCCACAAAATCAATATCAAATTCTCCATGCTAACCATACTATAACCATAGTCAAGAATCAAGCAAATGCAACAATCACATGGTATGCAAGTGTTAGAGACACACATGGAAACTAACATGAATGCATGATCAATACACCACCCATCCAATTTGAGAGTTGAACCATACTCTGATATCACTTTGTAACACCCTCCTCCCACATCCACCCAAGTAACCATTCCAATTAGAGTAAACACGAGACGAGAAGCTACTATGATTAGATTCGATCTCCTAGGTGACCTTAAGGAAGTGGAATTGATGGAACATCACACACATTCATCCAACATCATCCACATAACCTTCAGGAGACAAATCAGCCACTCAAACATCCTGTCCGTGGGTCCTACTATTGTTTTAACCAACTTAGGCCAGAGTAACGCTCCCTAGATGCTGTAAAGGCGAGTTATAATGCTCCCTAGACACTTCCCAAGTGAGTTATAACACTCCCTAGACACTGCCCAAGCGAGTTAGTCTTTAGGCTAGTGCTTTATTTTACTAGCATTCTGGGATTTGAGCCACCTTTCTTAGCCCAGAGCCTAGGACATTCCCCAAAATGAAATGATCACTTGAAAATTGTAATAATGCAAGGAAAGAAGGATGCAAAAGAAATAAGTTGAACAAGACCATAACCAGACCCCTACTAGCCATGACATGCATTTCACCAAACATATCATCAACATGTAACCTATAGGTGTAAACAACATAATTAAGTGTAGGGATCTCATACTTATCCGAGAATCACCATGAACCATTGTTTCCTCATGTCATTTGTTTCCTTATCATTTATTAGATCATAGGTACATTATCCATTCATATATAAGTAAAAACATGTTGAGAGCCATACATAGTTTCTATCACATAATATACATATAACCAGTATAATAGGAACACAAATACAATGGATATATCAACCATCAAAATCCATGTATACATCAATACTTTACATGTGAAAACCAAGGGAATGGATTTCTCATTAATGAATGCAAACCAACAGGAGTTTGGACTACCACGTTCCACTCGACCATAGATTGGCTGAGCCAAGTCTCTCTTCAGCTAATCACCCCCATGCGGTATTCCAAGCATGAATGTGGGACTCATAGAATACATAAAAAAACAACAATCAATGTGGATACTACTATATTTCTCTACCTACACCGTGAGGAATTTGAGTGCCTCCTAGTCTCTCAGGATTTACCGTGCATCCATAGTATGACCCATGGATCACTAGGCCCTACACCAAGACATACTGATCCAAATTTGGATTAGGGCAAAAATTTACTCAAAAATCAAACTTCTCAGAATCCCTCAAAACTTGAACGATTGCATCTATCTCGACGATACGATCCCAATGCAACTTGTTTCACTCAAAACAGAGCTCGTATGAGAAAGTTAAATACTTCTGTCTGTTTTGACAAGCAGGCAAATTTTTTGATACAGGGCAGGCTGATTGGGATGTTGACTAGGCATCTGTATTGCCCAGTCAAAAAAATGAATATTCCTTGGAATATTCCCACAAGTGGCTCAATCATATTGTGACAAATGTCAGCATGTAATTGGTCAAAGGCATTTGGGTGGACCAGTAAGAGGTTGCCACATGCCCTCTCAAAGTTTGAGTAAAATGTTATTTGGAAGGCTGGTGTAGTTGAACCCATGACCTCGCTCACACAAGCCCCACGCCTTACCACTATGCCGCAACCACATGACTTAACCATAAACAATCGCGTTAATATTTAAATGTTAATGCCAACAATTTTGGGAGGTGGGCACTAACCTTAACCACCGGGGTAACCACCAGCATGTGAACACGTTAACATTCACCACTAGCAGTTATCATAACCATCAAGGGAGCCTAATTGCCAAGGTACTTGCCAACATGTGAACGCTCCAACTTAACTGCGAGCTTAATGCGCTAAGTGGAGATTAATGTTAATTAACACATGATTAACCCTTAATTAATTATGGATTTAGTTGGCGGAAATTTTGGCAGGTCTGACAAATTCGGAACTACTCCAAATTTGGCGGGGTTAACTGGAGTTTCTCCCAGTTTGGTGGAGTTTTCCTAGGGAAAATTGAAGAGACCATAACTTCTTCAATTTGAGACCAATTTTGGCTCAGAAAGAGTCATTCCTAGATGATTTGGATGTTATGAACACAATGGAATAGGTTGCAGAGGTAGAAAGGCACTTATGTATATGATTTTTCTACGTTGAGTTTTAAGGAAGCTTAAGGCCACCAGGAGAGGAGGTCAAGCCTAAATCAGCTGAAGTCCAATTGTAGAGCTTCGAAAGTCATTTTTGTGGTTTTTGGGTCTTTTGAATCCAATGGAGTAGGTTGCAAAGCCATTGGAGCACTACAGGTACATGTAATCAGAGAATTGACCATTAATACAAAGAGGGCCTTGCCATTGAAGCAGGTCCAAGGAGATGTAGCCTAGGAGGGGTGAACTCCTTTATCGGCTTTGTGTTATGAGTTTCCTATGTTTTATTTCTCTATAATTTGATTGTTGTATATGTGTTTTAAACAACTAATTAACCTCATAAATTGCTCATAAAAGACACTCAATACTTAACACATAATTCCTCACATTTTGGTTAATTTGAGACGATCCTAAACACATTCTTTTAATGAGGGAGCTTGCATAACATTAATAAGTTTTCCTAACATTTCAGATCAATTTGGTATCAGAGCACTGTTAGCTCATTTTAGGCCTGAGATGGTTTGCTAAGGTTAGCTAGAAAATTAGCTATTAGTTTTGTATTTGTGCAAGGAGAATTTGACTATGTGCAAGTTTATGTGTGTAAGCTGCAGAAGGGAGATGGTCTGAGATGGTTCTTTGTTGAGAAACTTTTTGAAGCTTTGTGAATCTTTTTGATGCATTACAAGTGTGATGGCATCTTCAAAAAGTGATGTTTCTAATCCATCTTCCTTAGCAAAACTCTTTGATTTAGAGATATTACAAGAGCTTATCATCATGAGAGATATGGTGCAAGAGATGAATGAAGATAGGAAGGATAAAACTATACTTCAAGAGGATTTGATGGCCATGAATGAGGAGAAACAAGAGCTTCTTGAAAAGATGCATGAGATGGAGATACAACTCCATGATGCCAAGGAAACCCTAGCCAAGTATGTGCATGAAAGTGAGGTATGCAATTCAAGTTTACATTCAATTTCCTCTCAAAATGAATGTTTTGGTGTTTTTGAAAGACACACTAGAGGAATAGGGTCCAAACTATTGATAAAGATGCACTATGAAGGTAAAGGGTTAGACAAACATGCACAAGGCATAGTTGAGCCAATTTTTGTTGAGGACAGGCCTAGTTATTTGGGTCTTGGTTATGGACAACATGATGTAGAATGCTCCAAAGCCAAGGAGGCACATGAAGGTGTTCCAAGAAGGACTTTCATTACATGTTCATTACCTCAAGCTTGTAAAGTTTGTGTTCATGAGGAATGCAAAAGTTTTATACCCACTTTGCAAGAAGATGCTCATAAGCATGCATCTAGTGGAAATGACAAACAAGAGGATGTTGAAAGCTCTAAGGTCATTGAAACCATTGTTGTTATTCTGAAGAGAGCCACTACCTCATCAAATTCACCTCCTCAAGAAGGTGACATAGGTGAATGTGCAAGGTATAAATTTTCCTTTAATCAAGTTTCTTTTGATTATGATAAACATGGTAAATATTCACATAAGATTTTGAGAAAATTTACATGTTCCTTTTGTGGTTTGAATAGCCATACTATTTCGAGGTGTTGGAAGAGGATAGCCATACACAGGAAACTTTCAAAACAAAAGAGACAAAAATCCAAAGGTCCATTGGATAATGGAAACCATGTCGAAAAGAAGATGCAGTTATTTTGCACTCATTTCCATAAGCAAGGCCATCTTGTAGACAAGTGTTGGACTTTGCATCCAACAAGTCATCCACGACATTTGAAGAAGGTGGAGAGAGATTTTGGAAAGAATGGAAAAGAGGATTCCATAATTGATGTGGGTCAGGATGATACACATGATGAAGTGGAGCTGAAAGAAGCACCATTGAAATGGTTTGTAAAGAGATGGTTAGATTTTTTAAGCAATTAAGACCTTGTATTTATTTTGATAATTAATTCAAATCTTGCCTTATTGATGCATTTCCTTTTCATTTGGATGCATTTATTTTCTCCTGAAAGTATGCTTCATATTGCATGAAGCAAGATGCTGGAAAAATAGAGTTATCTTGACTTACTTAGATGCAGAAAAGATGGAATACAACTACAAATTTGCATGCATGTTGCATTCTTGAACTTGCATGTTTACGCCAGGAAGGTGTTTGAAAGTGGAGTATGTTGGCTCACTTTATTGCAGCAAATTTTGTCATTTAAGATCTTTAAGTACTCGTACATACCAATGGGATTCTTGTACTTGTGATTGTACTTGTGAGAGAGTTGAGAATTTTTATACATGCATGAGAGTTTGTGTGTGTGAATAGTGGGATTTTTAATAGTTTCATTGTGCTTGAACATGCATGAGTGATTGACTTGTGTTGGTTCATTGCTTTGTTAACATGTATGTTGTCAACTTGAGAATGTTGATCATTTACACATGCACAAGTGTTGGCTTGTGTGGTCGATTGGTTGTTACATGTATGTTATATCGACTTGGAAGAGTTGATTTTGTCTCCAAAGATGAAAGGGAGATGTGATGAATTGTTTCATGAGAATGTGGAATTCTTGTTGTAAGTCATCAAGTTATTGTACATGCTTTTGCTTGACTTGAAATTCAGTTGTTTGAAAAAGCATGTTTTGTCGACTTGTGTTTAGTTGATGGTTTATACACCAAGATGTAAGAGTACACGGTGATGTTCACATGATGTGACGTTTATTGCTTTGAAGAAGCGAAAGGAAGAGGTTGTCAAGTTTTATTCTTGCATGAGTGTTTTTCAAGGTTAATGGTGTCTCTTGTGACAAGATGTCGCTGGATTTTAGAAGGTACACGCTTGAGCAAGAGGCTCATGATTAGCCTTCATTATCAAATCATGACATGATAATCATGTTAATACTGGAGGATGATGGAATCAAGAAGCGAAAGTTGACAAAAATGCCATAAACGTTTGCATCCATTGTATACCATTTGATGTGTTGACACCAAGAAGTGAAAGAGATGGCGAATGCATTCTTCTAGATGCGGAATTTGGAACTGTTGAGGTAAAATAATGGTCATTTCTTTTCTTGTTATTACTGATATTGGAACTCATTGTTGTAGTTCACTCAGATGGGCTTAACTTGAAAAAGTGGTTTCCAAGGAGAAGCTTGCATCGAATGCATGTGTTGCAAAGGAGTAACATGATACTCAGTGGGAAGGCCATCAGTCAGCTTTCCAAGCACCGAGGGATCGCTTTGGTACAATAGGGCGTTTAATCAGCAAATAGCCAGCAAGTGTTGGATTGGCTTAGCAGCAAAAGGAGGGCCATCAGTCAGCTTTCCAAGCACCGAGGGATCGCTTTGGTACAATAGGGTGTTTAATCAGCCAATAGCCAACAAGTGTTGGATTGGCTTAGCAGCAAAAGGAGAACATTGGTTGAAGTGCCAAGCCATTTGCAAGGCAAGGCATGTCAGTGAACCCAAGTGGTTGTCATGGAGATTTTTCCAAGTAGAATCAATTGATAGAACTTGGGAAGGAGAAGAGTATTTATCTCTCATAAAATAACCATCTTTTGTGGGTCCAAAATCCTATCAGTGGGAAGGAGTGATCGGAATCTAGATTAGGGGAAAAAACTTTGCTCAAAAATAAAAGTGCTCAGAATCACTCAAAACCTGAACAACCACGTTTGTCTCGGTGATATGATCCCAACATAACCCATTTCACTAAAAACAAAGCTCGTATGAGAAAGTTAGATACTTATGTCTGTTTTGACAAACATGCAAAATTTTGGGTATAGGGCTGACTAGGCATTCGTACAGACGAGTTAGCAAAAAGAATATTCCAAGGAATATTCCCATAGGTGGCTCAATCAGGTTGTGACAAATGTCAACATGTAATTGGTTAATGACATTTGGGTGGACCATTGAGAGGCTAACACATGGCAAGCTCAGAGGCTGCAACATGCCCTCTAAAAGGTTGGGTAAAATGTTATTTGGAAGGCCGACGGAGTTGAACTCACGACCTCGCCGGCACAAGCCCTGCACCTTACGACTATGCCGCAACCACATGACTTAACCATAAACAATTGTGTTAATATTTAAATGTTAATGTCAACAAGTTTGGGAGGTGGGTGCTAACCTTAACCACCGGGGTAACCGCCAACAGGTGAATGCGTTAACATTAACCGCTAGCAGTTACCGTAACCATGAGGGGAGCCTAATCGTCGGGGTAACAACCACCATGTGAATGCTCCAACTTAACCGCGAGCTTAATGCGTTAAGTGGAGATTAACATTTATTAACACATGATTAACCCTTAATTAATTGTGGATTTAGTTGGTGATGATTTTCATGGGTCCAACAAATCCGGGACTACTCCAAATTTGGTGGGGTTAATTGGAGTTTCTCTAGATTTTGGAGTTTTCCTAGGGAAAACTCAAGAGACCATAACTTCTTCAATTTTCGACCAATTTTGGCTAAGAAAGAGTCATTCCTCGATGATTTGGATGCTATGAACACAACGGAATAGGTTGTAGAGGTAGAAAATCACTTTTGTATCTTATTTTTCTACGTTGAAGTTTAAGGAAGTCTAGGGCCACGAGGAGAGGAGGTCAAACCTAGATGAGCTGAAGTCCAATTGCAGAGCTTGGAAAGTCATTTTTGGGGTTTATGGGTCTTCTAAATCCAATGGAACAGGTTTCAAATCCATTGGAGAAATGTGGGTGCATGTAATCAGGGAATTTCCCATTAATCCAAAGAGGGCCTAGCCATTGGAGCAGGTCCAAGGAGATGTAGCCCAGGAGGGGTGAACTCCTTTATCAGCTTTGCGTTATGAGTTTGATGTGTTTTATTTCTCTACAATTTACTTGTCGTATATGTGTTTGAAACAACTAATTAACCTCATAAATTGCTCGTAAAAGACACTCAATACTTGACACATAGTTCCTCACATTTTGGTTAATTTGGGACGATCCTAAACACATTATTTTTAATACTAATGAGGGATCTTGCATAGCATTAACAAGTTTGCCCAAAATTTCAGATCACATACTCTCCAGGCCTTATCATGCATTCCATCCCAGAGCCACTAGGCCCAACGAAGAGAAATCCACCTCTTGGCTTTACCATATATCTCTCCATTCATCGACAAGAATTTCTAGGCCCACTGATACACACAATTTGGATTTACCACAACCCACAGTCTCATTCAGGGATTATTAAGCGAGTGACTTCATGATCCTAAATCCGGTTCAAGGACCACTGCATCATGTGTTTTTCAATTCAGAGATCCACCCCGCTCAGCTTCAAATCCAATCCGACCATCTCACATAAACCGAATGAGATAACCCATCTCATCTAAGCTATCAGGAAATGACAAGGCTAGGCTGAAAATATTGTCACACCTAGCAAAACCCCCTAGCAAAACCCATTCCATGGTTGTTGAAAATAGCAACAATAAATGCTAAAAATAGAAGTGCTAAAAGTAGCACTGCTATAAATAGCATTTCGGGATACCTTCCTATTTTAGTTAGTCCCTAAACTAAAATAGATAAGTAAAATTCGAATTTGATCTTAGCAGTTGTTTGTAAAATAATTAATTAATTCACCATGAGTTAATTAGTTGTAGAAATTCAAACATGAAGTCTATATGAAGACATGCAACAGTTTCTCCATTGATTGAGGAAGTTATCCCTAGATTAAAGGAGATCAGGATGGGTTGTACTTTGAGTTGTAATTAGTTAGCTCAGTTATTTGAGTTAAGTCCAGTTAGATTAGTTCAAATAGTTTGTTGAACCAATTGTGAGTTCAGTTAGTTAATGCATGCATGCATGTAACTGTTGCGCTTCAGATAACTAAATATTCTCTCATAAATAACTCATGCATGTCAGTTCAGTCAGAGACCCAGTTGAGATCAGGTGATGGGACAATGTAATATCCGTTGCAAGAATATTCCTTGGAGGATATCTCTTGCATGCAGAAGAAATTCATTCCTTAGAGATTGCGTAGTTACTTCTTCAGTTTAGTGAGTGTGTGATGAGGCTAATTCACACAGGTGGCATCACTGGAGCCCAAGGAAAACTATGCAAGGAAATAGGAGGCTTGGAGGGTTGTAGGAAGACATATGTTGTGTATATTCAGTCTGTGACCTGTATTGTTCTATTGTAGAGAGAGCAGGATAGCTTGTGAGTTGATTCTTTTTGTAATCTGAACATATTTCCACTTGTATGATATTACAGAGATCGGGGTTTTACGCTAAGGCTTTCCCCAGAGTATTCTTCTGTGTTCATGTGTGATTTCTTTCTCATTCTCAGTTATATGTGTTCTTATTGATCTTGCTCATATTCGATTAAGCTTCCGCAAAGTTTGTTGTAGAAGTAGATCTTGTATTTTGCTTTAGTATATTGCATAATATGTTGATCTACAGTGGGAATTTCTACATGGTATCAGAGCAAAGGTGATCAAAGGAGAGAAAAATATACAAGAAGGGAGAAGTTCAAAGTTTGAGGTTCCAGAATATAGAAATCGAGTTCTTATCACATCTCATCTTCACCAATGGCATTCAATGGTTTAAGACTCGAATCTGCTCTTGATGGCAATTCAAATTATATAGCCTGGAAGGATTACATGGAAGCAGTGTTAGAGGATAATGGTCTAAAGGACTTCATTGATCAAGATTTCCCAAGCCTGCAGTGGCTAATGTTACTGAATTGGTTGAATGGAAGAAATGTGTGGCTAGAGCAAGGAGAATCCTTCCAGAGGGAGTTTGAGACCACATAGTCTTGAGTCTCCATGGGATGGAGACATCGTTTTTGATGTGGAAAACATTGAAAGATCTATATCAGAACAACAGTGACCAGAGGAAGCTAAAAGACAAGCTTCGGAAAATCAAGTGTGAAAAGGACGACACGATCTCTACATATCTGAACAAGCCCACCACTTGCAGGGATGAGCTTGGAAGCATAGGGATCACGACAACTGATGATGACATGGTGAGTCTTGCACTCCTCGGTCTTCCTAAGAGCTGGCATAGCTACCAAGACTCGATTAAAGGAAGAGAAAAACTACCAGATTGGGAGCGACTTTGGTTAGATCTAATGCAGGAGGAGATAAGAAGAAGCACCAGACATGGATCCTCATCAAAGAAAGATGATGAGGAAAATCTAGCCTTAGCGAGTAAGGCGAGGAAGGGGAAAGGGAAGGTGTCCCAATCCAATTCCAGTTCTTCCCATGGTGGGAAGAAGTTTGACAAATCGAAAGTGCGATGCTTTCATTGTCATGAAGTGGGCGATTATGCTACAAATTGTCCACAGAAGAAATCCAAGAAGGGATCCTCTAAGGGATTTGATGGTGAGGCAATGGCCTCACAGTTTGAGTTGGATTTCTCTCTTATTGCATGCACGGTTTCATCCATGGTGGGATGTGTTTGATACGTGGACAGTGGAGCTTCATTCCACATGTCAGGTGACAAGAATATTTTCAATACCTTGGAGGAGAAGGATCTCTAGATGTGGATTGAGATGGGCAATAATGGAAAGTACCGTGTTTTAGGTGAAGGTATGGTTGTGTTTCAAAGGGAGCATGGAGCTCCCCTCACCCTGACTGATGTAAAGTATGTACCAAGTCTGAAGAAGAATCTTGTGTCTCTTGCTATGCTAGAAGACAAAGGCTATGATGTAGTCTTTAGTCAAGGAAAGGTATCTTGAGGCATATCGGCACTGGACGGACCAAGCGAATAGGGATTCGAGTTAATAATCTCTATAAGCTAGAGGTAGATGACTATGCTTCATTGAGTTCCAAAGCTGAGATGGTGCAGAGCCAAGATGTTGGCGAGCTATGGCATAGAAGATTAGGCCACTTGCACCATGGAGCCCTGAAGATCATGCAACAGATTTCTACCGGACTTCCCAAGGGAAAACTAGTGCAGACGAATACATGCAAAGGTTGTACCTTGGGTAAGTATGTGAAATCTTCCTTTTCAGATTGAGATAGTAGAGCTGGAGCAATCCTGGAGCGAGTTCACTCAGATGTTTATGGACCATTCTCTACAGCCTCAACCGCTAAACAAAGGTACTATGATATTTTTATTGATGATTTTTCTCGTAGATGTTGGATCTACTTTGTGCAAAAGAAGGATCAGACCTTCTTGAGGTTCTGTGAGTTTAAAGCCTTGGTAGAGAAAGAATTTAGAAAGAAAATAAAGGCCTTGCGTAACGACAATGGTAGAGAGTATGTCTCCCAATTGTTTAAGGACTTCTGCGCTGCAGAAGGAATTAAACGAGAGTTGATGACACCCCATAACCCACAACAAAATGGGGTGGCCAAAAGGAAGAACAGATCGATTGTGGGAGAAGCTCGAGCGATGTTGCATGAAAAAAGCCTACCACTGCATTTGTGAGCTAAGGCATGTAATACAACAGTATACTTGCAGAATAGCAGCCCACACCATATACTGGGAATGAAGACACATATGGAGGCCTTTTCTGGGAAGCGAGTAGATGTGAGTCACTTCCGAATCTTTGGAACATCAGTTTACTGTCATGTGACCAAAGTTGCCCAGAAGAAGCTAGATCCAACAGTTGAGTTGGGAATACTTGTGGGGTACATGGATACACCCCACAAATATTGAGTGTACCTGCCTACCAATCAGAGGACAATGGTACGCAGGGATCTGAAGTTTGACGAGCAGAAAGCCATGTAAGTATCACTTGAGAGGGAGCTCAAGTTACATGCAGATGAGTAAATTTCAGTTCCTAAGGAGGAGGAGCCTCAGATTGATGCGGAGCAACCGCATGCAGAGGATCCGGGAGTGGAGACATCCACTCATGCTAAGTCTTCCACAGATGGGTAGAAATGCTCAAGGGAAGCTGACAGGTTGATGCTGGATGCGCAGGAGAATGTGGGACAACCATATTCTTAGCGAAGACAGAGGAGTTTGCCTGAGAGGTACACTGGTTACATGGCCCTGGTTGGGGAGTGTGTAGATTCCGAACCTTCTTCATTCAAGGAGGCAGTGCAACAAACAGTCTGGGTTGATGTAATGGTGGAGGAGTATGACTCCACCGTTCGGAACTGTGTTTGGTATATTGTCCCAAGACCTCAGGACAAGTCAGTGGTGAGTTCCAGATGGCTTTACAAGGTAAAGTAGGCAGCTGATGGCAGTGTTGAGAAACATAACGCAAGGATTGTTGCTCGTGGTTTCTCACAAGTCGAGGGGATTGACTATGATGAGACTTTTTCTCCTGTAGCAAGGTACTCATCTATCAGATCGATGTTGGCATGATTAGCTCAGATGGGTTGGAGGATCCATCAGATGGATGTGAAGGCAACATTCCTCAATGGGAAGATTGAGGAGGAGGTGTACATTGAGCAGCCAGAAGGTTTCAAGACCTTTGATCGTGAGTCACATGTGTGTAGACTCAAGAGGGCTCTGTATGGGCTAAAGAAAGCACCCCATGCTTGGTACACCAAGATCGACAGCTATTTCACCGGGTTGGTCTTCACCAAGAGTGAAGCAGATGCGAACATTTACCACATCATGGTAGAAGGTATGCCATTGATCATTGTTCTTTATGTTGATGATCTGATTTTGACAGGTGATGATCAGCTGATCCAGTCCTGCAAGGAGGACCTTGCAATAGAGTTTGAAACGAAAGACATGGGTCTTATGCACTACTTTCTAGGCATGGAAGTGTGGCAGAGATATGGAGAAGTTTTTATGTCTCAAGGCAAGTATGCCAATGAGATCCTCAAGCGGTTCCATATGGAGAAGTGAAAACCCATGCAGACTCCTCTAGCTGGGAACTGCAGGAAGGAGGATGCTACTTCAGGTGAGGTAGTAGTTGCTATTGTTTATCAGCAACTGGTGGGTTCACTTATGTATCTGGTGAACACACAACATGGCTTATGCATTGCGGTGAACAAGTTGAGTCAAGCTATGGTTCAACCTACCAAGCTATTTTGGAAGGCAGCAAAGCATGTGCTGAGATACCTTAGAGGCACATCTTAGTTTGGATTGCGGTACAAATGAACAGAAGGAGTGAAGCTTCAGGGCTTCACAGATGCAGATTGGGCAGGGAGTCCATCAGACTAGAAGAGCACTTCTAGAGGAATCTTCAACCTTGGTTCAGCTGCAGTTTCCTGGTATAGCAGGAAACAGAGATCAATTGCACTTAGCTCAGTAGAGGCTGAATACATGGCTGTTAGTCAGGCTGCATGTGAGGCCATTTGGATGTAGAATATTCTAGTGGGATTGTTTGGTCAGAGGATGGATCCTATAGTGATCTACTACGATAATCAGAGTTGTATCAAACTCTCTGAGAATCCAGTTTTTCATGACAGGTCCAAGCACATTGATATCCGGTATCACCATCTTCGAGACTGTGTGGTCAAGAGGATCATGTTGTTGCTGTATGTTTTGACCGAGGAATGGGATGCAGATATTTCGACGAAGGCATTGTCAAAATGCAAGTCGAGTTCCACAGAGACAGGATTGGGGTTACTGATAATCCCTTTCTTGTTGAGAGGGAGTGTTGAAAATAGCAACAAGAAATGCTAAAAATAGTAGTGTTAAAAAAGCACTACTATAAATAGCATTTCGGGATACCTTCCAATTTTAGTTAGTCCCTAAACTAAAATAGAGAAGTAAAATTCGAATTTGATCTTAGCAGCTGTTTGTAAAATAATTAATTAATTCACCATGAGTTAATTAGTTGTAGAAAATCAAACATGAAGTCTATGTGAAGACATGCAACAGTTTCTCCATTAATTGAGGAAGTTATCCCTTGATTAAAGGAGACCAGGATGAGTTGTACTTTGAGTTGTAATTAGTTAGCTCAGTTATCTTAGTTAAGTCCAGTTATATTAGTTCAAATAGTTTGTTGAACTAATTGTGAGTTGAGTTAGTTAATGCATGCATGCATGTAACTGTTGCACTTCAGATAACTGAATATTCTCTCATAAATAACTCATGCATGTCAGTTTAGTCAGAAACCCAGTTGAGATCAGGTGATGGGATAAATGTACTATCAGTTGCAGGAATATTCCTTGGAGGATATCTCTTGCATGCAGAAGGAATTCATTCCTTAGAGATTGTGCAGTTACTTCTTCAGTTTAGTGAGTGTGTGATGAGGCCAATTCACACAGGTGGCATCACTGGACCCCAAGAAAAACTGCGCGAGAAAAGAGGAGGCTTGGAGGGCTAGAGGAAGACACATGTTGTGTCTATTCAATCTATTAGCTGTATTGATTTATTGCAGAGAGAGAGGGATAACTTGTGAGTTGATTCTTTTTGTAATATGAACATATTTCCACTTGTATGATATTACATAGATCAAGGTTTTAGGTTGAGGCTTTCCCCAAAGTATTCTTTTGTGTTCATGTGTGATTGCTTTCTCATTCTCAGTTATATGTGTTCTTATTGATCTTGCTCATATTCGATTAAGCTTCCACAAATTTTGTTGTAGAAGTAGATCTTGTATTTTTCTTTAGTATATTGCATAATATGTTGATCTACAGTGGGACTTTCTATAATGGTAGCAAAGAAACACATGCAATCCCTTGCATGCCAAATATAGCAAGGAAAATACACATGCAAGTCGATACTTGGAATGAGGCTTGTTGTAGATGCTTGATCCTACCTTTCCTTGCTTGATCCTTGCCTCCTCTTGCCTTATTTTCCTTTCTTGCTCCAATGCCAAAGTGATCCAAGAAAACTCTAAGTGTCCAAGAGTATGTGAGAGAGAGAATGATGAGAGTGCTCCAACACTAAACTGACAAAAGGTTACCAACTGATCCTCAAAAGCCTTTTTATGAATGTGCCTCTATTTTCTTCATTTTCCATTATTTTCCTTCATTTTCCTTGTCACATGCAACTTGTGACCTTTCACCTCCTTTTTCTCCTAATTTCAATTATTTTAAATAATTGTGCCAAAATTCTATTTTGCCTTTCCAAAGCCTTATTCATTTCCTTAGCCATAAACAACCAAATGAACACCCCCCTAGGATGTCCTGCCCAACATTCAGCTTGGAATAAGTGTCCCATCAACTGTGATTATTGTTTTTAACTTTTATTACATGGAATTTTCACGAGGGTTGTTAAAAATAATGTCACCCCAGAGAGGGAATTCCAAAACTAAAAGAAAAGTGTAAGGGAGCCAAAAGAACAGGAAGAGGGGAAGGCCACGGAGGAAAAGGAGAATATGGATGTAGATGATACATGATAGGAGCTTAGTACAAAGGAGGTAGTATTAAAAATATTGTTGAATGAATGGAAGAACTTGTATGAAAAATTCATACCAGAAGACCAAAAATGGTTATAGAGAGAAACATTTCAGAAAATCCAAGCTCAACAGAGCCAAGAGCAATTGGAGCAGCAGGGAGCTTCAAATCCCCAATCAAAAAATGGACGAGATCATGGCCTAGAGGGAAAGGCTAGAAAGAGGAAAGGTAGAAAGAAGTTACAAGTATCAATACAGATGGTTGGGGATTTGTTAGTAAACTCAAGAAGAGTTGTACTACTTTCAGCAATGTTCCATCAAATAAATAAACCCTTCCAATGAAAGTATTCTCTTGGAATGTGAGAGACCTCAACAACATAGGAAGAAAAGATACCATTGCGTTGGAGGAATTGCAATCCTCTGGAATACAAATGAAATAATGTTTGAAAACTGGATCAACTTTCCTAGAATCCTTTCAGGTCTCTTTAGATATATTGGCACATATAATAGGTCAAAATACCTGCAAATTGTGATCCTCACATTCTAGAAGAGAAGGAAGAGTTTCTGCAAAATATAGCAAAGTTGAATAATATACAACCCGAGGAGATGTGGATATTAGGAGGAAACTTCAACCTTATCTCTTCTATAGAAGAAAAAAAAGGAGGCAACTATCGATTGGATCCAAAAACTGAGACATTTCAAGATCTAATATCATACCTAAAGCTAGTATATATCCAAACAAATAAGGGGATTTTCACTTGGAACAACAGGAGGGGAGGTCGACACCAAGTTGCATCCTTCTTGGACAAATTCCTCGCCTATGAGCAACTGGTAAGTAGAGATATATTCTTAGAAGAGATAATTCTCACATGTTCAATACCATATCTCTAACCGATCCAGCTAGAGTTGGACTTGAAGATAGCCCCAAGGAACAAACCTATCATATTTGAATCTTTTTGGCTAGGACATCCTTCCTTGGTAGGAAAAATGGAGAACTGGTGGAAAGTGAGTATGATATGTGGCGGGAATTATATGCACACATTCCAACTCAAGCTTAAAGAAATGAAACAACATCTAAAACTTTGGAACCAAAAGGAATTTTGAAATATTCTTTCGAATCAAGGAATCCTCCAAGGAAGAATGTAAGAGATCCAACAAAGGATAATCACCATAGGAAAATCCAAGGAGTTGTCTATTGAAGATAGATAGGTGATAAGTCAATTATAAGAAAGAAGGAAAAAAGAGAAAATATTATGGAAACAAAAGTCTAGAATTTAATGGATTAGAGTGGGGGGGATACAAAATTCTTTCAAAGGCAATGATTAAACATTGGCAGCAAAATCACATCTTCCCTTTGAAAGATGAGGAAGGAAAGCGAGTTACCCAACATGAGGGGATGGAAGATCTTCTCACCAATCACTTCTAGTCCCTCTTTTCAGAACTTGATATTGATAGGAAAATGATTCAAAAAATTACCAGGTACATCCCTAAGGTGGTAAATCAAGACCAAAACTTGGCTTTGATGTGGGCGATATCCCTTCAAGAAGTTGAGGAAGTGGTGTAAAATATGGCTCGAAATAAATCACCTAGTCCGGATGGATTCACTACATAATTCTATTAGGTGACCTGACACTTCATTGGATAGGACATCCTGGACATGGTCGAGGAATCTTAAAGGAATCAAAAGGTAAATCCTAGTCTTAACTCTACTTTCTCGTCACTTATCCTATATCACAACATTCTGAGAACCCCAGTGTCTTCCTCCCTATCACATTATGCAATGATATTTATAATATCATAACCACCATCATGGTAAAAATCCTAGCCCCTATTTCCTCACCTGATTTCACCAGAGTAGATTGGGCTTGTAGAAGGTTGTCAAATTCAGGATGGAATTATTACCTCACAAGAAGTGGTCCACTCACTTAAGAAATATAAAGCCTCTGAGATGATGATTAATCTATAATTATCCAAGGCCTATGATCGTATAAGTTGGCCTTACCTCCTTAGCATCCTAGAAGCCTACAAGAAAAATTTTAAGCATGGAAAATGATCTTGAAGTTTAAAAACATTGGTGAATCTCACTAGTCCCTACTATGCAAACTATAAAATGTTTATTGATGCATTTGTAAAATTATTCAATTTTATAATGATTTTATATATAATCTCTATATAATTTTGCCTATTTTTAAGGTAAAATAATTTTATATTGTAAAATTTAGGTGAAGCACTTTTAAAAAAAATGGAAATTGGCGAATCCTTTTTTTGGAAAAAACATGGAAAATTAGCCCACCTGCGAATATTATCCCCTAAAATTTTCCATGGAAGCCTATAGTTTGATCCGAGATGGATTAAGTAGATCTTCTCTCTCATATCCACCCCTATCTTTTCAATCCTACTCAATGGATCCCCTTCCAAAACTTTCAATCCTTCTAGGGACCTCCATCATGGAGACCCTCTTTCTCCCTTCTTGTTCATCCTTGATGTGGAAGGCCTTGGAGGATATATCCAAAATGTGGTTCAATACTCACAAATATGGGGCCTCTGTCTGTGGGTAGATGACCTTCCTATTAGCCGCCAACAATTTGTCAATGATGTCATGTTTTTTTCCAGGTATCCTTATCTGAAGTGAGAAGGTTAAAATAAATTCTTCAAGAGTTTATATAGGCCTCATGACAAATGATCAATAATGATAAATCACAAATATTATTGTTCAACACTTTGTATTCCATTCAATATTTTTTAGTGAAAAACATGGGGTTCAATATTCGAACCTTGTCGATCTAATACCTGGGATTACTTTTAACCTTCAACTCTCATAGGGTGTCCTATTGGAAAGAGGTGATCCAAAAATACAAAACAAACACAGTGGATAGGAATTTATAGCCTTGAACATGGTGGGTCATGTAGTTCTCCTAAATGTATTTCTATGTTCTATTCCCATCTACCAATTATTAGGGTCGATGACTCCAAAAACTGTGTAACTCTATGATAGAAATTTTCAGAAAAATCCTATGGAGCAGGGCACAAAATGCCAAAAAATGGGCTTTAGTTTCCTCGAAAAACTTGATAAAACCAAAGAGTGTTGGAGGGCTTGGACTGAGAGATCTGAAGACCCTTAATAAAGTTCCAAGATTCAAGCTATGGTGGAGATGGCTTATGGGTGGATCTGGCCTTTGGAAAGAAATCTGGACAAGAAAGTACGAAATTCCTAGTACACAAGTGGAAAAAATAAGGTAGAATGAAACTCTATAGAGATCATCCATGTGGAATTTACTGAACTCCAACCGTGATATAATTAGAAGCCACACATTCTAGGAAATCTGGGATGGTAAGTTAACTCTTTTCTAGAAGGAAGGTTGGCAACAGAGGGAAACGTTTTCAGCAGGCAAGTTTTGGGGGACATATTTTTTTTCATAAGCACCCAATGATGTAGCACAGTAGCGCAATACTAGAAAACATAGCAAAATGACCCCAATTGGAAAGTTTGGAAGGAAAAGGAGGATTGAGACAACCCTTCGGATTAACATTCTTTGGAAGAACATGAGAAAGGAGCTTCACTCCCAAAAAATAACTATTTAGCAGGGACTGAATATCCTTAGATGGGGTTATTCAACAAAAAGAATGTATACAGACATAGAAACTTACAAACTAGCTTTTGAGGAGCATTAGGAGGGATTAATATCATTATTGAAAAAACTATGGAAGGCAAACTTATGGCCTAAGATCTCTCAATTCCTTTGGTTTACTTGTAGAAGAAGAATCCTCACATGGGACCAACATCAAAAAGGAGGATGCCACGACCCCTCTTTCTGTATCCTTTGCCGACTATCAGGAGCGGACATGGATCACCTCCTAAACCAATGCATATACACAAACCAACTTTGGGACAAATTAGCGTAGCTATTCAACCATACAAACAAAGACCGGTACAAAATTATAGAGACAATTGACATCTAGAGGAAAGGTATCTTTTCAAGCCTTGTTTTAAATCAATCCCGGAGCTTATCAGTAGGCTTCCTCATATGGGCGCTATGGAAAGAATAAAATTGGTGAATATTTAGAGATAAAATCCATAATATGGAGACAATTTGGAAAGGAATAATTCAAAACATTAAGGAGATCATTCTTGCTGACTGTTGGCATCCAGATGATTGGATGGTATCCCCCCAGGAAACCAGGATTCTTTGTCTATTGAAACTGACCCCCAAAATGGTATCTCTATCCTCATGTAAAATTATGATACCTTCATCGACCTCTCCGAATAAGTACTCACCTCCCCCGAAGGGCTTCCTAAAGCCTAACTTATATGGCACCTCTAAAGGAAACCCGGGCGAAGCGGGATATAAGGGTGTGATTAGAGACTGGAAGAACCATCCCAAATACATCTATGTAGCTGACTTTGGATATGCCAACAATAATGAAGCATAATTTATTGCACTAGAAGAAGGCCTCCTCCTAACACAGAAGAGAGGATACTAAAAAATGGTGGTTGAAGGAGACTCTCATCTGGTGATCAATATAGTTTAAAAAATGAACCAAGGATCTAGCAGTGAGAAGACCATTCATAGTTAGAGAATATCACGTTTAATTCAATCAATTGCAGTAATCCTCAATCAATTTGACTACCTGATCCCATTACATGTGAGAAGAGAGGGGAATAAGGCGACAAATTTCCTAACTAACTAGGGATGCCAAAACATTGGAAACTCCATGGAATCCACATGGGAAGACACCAATCTAGGAGAGGATAAAGTAACTCTCAACCAGATACTTGAAAGTGATGCTAAGAACAGTCATCTAACCACATCAGATAGAGGGACAAGTCCCACCGATTGGGGTGAATGAAGGGAGGAGAGGTTAAGTGGGATTCGCATTGCTGCCATGCATTTAGCCAACATACACCTCAGGTGGTGGCACGGCCACACCCACGCGGGTTCGAGCATGTGAGGTATGACAAGGAATTTAATACACAAGGTGTTGAGGGACACAATATATTGGGAATTCAGTCTGTCGCTAGTTGCAACAACTAGTCTCTTTGGAGATCAACAATACTCTTGAGGGTAGCCCCTGTCAAAGGAAAGATTGCTCCATCATTGGAAGTAGTGGAGGTATCATCACCTATCCATCTTAGTTCATTTTAGTATGTGAAAATTGGTCGCCCCATGGTCCCTTTAATCATTGCTAAATCTATATTCTGTGCATGGTTAGGATTGCTTGGTTGGTTCTTTGTTGTGTGGCATTATGCTCCCTTGGGTTCTTTATGGAAGGGTGGGGTTGGAGCTTACCTACCCAGTTACATATTCAGACATGGGAATACCCATAATCGTTTAACCATGGAGATTTCTAGCAATACCATCAACTTGGTCTCATGTCTGACTAGGGATGGCGATACCCTGTGTTTTCCAATTGATGGAAAATCTAATTCCTGTTTTGAAACTTATAATGTTAAGCTAATCGTTGGTAAATTGGGTCCAATTGAGTCGAGGAATGCACTATTATATTTGCTGGGGGAATATAAAAAAATTCTTGTTAAAAAAACTCAAGTGTTTGAGGAGGGGGGCTCAATATTATTTCGAGGAAGAAAAAGAGGAAAGTTTCCTTAGATTATGGATTAATGGAAGTTTTTATTATTTTTATGTTCATGTAGTGCAGGTTTTTTAAGTAATTTAAGAGGTGCTCAAGTTTTCGACGTATGGCCTCTAGACCATCTTTTTGCAGTTGTCAACATGAGAAAAGAATCCTGAAATTTGGCATCTAAAGGTTTCTTTACCTTCATGTGTAACATGGTTCGTGTGACATCCTGTCATGGTAACATTCCTCTTGCTAGAAGGGATCGGTCCCATGGGGGAGGTAGAACATGCGCTTCAGAAAATAGTGGATCTAAGTCTCAGTCGCGGTCTACTGTGGTTGTTGTTAGGGCTTGTAGGACCTCAGCCCATCCAAGGGCCTGCCAAACGATTGAGGAGTGGGAATATGACATTATCACTCATTGTAACATAAGTGATCAGGAGCTGTTAGAGGAATTTGGAAATTTAGCCCTATACCCAGGCCATAGTTGTGCTTATCAGTCCAAGTACCAATAATTTATTTTTACATATTATATTGTGAAAACCGTTATTGTGAAGGCTTTGATGACGAGGATTGTGGGCAGTCTAGGCCCCTTAGAAGGGATTCAAGAAATACATGCATAATTTTAGCTTATCTAACAATAGATCTAGTAGTAGAATGCTAGTTTGTCTCGCATTGAGAAGCATATTCCTTTCATGCCTCAGGTAGAGCTGGCAAGTTCTAGTGTCAAACTACCCAACACCTGTAGATTCTTCAGATTATCATTTTGTCTTGTGATGTTTATGAAGTTTTGGTTGCCCAAGTTTAGTAGTATCTAGATGTATAGAAAAGATTTTTGGCATATATGGTATAGTTTACAAGTCAATAGGGAGGATAAATATTGTCAGGTTATACTTGCATGGCTGGACAACTTTAGACTTTTTATTTTTTGGTTGGCTTATAATGCAACTAGATGGTTAATAGAATCGATTTCCCTATGGGTAGGTTGAGAGCATCTAGTGATGGATGCTGATGTTGTTTCTCCTTCTTATTTTTGAAAAGTAATGGAAAGGTCTTGCGAAGCTTAAAAAAAAAGAAAAAAAAATCTATTAAGTTATAATTGTAAAACTTTATATCTCCAAAAAAAAACTATATTAAAATAAATAAATAAACTGGCTGATTGTATAGAGTAAATCTAATAATATAGCCATGTATGATATTGTCATTAATTAATGGAGCATGAACTTAGAATGACAATGATGCTTTTAAGGAGTAGTATTTAAGCACATTTTTTTGGAGTTTTCAATGGATTTTTGTCCGGAATCTGATGAAAAAATTGTGATCAAATCTTGATTTTTGTTGCTTAAACTGATTTTTTATTTGACCACACAAAATTTCGTCAGATTCTAGCCAGAAATCCACCAGAAACTCCAAAAGGTCGCACTTAAACACCACTCCTAAACCATATGTTTTTGCTTATTTTTTCATCTTTTATTTTTAAATGAGATTGAAATTTAAAATAAATTAGATTGTATAAATAATTTTAAATTTTAAATATCTATGTTAAATAAGATCACAATGGTATATTATTATCATAATGATATAATAGTAATTTGGAAGATGTTTTTTAAAATTGGCTAGTGCTAGTTTATAAATAAAAATTAATAGTTATTAGTTTATAAAGAATTTTTTTTTTTTTTTTTTTTTTTTTTTTTTTTTTTTTTTTTTTTTTTTTTTTTTAAGACTAACCTAAGTACCCACGAGGGATTTGAACCGGTGACCTATCGCAAGGAGTGCTTTAATAGCGCACCCATTCACCGTCAATCCAAAGCCCGGTGGGCGTTTATAAAGAAATTATTATTATTATTGGGATTTTTTTTGTGGCTGTGGATTAAAATAAAAGGTAATTAATTATTTGGTATGATTTCAAATTTTATTTCTATGTTTAAAAAGTTTGGAAGTTCAATATTATTTTAAGATAATTTATTTGCATAAATTGAATACTATTTTATTATTAATTAGAAGTTTGTGAACTTGTGAGAGGCAAATATTGCACTCGCAAAATTAGATTATTTGTAGTAAGATATATTTAGAATATTTAATACTTAGTCTACTTTATGAAATCAATACATAAAATGCTTCACCAATTAAAAGTGAGATGAAGATAGAAGATAAGAAATATTCTTCTATCTAGGCTATAAATCTTACACGAACAAAAAATTTAGGGTTCGGTAATCGATGCCCTCATCCTCTGCACTTAGTTCGTTTAAAGATGTGGTTATGAACAAAACTTTACTTTAGTTATTCTAAATCTTTCTTTGCCTAATGCATATATTGTGGGAAACTATGAAGTTTGGTGTTAATGTTGAATATCTTGAAAATTTGAATCATTGAAATAATGGGTTTCGGTCTAATACAATAGAACTATATATGTGAATCATTTTCATCTAGCTAAATCACTTTGAGTGTTTTTTTTCTTTGCTAGGTAATGCGAGCCTTGAGATGATTGATACATTTAACATGTGGCTTGACTAGAGGCGACCAAGGGACATCTAAGTCATCAAAATCACTTCACTGGATTTTTGCCCATGGAGTTTCAAACTGATGACTTTTTCACCATATGGTGCCTTAACATAACACTCTATCACCATCTACTCTATGCCCCATGCGCTCAAAGCACTTTGAGTTATATCCATGCTCTGTAATTTTTTTTGTTTTCAAACATGGTTGAATATTAAAATGTTTTTGAGGACATCATAGGTTGTGGGGATGATCAAGTCTAGTTTGTTACTTAATGGTTTTGTCGTTTTAATCCTCCCATTTCTATATTATTAAAATTTAGTTTAAGTTGGCCTTTCAAATTTGCCTCTAGATTTTTGTTATTTATCACTTTTTTTGTCATGATTGTGTGGTTTTAATCCTCCCATTTGTCTATTATTAAAATCTAGTTTAAATTTGTTTCTACATTTTTGTTATTATCATTTTTCTTATATAGTTTTGTGATTTTAATTTCCTATTTATATATTATTAAAATTTGATTTAAATTAACCTTCCAAATTTACCTCTACTATTTTTTATTTATCACATTATATACTTAAAAATATTCCTAAATGACAAAATTACATGACCTAATTGGAATTCTAGATATATTTAGATTCTTAATTATGAAAAAAATGGTGTCAAGTATACTGATAAATGGGACCTCTTTAAGATTTGTTCACTCACTCGAAGATACATCGATGCATTTTAATTATTACTATTGATTGAAGGGATTTGCTGGAAGGAGATTAGCCTCGAAACTCAACAAAAGATATAAGCCTAGCCTAGATATATACTTAATACTTAGTAATCGATATCCCACGCCATCGGGTCATACACAAGGAATAATTATAGGTTTGTTAGGCATTAAAGCTTAAAGGCTACGAGATTTATGAAATTCTCCAATTCCCATTGGACCAGAGATGAAAGCCTCACCTGTAAGTTCCCTAAAAACAAAACTATTAACAATCATATTTGTATGTTAATTAGAATAAAATTCTAGAAAATCACCAAACAACAACCATAGGATCATAGAAATAACAATACTCATGCAAATATCTTAGATATCATCTTAAGCCCATGGGGTACAACATTTCTGACTGGTCATGGATCACTTACAGATTCTACAAGAGAATTTCGGGGTGGGAATACAAATGCTTATCCTTAGCTGGCAGAATGATTCTCTCTCAATCGGTCTTAGCTCATATTTCTGTTTATTGGGCACATATGTTTTACATTCCCGCAACTATTATTAATAAATTAAACTGTTTAATGGCTACTTTTATTTGGGGAGGATGCAAGGATAAAAAGAAATTTCATCTCACCAAACTGGAGAATATAACACTCCCCAAAAAAATGGGGGGTTGGAGCTTAATGAACCTTCGTATCTTCGGCTTGGCGCTTCTGTGCAAATCATTTTGGAGAGTGGTCTTTGGGAAAGTTTATGGTGTCTAGCTATAAGAAGGAAATATATGGGGAATGAAGACATTCAATATTGGTACAGGAACAATTTTATGTGGCCTTCCCAAGGATCAATGATTTGGAGAAGTTTTCAAAAGATCCTCCCATTCTTCAAAAGGAACATATTTTGGAAGCTGCATACTAGAAACAACATACTTATTGGATCCGATGAAATCATAGGGGTGGAGATGGAGTCCCCATTTTCTCCACAACTTATCGAGCTCCTCCACCAAAAAGGTATCTTCTACTGGGCTCAAGTCAAAGAAGATTGGAAGGATGCTATTCCTCTATGGAAATCGAATAGAGAGCTGGGATTGCGGGGAACGATGGTTGCCCAATGGGACAAGATTACCTGGACTATGAAAAACATAGGGATATATAGAACTGAGGACAGAGACAGGATTGTTCGACAAGTCAAGAGAGGTCAATCCAATGTGCTAGTCAGAGATATATACCTCTCCCTGATAGAATAGCGTAGAGAAACGCTCAGAAAATTTTTCCATACTCCTTATGGAAGACTGGCTGTCCTCTAAAAATAATTTTGTTTTCATGGTTTGTTTATAATAACAAAAATCTAACTTGGACAAATTTACAAAAAAGAAGCTGGCATGGTCTAGCCATATGCATAATCTGCCTTTCTAATATTGAAGATAACATGCATATTTTCTTAAGTTGTCCACTATCTCAGATTTTATGGAAGAGGATGGCATCGTATTTTGGTTTTCCTGTAGTTTCTCATCCCTCCATATCAGAAGCATACAAACGGTGGGCTTCTCAGAAAATTGTATGGCGACCCATTCCGTTAATCGTTAACTGGTTCATATGGAAGTGGAGAAATAAAAAGATATTTTAGAACAGCAAGGAGGACTTTGGGCATTTATTTGATAAGATAATCCCCTTCTATCATTCTATTCTCCCAAACATCCCGCAATAGATGAAACACCAAAAATCAGGCATAGATTCCCATCAACTACTTTTTCCGCAGGCACATTTCAATGGAGCAGCAAAAGAAGGCAAATGTGCATGTGGAGTTTATATCAGACTATCAAGGGAGCTACAATACTTCATGTTTTGGAATGGTGGCAAAGGAACAAATAACAAACCCGAGGCCATGGCTCTACATGGCCTGCTTATCTTCTACTCTTTTATGGACATTGGCCCTATCAACATCTATGGGGATTCCAAAATAATCATAGAACACGTGAAGGGGAACCAAAATATAAGAAATGACAGTCTTTCTGGATGGCTAGGCAGGATAAAATCCCTATGGAAGCCTTCACAGTTTCCTATCACACATATAAAGCGGGGACAAAATGTACAAGCGGATGAACTATCTAAAAAGGGAATGCAATCTCCAGATGGTAAGTGGCATCTATGTATCTCTGTAGAATCTGCTACATTTGACATTCAACCATTTTCTATGCCAGGCATTTAAATGGACAAAATCTGGTACGCTTCTGGCTCCTTTTTTTTCTGGAATATGGTCATTATTAAGGTCAGGTAATGCCATTAAGTTTGTACAACTGAATGTTTTCTATGTTTTGACAAGATCTATATACAGACCTCATACCGTCGCATGTTCAAAATGGATGTAATACTGAAAATACTTTCTAATTGGGATTTTATGCTGGGGATTTAACCAATCTAATATGTATATATGCATCTTTTTTTAATATAATAGAAGTATATAGCTTTTTCTTCTGAAAAAAGAAATAACAATACTCGTGGAGTCAAAGGTGACTAAAATAAATGAAACCCCACCCAAAAAACTGAGCAAACTTAATGAATCCAATAAATCTAATTTTGCTAACAAAATTAGTACTCCAAACCTTTGAGAAAAATTCAAAATTTCCCTGAATCATTTACATTAAATAAAAATCTATTAACATTAAAACCGTCCATCTTCATATAAATAAACATTTCTTATTTAAAAGAAAAAAAATATCATATCTATCTATATATATATAAATTTCCCCTGA
>APFE030571588.1:65810-86556 GCA_000404065.3 Pinus taeda
AAACAATATTAGTTAATCATATTTCTTAATTTTTGGTAATGGTATTCAACAATACAATATTTTATGAGTTGTTTTATTTTGTGATGAAACTTTTGTCTTTATTATTGTTTTCATTAAGCTATATTTAAGCTAAGGGGTAGGTACTAGGTACTATGTAGCCCTTGTTTTGGAATATGTTTCTAGAATTTTAATTTAATTATCAATAATTATAAAGGTGGATGGTAGGGATTTAACCTCTACATAATATTTTAGAATATTTTTAATAGCATACACAAAAAAAACTAAAATTTACTTTTAAAGTGTTGTTTTTTTTTTCTTTTTAATTAAATTTACTAATTAAAAAAACGTCATATAAAATGAGTTCTAGTTTTTTTGGCATGTAGTATTGACAAGCGATAGTATTATAATAAAGTCTATTTGAATATTAAAAATCTCCATAATAAAATAGAGGAGAATGTAATCCTGACATGTTTTTTTTAACAATGTTATATATATTTATCTTATATATTATTTTTTTATTAAATAATTATTAATATTTTAATTAAAAATAAAATTTAGTTAATTTAATGATTTTTTTTTTAATTTTAGCAACTGGAGATATATGATGAAGTGTTTTGATGTTTATTATTGTTTGATGCTTATAATAAGCATCAAAACATTTACTTTATAATACATCTCTCTTTGTAAAAATTACAAAAATCATAAAAACTAAATAAATTATTCTTTATTGTTATTATTATTAACTATAAAAGTTTTAAATATGTAATATAGAACAAAAATTCCTACCCATGAAAATTTATTTTCATTTTAAAATAAAGAGTTTTAATCCATAAATCATGAACTAAAACCATGGCTTATCAATACCATGTGCTCAAAAACTCAAAACTGAACTAAAACTATGGCTTATCAATACCATGTAGCGAAAAACTCAAAACTCACCGTTCTTAATATATGTGGCTATAATTGACTGGATAACAACCACAGTGTAAAGAGTCCACGTATGACGGCTGCAGTTGGTTCAACTTGAAGTCCATTCAAAAAGTACGCGTGGGCAACTTGCCAGGATGATGCATTGTATTTACCACAAATGGAAATGAGAACGATTGCTTTATAATCCCCTCCATTATTTCGCCAATGGTAAACGGAAACCAGTGCTTATGTTCCTCACTTCCTTCACAGTCGATTGAAATGGAAATGAATCCATCTGAATGGGAAGCGATGGAGATTAGAGCAGGGGAAAGCACCAATATGTTGGAGTTCATTCGTCACCATTTGCTGGATGATATGGAGGACGATTTAGATATTGAAGATGTAGTGGATCATCACCCACTACAAAATTACACATCATCATCTTCAGTATCCATTTCGTCAGCAGTCATCACCAGCGCCACCTGGGATTATATCCACGCAACTGCCACTGCCACCGCCACCGCCACCGCCACCGCCAGCGGCTTGTTCCAAAATTGCCTCTGTAAATCCACATCAGAAGACAATCACAATGAAGTCACACAACACTTTTCTTCTACTTCTTCTGTATCCGCAGTTACAAGAAGAGCAGAGGCCGTAAATGTGAAGGTAAAGCCACAGCCACGGGAAGAGCAGAGTGGAGAGATGAAGCAAATGAGCGGAGCCAGGCACTACAGAGGAGTCAGGCAGCGGCCATGGGGTAAATTCGCAGCTGAAATCAGAGACTCCGCCAAGAAGGGGACCAGAGTTTGGCTCGGCACTTTCATCACCGCCGAAGAGGCTGCTCTCGCATATGACCGCGCCGCCTTCAGAATGCGCGGAGCTAGGGCTATCGTTAACTTCCCCCTTGCTCTCTATTCCAGTACAGAAAATGAATCGGCCGTAGGTCACATGGTGCACAAGAGGAAGAGGGGCAAAGAAGAAACGGCAGACGGTGGTACGGACTGCAGTCGTAGGAGGCATGGAAGTGGGGAGAATCTTATTTCCACTTCTATTACATAATTAATGAGCCCTGACATGTTGGGGCAATAGGCAGATATAATGCGCGCCGTGATGACCATAAGAGGAAAAAAACAGTGCCCGTTATATCTGTCTATCGCCCCAGCATGTCAGGGCTCATTAATTATGTAATAGAGGTGGAAATAGGATTCTCCTGGAAGTGGAAGCAGAAGCTGAAACTCCGGCAATGGATGAGCGTCCATAAATTTAATTATTTTATTAATAATATGATTATGAGACTGAAGTGGCAATATCCAACAATCTTCTGAAAATGCATTTCCCTATTTTCTAACCTTATTTAAAACGGTACAGCGTTGTTGTCCTGGATAGTTGGGACAGTGTAATATTGCCCTTCGTTGTTGTCCTGGATAGTTGGGACACTGTAATATTGCCCTTCGTTGTTGTCCTGGGTAGTTGGGACACTGTAATATTGCCCTTCTCACTCGCGTTCCAAATCACATATATATGTCAGATAGTTGTTCGCATTCCAAATCGCATATATATGTCAGATAGTTGTTCGCAAGGATGGTTAAACATGTGCTGGATTGCTATCCGTTAACGCAACATATGTACATAAATTATATCTCTTTGTAATATAATTGTATCAAATTGTAATATAAAGTTTTTCCAAAGGGGATTTTCCCCTATGAAGAAAGGCCTACTTAAAACAATCAAAACTGAATCGTACTCTGAATTCCGTTGTTTACATTCCCTGATTGTAGTGAAAAGGTCCGATTATAATTTTAATGAGGATTAAGTAGTGGAATAAAATGTTTAACGATAAATACCGCAGTTGGTTTTGGACAATTAACTTGGTATTAAAGTGGTGCTGCCGAAAATAATGTTGAGAGACAATGGGCTGCTGCGTCATGCTCGTGAAAGTGACGTGACAGCCCATACATGGTCCCATGCCTGGGTCTTGTCCTTCCTCTCCTACACGCCTGGAATTTGAATTTTTCTTTTTTTGGCAAAAATATTTGTAACGGTAATTTTGATGCATAAGTATTTAAGTTGCCCTTAATCATTTTTAATAATTTATAATGAGTAATTTAAATTTTAATGAATAATTTTAATAGAGATTAAAAAATAATTTAGACAATCTATTTAGTTCTAACGCTTATTTGTTGTCCCTATTCTTTAGTGGATTTATTGGAAACGAAATTTGATATAAATATATATAAATATTAAAAAAAAATTACAGGGATATATTTTACTTAGATAAGGTTAATATATATTTCATAAAAAGAAATTAGGTATTATAACATTACACTAATGAATTATTGTGTTGAAAAGATTTATCTTTTAAGTATAATTACGTGCAAGTCTACCTTATGTTCACCAATTTATATAAAAAATAAAACTATAAATACGAAAAATAAATAACCATCATCAAATATACATGTTCAAATTTGAATTTATAATATAATCAGGAATATGTGTAACATATCACAATGATTAATGTTGCGCGCATGGAAAAGAAGAAGATGCATTATGTTCAAATTTGAATTTATAATATAATCAGGAATATGTGTAACATATCACAATGATTAATGTTGCGCGCATGGAAAAGAAGAAGATGCATTTTGGGTATAGACTGCATTTTTATTTATGTAATTTTTTGTAATTTATTTTTCTAATTTTTTATGTATGTAATTAATATACTTAAATGATGTACGTTAAATATTTAGGTATAATTTTGATTAGAAATGAGGTACAGTTTTAAAGTTAAATGAGAAAAAAATTGTTTATTATTAAGATGTTATTGTTGAGAATAATAATAAGAAATGTTAAAAATAGCATTCAGAATATTCTAATTTTAATTTGTCCTTGAATTAAAATTCGAATTTAGTCTCACTAGCTGTTTGAAAAATAATTAATTAATTCACCTTGAGTTAATTAGTTGGAGAAATTCAAGTTAGAAGTCTTTGTGAAGTCATGCAACAGTGCTCCCTTAAGTTAAGGAGATTATCCCAAGGAGATAAAATTGAGTTATATTTGAGTTGTAATTAGTTAGCTCAGTTTACTGAGTTAAGTCCAGTTAAATTAATTCCAACTGTTTGAGGAACTAATTGTAAGTTATCAGTCAGTTGGTGCATGCATTTACTCAACAAGTGTACTCCAAATAATTGAAGATTCTCTCATCAAAAACTCATGCATGTCTATTCTAAGAAAGACCCAGTTGAGCTAAATGTCAAAGACAGGTGAACTAATTGTAAGTTATCAGTCAGTTGGTGCATGCATGCACTCAACAAGTGTACTCCAAATAACTGAAGATTCTCTCATCAAAAACTCATGCATGTCTATTCTAAGAAACACCCAGTTGAGCTAAATGTCAAAGACAGGTTACTATCAGTTGCATGTATTTTCCTATAAAGGAAACTCATCCATGTAGTCAAGGGAAGGTTCCTTGAGGATTGCGCAGTTTTACAGGGGGTGTGAGATCACTTTGAGTGATCAGTGTTACACTTGGTAATAGGAGGATCACCCAGAGAAACTGTGCAAGAAAAAAGGAGGCTTGGAGGGCAAAGGAGAAGGATTGTGAGAAGCCTTATTAGCCTGTGAGCATCCAGGAAGATTGTACTGAGAACTAACTGGCTGTGAGAGCTAAAGCTTTGTGTGATCTTGATGTATTTCCAACTTGTATGATAATACAGATAGTTGAGGTTTTTAGATGAGGCTTTCCCCAGAGTATTCTTCTGTGTTTCATGTGTACTGATTCTTCTTCTCTATTATATGTGCTCTACTTGATCTTGCTCAAATCTATTAAGCTTCTACAATTTTGATTGTGGAAGTAGATTAAAGTATTTTCCTTTAGTATATTGCATTATCACGTTAATCTACATTGAGAATTTCTACACTTATTTAGATTTTGTAGATTATTAAGATGTTGTTATCTAGATTATGTAAATTTAATTTAATTTGAATATTTTTTTATATAATTTATATAATTTATTTTTTTGTATTACAGATTTAAATTTGATAAAAAATAAATCATATGTAAATTAATACAAATTAATTAATTCATTCTTAAAAAATATTAAATATGATGATTATGATGATGATGATTAATGTCCATTAAGACCAATGTGGTCTATCAGACCTCAAGAAAATAAAGTCTAATTGTCATTTTTCAAAATCTTGCTTTTGTGATCAAGGAGTAAGGAAACAAGCATTCCAAGATCATTGTACTTAGGCTGGCTTAATAGGTCAAGAAGCTTGGAGGTGTGGCTGATGATAGGGAATTGAGAGCGGATGTGGGCAAGAACTGGGCAGTCCAAAATGAAGTGCTTTTCATCTTCCACTTTCTTAGTATCACAAATATGAAAAACTCTATCGTCCCAAGGAGTCTTGGTAGTAGACCACTGCCCGATCTCACTCCAAAGGTCATGAGAGTTAGTTCTAATCCTAGCAATGTTCATTTTCTTCTTAGTGCTAGTCAACATAGAGAGATAATTCTAGTTATCATGTGTGGGGTTGATCACCTCCTTATAGTACCTTAGCTTCCTTTTACCCTCCAGCTCCTTAGCATCCCAGATCTTATCCTTAAAACTGGAGGTAATAGTATTTTTGATATTGTCCTTGCTTCCCATGATGATCTCCTCCTTAATACCCCAAAGGTTGAGCCAAGACTAAGCATCTTGATGCCACCCGCACTTGAGGCACAGGTGGGAGTTTTGACTAAAATTAGAAGCAATTTTTGGGAGCCACTTAGATTCCATATTGTAAGCTTCTTCTTATACATCATATATCTAAACATAGTTGCACTTTCAATGGGGGACATGCCAACTTCGATCAAGAGGCTAGGATAGGGAGTATTTCCCTTGCTCTTGAGTTTATATGTTATGAATTTCTTTTGGATCATCTCAATATCTCTCCACGACTCCCTAGATATACCACACCCCCAAACTAATACAATGACTCCCTATATATACTATAAAATTAAATAAACAAATATATAATATTATAATAATCAAATTATATTTCAAAAATTAAAATTTTATTTATTGATTTCTTATTAAAAACTTTATATTTCCCAAAAAAACTATATTAAAATTAATAAATAAATTGGTTGATTGTATGACATAAATTTAATAATATGAGAGTGGATAATATCATCATTAATTACTAAGGCATGAATTTAGGATGACAACTATGTTTTTAACGAGTAGTCTTTAAGTGTGACTTTTTTGGAGTTTCGTGGAGAATTTTGGTCGAAATCTGACTAAAACTTTTGTGGCCAAATCTTGATTTGTGTTGTTTAAACTGGCCTTTTGACTGCATATATGGATTCAACATCCTCAAAAAACTTTGGGGCACTTATATTGTGAAGAGTTCCCCTGCCAAACTTGTGATTTCAATGATTTCAATGAATTTGTGATAGATTTTGACAAATTAGATCAGAAAATAGACCGAAAAACACTTCAAAGAGTAGCACTTAAAAACTACTTGATGTTGTTAATATTCATGGGCCAAAAACCAAGTTTAGAACTATATGTATATCATTTAAATTTAAATATCACAAGAAATTTTTAATTTAATATATAAGTTTTTTTTTTTTTTAAATAAAAAATGCTTATTATGTTTGTGCCAAGGTCCATTACTCCACGAATTTTAGGTTGACCAGCTAATAATTTGGTTAAACATGTTAAATAATTTCCAATTTAACAAAGTAGAGCTTTACAAAATATTTTTGTATTTTTTACAAATTTTATATTAACCTTTAATCTAATACTATTAGCCCTAAATTTGTACATATTATTAGACCTACCTCGTAACTCATAATATGATATTTATGATGCAATAATGCAAATTTAATAAGTGAAAGAGGTCAGGCTTTCAGATATGAAATTTTGAGATGTGGTAGGCTTTCAGGTTACATAAATGTTGTAGATCATTGACCCGTGTTGTTTGATTGAGTCGGTTCTAATTATAGGAGCAGAGCTAAGATTGGAGTGTACAAGCCAAGGGAGGAGCAAATAATACGACAGAATCTAGGTAGGCTTTATCCCATTGTCTATTTAATTTAAGGAAAACATTAGCTTCTCTGCTTTCTGTTGTTCTAGACTACGCCATCATGTCTAGGAAAGATCCTTATGTCTGCAGTCATAGATTTCATATAACAAATTGGCGACTCCGCTGGGGATCGGTTCATTCCTTTAGTGGTTTCCTTGTCCTTGATACTTGTTTTACCCCTTGTTCAAACCTTCATTATCTCATTCAGTCTTGAACAGACCTAGGAAGACACTTTGATTGAGTTTTAATTACAAATTTTGTGTCAGAACCTTGTATCCCCTGATCAACACTCCCTCTGGTCTAGAGACAGAGCGTTGCAGCGCTCCTGAGCCTTCTATATGCATGTGTTACATAGCACTGGTGTCCATCCAACACCTGTGTTGGCCCCTGTTCATGCACAAATTTTCTTTTGTTTTGATTTTCTCTTTGTCCAACTTTTTTCCAACTGCTCTTCCTTGAGTCTTTGTGTGTCTTGGTCTCTCATAACCCTTGATCTTGTTTTCTTCTGGCTTTGAGTTCCTTTGATAAGAATTTGTTTATATTTTCCTTTGTTCTTGTCATTAGGTCATTAACAAATTGAGTTGTTTAGTCATTGAGTGCTTGAAAGAATTGGTGTTTTAGTCATCATTCTGAATAGTTTCTTTTATCAATGATTAGGCAAATATCTTAGTTTTCATCTGAAAATTAAGTGGAATCCAAAAGAAAAATATTATGCATCATGCATTGCATATAGGGATTTAATTTTGATTGGAATAATGAAGTTGAGAAGATCGATTGTTGCATCACCTGTTTGTTTCATTTTTGATTGATTTCTTCTTCGCCTAATTAGTTAGGCATTTCATTGTTCAAAGGAAATGAATTTTGTCATATTAGTAGCATCATAGGTGTGTTCAGGTGATATCAAGTTTTAAACCTTGAAATCGAAACGTAATTCAAGATCAACTCTAAAATTCATCTCAATTAACCTAAGGAGCATTTGAAACTTAATGACAAACATATAGGTCTAGGCTAGAGACATGTTTCAACGTCTTTAAATGTAGGAGTTGTCTTTTTTGTCAGCGTTACATTCTGAGGGTGATATCTCATTCCATGTACGTAAGTGTATTAGATCATTCTCCACGTACCTCTGGGTATATTGGATGGTGCTCCACGCATGATAAGTATATGGGAACACTCTCATCCAATCGTTACACATTAGACAACATTACTATTGATTTCACTTCCACATATCGTCGACTATATTTTTGAAGTCCACCATAGGTTGCTATCCTCACCATACATAACTGAGTCATCCTCCTTGTATACTATGATACACCAAACACAACATTTGTGGAGATTGTCTGCCCGTACATAAATCTTTGGTTTACCAAGGTGGTATATTGCAGTTCACAATGACTTGGTAGTCCTTATCTTCCTACTTACCCCTTTGTTTTATTTTGTGTCTTTAATTTCTAAAATCAATTAATTAACTGCACAATAACATCCTCACCATGGAACAATTCCTTAGTATATCTTAGGTTGATACTAATGGCGACAATTCCCGAGTTTATTAGTCAAGGAAACCCCTTTGATGGGAATCCTGTTCCTTTTCCTTCTTTTGGAAATATTGGTGCACCTTATATGACAATTTTTTCCCTTCCTGGATTTACCATTGGTTTGCTAGTTTGGTTGTTTTTGACCCCTATGGTTTCGAATATCCAAACTTCTCCTCAACCAAGTAGTCCTCCACCTGAACAAGTTCATCCCAATGTTGAACCTTTACCTTCTTTGCCTATTCAGCATTCTTCCTCTTTGTCTGGTGAAAGCCTCAAAGTTAGTAACTAGGTGAATAAGAAGAATAAGAAAAGGAAGATTAAGAAGAAGCAAAATAGGTAGGGGGAACCAAGCAACCATTGTTACCCATGCAACTAGTGTGCATAAACCTTCCAATCAGCCCAACAAATTTAAATTCCCTTGCATTTTATGTAAGGGTAACCACCTTCTTAAAGATTGTCCTGGTATTCCCAAGATATGATAAGTGTGGTCCACATGATCACATCATCTTTTGTCATTAGCTTCTGGAGATCATTTTGATGGAAAAACTTCAACTAGTGACAGTAAGATCCATGGGAAAAAGTGTAAAGTCAAATTTCATTGTAAGTTATGTGAAGGGAATCACCCTATTCACATTTGTCCTTATATGGATGAAGCCTCAAAAGTGTTCGAAAACCTTATAGCTTCTCACCCATGACTTCCAGCTAGTTTCCGGAAGCTTTCTCCCAATCATCTAGTAGTTGATGAAGTGATTGATTAGATTCTGCGTCCAGTCAATCCCACTCTCCCTGAACGTGAATCCCATGATTCCTTTCTCGACCAACCATTGGTTGAGAAAATGGTTGAATTGAATTCACCTTCATTTTATCGTACCTTTCCCATAGAGAGTGAACTTCATACCACTTAGGTTCTTTTCGTTTCTTCATGTTCCAATGAACTGGGGGATAGTTCTCATGTTCCCCTAGCAGAGGGATGAAATCCTCCCATTCCCACAACACTGGGGATAATTTATCTTATTCCCACAACACATGGGAGTAGTTATTTGGTTCCCATTGCATAAGGAGGAAATTCCCTCGTTCTCATGAAACCCCCTCCAAGTAGTATGAAAGCTTCCTTTGATTGGAGTCGACTGGTAGGATATCATCTTCCTCCTTATGTTCCCTTCTAAATCATAATAAAGGCTTATAATGTGGCCTTACTCGACATAGTCATAGATGAAGGCACATATGTTATTATTTTGTCCTCAACTTCGTGGAAAGATTTTGGTTCTCTGTAACTTGTGTACTACCCAGACTATGTTGGATTTAATAGAGGAACCAATCAACCATTAGGGATTCTTCCTAAGTTTCCTATTACTTTGAGAGGAAATACTATCTATATCGATGTGATGGTATTCCAAGGCCCATTGGATTTTAATTTACTCCTTAGGTGTGATTATGTTAATGTCATGGGAGCTCTTGTCTCTCCACGCATTCGTGTGATGTTTTTCCCACATAAAGGAAGAATCGTGACCTTTGACCAACTTTCGTGTGTTGGTCCTAATTTGATTCTCCTTCAACCAACATCCATAAATGGTCCTTATATGTAAGTGGTATCTCCCCCACCACAGATGAATTATGTGACAACTTGTTCCATGCATGCGTCTACTCATGAACTAGTAGGTGATGTAGTGTGTCATTTACTTGGGGCATTGGATCCTGATCCTTCCATTGAATCCTTTGAAATGTATCCATTGCAGAGTATTGTTCTTCCATCTGATGAGAACCTCTTGGAAGCCATGGTATCTTAAGGTCCATGGTCTAATTTTGAAGTAGAGTTCCTTGTCTTGTTTCAAGCTAATTAAAAATGAATCAAGATTCTCGGAGCAGAGTTACCTGTGTTGTGTCAAGCTCGTTAAAAAATGAAACAAGGTATCAGAGAAAAGTTCATTTTCTTGTGTCAATATCCTTAAAAAATGAAACAGGATTCCTGGAGCATAGTTCCTTTTATTGTGCCAATATCATTAAAAAATGAAACAAGATCCCTGGTGGATATTTCCTTTTCTTGTGTCAAGCTCATTAAAAAATGAAACGAGGTCCCCAATGGAGATTTCCTTTTCTTGTGTCAAGTTCGTTAAAAAATGAAACAAGGTCCCTTGAGGATAGTTCTTTCAGTGTGTCCCTTATAACAACATGATGGTGTCAAGGTGGATCCTAGTAAAATCGAAGTTGTGAAGGAATGGTGAATCCTAATATCTTGAAGAAAGTAAGAGGATTTTTAGAATTAACATGATATTACCATAATTTTGTCAAAAATTATGGTTCAATAGTGGTTCAATAGTAGCACCTCTAACCAGTTAATGAAGAAAAAAAAATTTCTTGGACTAAAGAAGCAAGCAAATATTTTTAATAACTTAAAGAGGCTATGTGTACAACACCCATCTTGGTAACACCTGACTTTGCAAAAATATTCATTGTGGAGTGTGATGTGTCAAGCCATATAATTGGTGTAGTTTTGATGCAAGAAGGAAGGCTCCTTGCATTTGAAGTAGCCAACTTAAAGGAAATAACTTACTTAGACCCATATGTGAAAAATAAATGTTGGTCATACTACATTCACTTAAGAAATGACATCCATACCTAATAGGAAGACACTTCAAAGTCAAAACAAATCATGATAATATGAAGTGTTTCTTTGAGAAAATCCCATATTTAAAAGAGCAACCATAATGGGTCAAAAAAATGTTGGGGTATGGATTTATATTTATTGTGGGAGATGCACTCTCAAGGAAAGAGGAAGATATGCAAGATCATTCAACAACTAGAAGAGGACCATGATGCACTAAAAAATTTATGTGAAAAAATGATTGGTTATGGTATCAATATTTATTATAATTATGTAAGAATTATCATCTCAAACAAAAGGTTCTTTTAAAATTACACACTTCTCTTGTAGGAGTACATTCAGGGTTCTTAAAGAGATACCATAGGATCAAGAAAGATATTACTTGTGAAGGTCTTAAAGTAGATGCGAAAACTTTTGTGGCAAAGTGTGTGGTATACCATCAAAAATAGTTTAAGACTATTAAGACCCCAAGGATCCTTCAGCGATTATCCATACCAAGCCAACATTGGGAACAAATTCAATGGATTTTATTATAAGCTTACCAAAATTTGAAGATAAGAGTTTCATTATGGTAGTGGTAGATCGAATGAAAATGTATGCCAACTTTTTCGCTCCTCTTCGTCCATTTATAGAAAGTATTGTGGTAGAAACATTCATGGAAATAGTCCAAAAGATACATGGAATACAAAATATTATTGTAAGCAACAAAGATCCAATATTCACTGGAATTTTTTACACTAAATTATTTTCTTCGTTGGGTACTCAATTGTTAGAAAGTTATATATTACATAGCAATGGAACACATAAAATTAATTGCAGAAATAGAAACACATAAAACACATAAAATAAGAGAGACATAGATATACGTGGTTCACCCAATTTGGGCTACGTCCATGGGAAACAACTAGTCCTTCCTTTTATATTATCCAACAAACTGAAGAGATACAACCTACAACAGATCCATTGTAATTCCCTCTTCTCTCTCACTCAATCTCCTCTCTCTTTCTCACTCAGAATATAGATCTACATAGACACAATATAATTCCCTCATATATAGCAAGGGGTTGTCTTCTAGGGCAAAAAACCCTAAATTAAACATAAATTATACCATCAAATCTCTGCCTAATGAACAACCCAGATTGACTAAGAAACTAAAACATTTTACAAGGCAATTTTACATCTATTTTTAGCTTCGAGGGCGCTACCCCTGATCCCCCGCCGGGGGGGGGGCCTCCCAAAAATCGCAACCGGCCCCCCTTGGACCCCCCTTGTAGCACAAATATTACGGGCAGCGTTGCCACCACATTACGAACTGGGGTCCAATGTGGTGATACCTTTGGATAAAGAAGATAATCAAGCCCCACATCCAACAATCTCCCACTTTGAGACTGATTATAGCAACTCCACCGCTACTTCATTTGCTGGACAATGACTCCAATTTGGACCTGGTTGTTTCTCATCTTCTTCATCATACTTGAATACCAATTGAAACTGAGCAGAATCTCAGTTTCTCCCTTGCTACAACTTTAACATATCTACAAGATTTTGGCTAGTGTGTATCTTTTCCAGCTTCAACTGTCCATCTTCCAATGCTAACCATATGAAATGCTACTTGAGTTGTATATGTTTAGTATTGGAATGAAATGCAGAGTTCTTTGCAAGATGTATGGCACTCTGGTTGTCACTGTATAAGCTACCCAACTCTTGCTTCTTACTCAAATCATCAAGAAACTATTGTAACCAAATCATCTCTTTACTAGCCTCTGTAGCAGCAACATACTCTGCTTTTGTTGTTGAGAGTGCAACAACAATTTGCAGTTTTGAAACCCAACTGATAGTTGTTCCACCTACAATAAACACATACCTTGTGGTGCTCCTCCTATTATCTCTATCACCCGCCATGTCTGCATCAACATACCCCTATAGAAAAATGTTTGAACCACCAAAGCATAATGCTTGATTTGTGGTACCTCTCAAATAACTGAGAATCCACTTCACCACCATCCAATGTTCTTTTTCTGGATTGTTCATGTACCTCCTTATTACTCCCACTGCATGTGCAATATCAGGCCTTGTGCAGACCATTGCATACATTAAGCTTCCAACAGCTGATGCATATGGAACTTTAAACATATAAGCCATTTGTTCTTGAGTCTTGGGACACACATCCTTACTTAGTTTGAAATGGATAGCCAAATGTATACTAACTAGTTTTTCATTTTTCATATTAAATCTTTTCAACACCTTTTCTATGTACTCACTTTGAGATAATATGAATTTTCGATTCTTCATGTCTCTAGTTATTCTCATACCAAGGATTTGTTTTGTAGCACCCAAATCCTTCATTGCAAATGAGTTTGCCAATTTTCTTTTGAGCACATTTATTTCCTGCATGTTAGAACCTGCAAACAAGCATGTCATCTACATACAATAACAATATAATATAGCTGCCATCATTTTGCTTTTTCAGATAAACACAATGATCAGAGTAACATCTAGTATAACCTTGTTCAGACATAAACTTGTCAAATTTTAGATACCACTGCCTTGGAGCCTGTTTTAAGCCATACAAGCTCTTCTTCAACCTGCACACTAGTTTCTCCTTCCCTTTTACCTCATATCCTTGTGGTTGTTGCATATATATCTCTTCCTCCAAATCCCCATGGAGAAAGGTTGTTTTTATATCTAACTGCCCAAGATGCAAATCTTCAGCTACTTCTAGACTTAAAATCGTTCTAATTGAAGTCATTTTAACAATAGGAGAAAATATCTCATCAAATTCTATACCCTTTTTCTATGCAAACCCCTTCACCACAAGTCTATTTGTATATCTTTTTCTACCTCCATCTTCTTCCTTCAACTTGTAAACCCCTTTATTCTATGATGTTGTTTTACCTGCGGGAAACCTGACTAAGTCCCAAGTCTGGTTATGTGCTAAGGAGTCCATCTCTTCTTTCATGGCTTGCTCCCACTTCTTCCTAGTTTCTACCTGCATTGCTTCTTCATAACATTTTGGTTCACTAGAATCAGTCAACAATACATAATATAATGAAGGAGAATATCGTTCAGCGGGTCTACTTATCTTGGTAGATCTTCTAACACCACTTTCAGGCATTTGAGGTGCTTATTGTTGTTATTGTTTTGGCTATTGATCATTATGACTTTCAGGAACCTTCACTTTTTCTGTGATCTCATCAAGAACTATGTATTCTCTGTTTTCTTTTTCCTGTTTCTTTTCCTGCATCTGATCCTTATAAAAAACATTTTCATTGCATATGACATCTCTACTCCTAATGATTTTGTTTTCTTTCATAATCAGAAAAGCGATAACCAAAATCATTATTACCATATCCAATAGAGGTACATTTATTTGATTTTGCCTCAAGATTTATTCTATTTTCTTTATTAATGTGGAAAAAGGCTTCACAACCAAAAGTCTTTAAAAATGAGTAGTTTACCTTTTTACCTATTCATGCCTCCTCTGAAATACCACCATCCAAGGAACTTGAAGGCCCTCTGTTTATTAGATAAACAACAATATCTACAACATCTACCCAAAATTGTAAAGGAAATCCTGCATGCAATCTCATGCACCTTGCACGCTCGATGATTGTCTTGTTCATCCTTTCTGACACACCATTTTCTTGTGGTGTTCCCGCAACTGTCTTCTCTCTACAAATTCCATTCTCTGAACAATACCTATCAAACTCTTTGCTGCAATATTCACCTCAATTGTATGATTTGAAACACTTTAACCTTTTCCTTGTCTTATTTTCAACCAAAGATTTCCATTTCTTGAAAGTATCAAATACATAAGATTTATTTCGAATACAATAAATCGAGTTTTTTTTTGTTGCATCATCAATAAAAGTAACATAATAATGAGAGCCATCGAGAGATGATACCTAAGCAGGCCCCCATACATCTGTATGCACAAGCTCTAATTTTTCTCTCTTCTTTTCTTTCCCAACACTGAGGAACCTGAATCCCTTCTGTTTTCCATAAACAAAATTCTCACGGAATTTTAAATCAACATGCTTCAAACCTGGCAACAAATTTCTTGAGTGAAGAATCTGCATCCCCTTCTCACTCATGTGCTCGAGCCTATGATGCCACAATGCCGTATCTTCTCCTGTATAGTTTAAAGCATTAACAAAATTAGAAATACCATTGCATAAATACAATGTACCAACCTTTTCTCATTTTGCTATTACTAGGGCTCCTTTAGTGACCTTCCAGGTTTTATCTATGAAAGTAGTTACACAGGCTTCACCTCCCAACTGCCATGTTGAAATTATATTTTTCTTCAGATCTAGAACATGCCTTACCTCCTTCAATAGCCATTGATTTCCATTCTACTGTTTTATGAAAATTGTACCCATTCCAATGATTTTACAGGGTTTATCATCACCCAATCGAACCTGTCCAAAATCTCCTTGAACATAATCATGAAAATGTTTCCTATCAGGTGTGGCATGGAATGAGGCCCTTGAATCTACCACCTAGGCATGAATAATATTATCTAATGAGAGAATCAAAGCATCTTGCAACACATCACCTATCACATTCGCTTCGTGATTGTTTTCTTGTTGCGCGTCCCCTTCTTTTCCCTTATGAGACTTGCAGTCTTTCTTCAGGTGCCCTTTCTTCCTGCATTTCCAACACACTATCCCTGATCTGGACTTGGATCTGCCTTTCCTTGACTTACTGCGATATCCTAGGTTCTTTCCTCTTTCCATTTTTCTTCCCCTAGTCTCTCTGTAGACAAAGCATTACCTGATGTCTCACCAGAGCTTTTTTGTTTCATTTCCTCGCTAAGGATTGCACCGACAACATCATCAAACTTTAAAGTACTAGATCCAGAGACAGAGTTACTAATGGCCATAACTAAACCATTCCAACTTTCTGGAAATGATCACAGAAATTATAGAGCCCTAACTTCATCATCAAAAGTTACCCCTACAGAACTTAACTAACTGGTAACTGTATTAAATTCATTTAAATGATCAGCAACAGATCCACCTTCTGACATCTTCATATTAAATAAATGCTTCATATAAATACCTTATTTCAGGCCGAGGGCTTTTCATATAGTTTGGCCAATGCCGACATTAAAGCCTCTATTGTCATTTCCATTGAAATATTAAAGGCTATTGACACTGTTATGCATAGTTGTATTGTTCCAAGTGCCTTTCTTTCGAGAATATCCCATTCTATGTTTGTCATACTCGTCGACTTTTCTTCCTTTCCGCTCAATCGTTGGTACAGATATTTTTGGTACAAATAATATTCCATCTGCATCTTTCATAGATGGTAGTTTTGGCCGTTAAATTTTTCAACCCTGAACCTACCATCTTCCACCATTGCTCCCACTCGAACCAGGAACCCTTCTCTCCTACGAGTTTATTAGCCAAATATACCTCCAGCTCTAATACCAATTGTTAGAAAATTATATATTATAGAGCAATGGAACACATAAAATATATTGTAGAAATAGAAACACATAAAACAAGAGAGACACAGATATACGTGGTTCACCCAATTTGGGCTACGTCCATGGGAAACAACTAGTCCTTCCTTTTATATTATCCAACAAACTAAAGAGATATAACCTATAGCAGATCCATTGTAATTCCCTCTTCTCTCACGCTCAATCTCCTCTCACATTCTCACTCAGAATATATATCTACATAGACGTAATACAATTCCCTCATATATAGCAAGGGGTTGCCTTCTAGGGAAAAACACCCTAAATTAAACATAAATTCTACCGTCTGATCTCCACCTAATGAATGGCCCAGATTGACTATGAAACTCCAACATTTTACAAGGCAATTTTACATCTATTTTTAGCTTTGGGGGGGCTCCCAAAGATCGCAACTAGCCCCCGTTGGACCCCCCTTGTAATGCTTATCTTAATCATAACTAGAATAATACTTGTGTCTATCCCTCCTCCTATCCTGAGTGTCCAACAGTCTTCCATCTCTGACCGTGTCATCTCTATCTGACCTATGATGACCGTGTGACCTACTACCATATACTCCATTAGTTCTGTCGTCCTACTCATAGTTGATCCAACATGGTCCCTGTCGCTGTAAATCTGACAAACTCTAAAGTATCACTGTATTTACCTCTTCTTGTTTCCCCTGTGCCTGCATGATTTTTTCATTATTTGCCTTACAACTCATTTGTTCCTTTAAACTTCTCAGTGTATCTTCCAAATTGGAAGATTTCCCAACACCATATTTCTCTTCTGATCCATCTTGCTATCCATTTGATATTATTCCTGCAAGGATATCATGTCAGCTAAACCAAATCACAATAAACCAACGTACCTTAGTATAGCTTGGGGAAGATACCTTGTCTGCAAGATCAACAAATCAGTGTGATACATGTATAACATAGTCATGACATCATATAGAAACATAACACATAAGCATATAACATGAAACCATCATTCTAGCAATGGTCCAATCATCAATGCATAACCTATCGACAACTCATACCATAACCTCATACATGAAAAAAACCACTACATCATTGTACATTTAACCACATGCATAAGCAATGCATAATTGGCCACACACATGCATAAACACATCTAATCAAGCATAAACAAACAATAATTATAACCAAACCTACAAGAATGATACATGTGAGCGACATATAACGATATGTAACCAGTCATACACTCATGACGATGCATCCCATAATAACAACATCAAATTCCACACGACGACATCACTACAACCATGATTAACATTATGCAAATGCAACAAGCACATGAAATGCAAGTGTAAGAAACACACATGCAATTGAAATGCATGCATGACCAACACATAGCCCATCCAGTCCGAGGGGTGAACTATGCTCTAATACCACTCTGCAACACCCTCCTCCCACATCTACCCAAGAAACTCGCCAATCAGGGTAAACATGCAACGAGAAGCCACTATGATATGATTTGACCTCCTAAGTCACATTAATGAAATGGAGCCGACAGAAGCACACCATACACACATTTAACATCAGCATTAGGACCCTCAGGAACCAATCCAACCTTTCTTCCAACCAACCCCTAGGTCCCACTGATGTTTTGGACCACTTTACCTCTAGACACTCTCATTATATGGGCATGCCAATGTCCAGGGACCTTTGGATGCTCTCATAGGCCTGCAAGCCTTTTGCACAGTGTTGTGCCAACATCCCCGAGATTTGAGCCACATTTTCAGGTCCAAAGCCCAGGTCACTGCTCAGAATTGAATGACACCTTCAGAACAGTAAGATAACATGGAAATAATTGTACAAATGCAATAACTTGAATAATACATTGACTTGACCCCTACTAGCCATGACAGGAATTTCGTCAAACATATCACGAATATGTAATCTACAGGTGTAAATAACAAATCTAAGCATAGGGGTCTCATACTTAAATGAGAATTGTTAAAAAACAGTGATGTCTCAACAGATCAACTTCCATTTCATCCATTAGGTCATAGATACATTTTTCATTCATTTACCAGTAAAAACATGATGAGAGCCATACATAGCTACTATCATAAAACATATATATAACCAACATTATAGCACCAGAAATACCAATGAAATCACAACCATATAAACTACATATAAACAATATAATACTCATAGAATTACAAGGAGAAATAACCTCACATTGATGATGAAAAATCCAAACCCGACATGGGACTACCACGTTCCACCCGACCGTAGAATGGTTGAGCCAAATCTCTCTTCAGCAATTCATCCCCATGCCATATTCCAAGCATGAATGTGGGGTCTCATAAACACATCAATCCAAAACCATCAATGGATTCCAAAGTCCAACCACTTCAACCCATCAAAGAGTGATTCCACCTCACAGTGAGATATCACAAAACCATCATCAGGTTGGTCTCTATCCAAGCCTTCCAGGGATCCAAAGTATTTGTCCCGACCAAGGATCCAAGACTAATAACTCAACCCACAGCTGCCACCGGGCTCCAAAGCATTTGTCCAACCAAGGCTCGAGGAATAGTAACTCAACCCACCAAGGGCTCCAAAACATTTGTCCAACCAAGGCTCCAAGAACTAGTAACTCAACCAAAGTTGAGGAAACATGAGAACCAACCAAAACAAAACAAAGAAATAAAACCATAATCTCCATGGCTATCCAGGAAATGGTAAGGTTAGGCAATCCACTGTCAATCTAGGCAATCCTCCACCCTAGTGATAGATCATGACCAATAATCCACATGCATATGCCATGCATGACAAAACTAGTGAAGAAAACATACATGCAACTTGGTACCTGCAACAAAATCCCATTGTAGTTGTTGATCATGATGTCCTCTTGCGCTTTCCTACTCTTCATTTTCCTTCTTGCTCCAAAAATCCAAGTAGGCCACACCCTCCAATAGTGCTCCAAGAAAACTCTAAGTATCCAAGGGTATGAGAGAGAGAGAATAATGAGAGAGCTCCAAAACTGAACTGACAAAAGGTTACCAACTGATCCTCATAAGCCTTTTTATCAATGAGGCCTCTATTTTTTTCATTTTCTATTATTTTTCTTCATTTTCATCTTCACATGCAACCTGTTACCTTTCACCTTCCTTTTCTCCTAATTTCCATTATTTTCATAAATAAATGTGCCAAAAATGTCATTTTGCCTTTCCAAAGCCTTAGCCATTGGCTGTGCGAATTTCCTTAGCCATTAAATAACTACAATTGATCTCTATCACTATATTTTTACCCAACATTTAGCTTGGAATAAGTGTCCCATCAACTGTGATTATTCTTTTGCCTTTATTAACTTTTATTATATGAAATATTCACCAAAACTATTACATTTTCAAAAACATACCCGCTAAAATATTCACCAAAACTATTACATGTTCAAAAACATACCTGCATCATCTATATACGCAAAAACTTTGTGAAAAATGTTAATGATGGTCAAAATAACCAGCGTAATTCATGCCTCGTGCTCTATGTGATTGCAATGAGAGCTCTTGGATCGATCTCCTTGACACCGTTATTATTCATGCACAAAATTTTAAGCATAATTGAAGACTTTAATCTCAGAAACTAGCTCTTCATATATTTGAGACAATAACATATACACTCACCCTTGTTAAATTTTTTCATGTAACAAGTGAAAACACTTGTTTCAACGTGTTTTCTTCGGCGTTATAAGTTGTATTCTGCATGTTTTTTTAGGTTAGACTTTTTAATCGTGGCAATAGAATCTAATGTTGATTTTGTGCGGGATGTTTTCTTTATCTTAGATCTAATGGAAAATCCTCCAAGCTTTTATGGTACACGAAAGCTACGTGTTCAGAATGGCTTCCTTTGCTTAGAAGTTTCTTTTTGCCCGTCATAGAGTGGTGTGGTTTTCGGCATTGTTTTCCGAATTTATATATTTAATTTTAATTTCTAATAAATTTGGAATTTAATATTTATAATAATATTTATCTAATGAAATGTAAAATAGTTGAAGATTAAATACATTGTTAAGGGATTTTTATTTTTGCTTTTTTTTAAATGTGTATTACGTATTGAATTCGAAACTTTATAGGCAATTCTATCCATTTATGAAAATTGGGTTCTTCCAAAATTTTATATATATATA
>APFE030571588.1:89191-104262 GCA_000404065.3 Pinus taeda
ATCATTATCAGGTAGATGGTAGGATTTAACTTCCATAAAATATTTTTAGTAGTATACACAGATTAAAAGCTAAGATTTATTTCCAAACTAGTTATGACGTTGTTGCTCTTTTAATTAAACTCATTATTTTAAAAAAAAAAATCATATGAAAAAGTGTCATATGAAATTATTTATGATGTTTTGAGTATGTGGTATTAATAAGCCATGGTGCTGGCCCATAATATTGTAGCAAAAATTGTTTACATATTAAAAATCTCCATGGTTAAGAATATTGTTACATTTTTTTAAATGATTATTATTATCTTATTATATTACTTATTTTTTCATGATAATAGTTATTATTATTTAAATAAAGTTATAGTTTAATTTATTTTTTGATATTCATTTAGCAATTTTATGATTTTTAAATAATTAATTTCATGATTTTTAATTTTTTAATTTAATTTTATATGGCTAAGCTACTCGGCATTAATAATCATCATTATATATAATTAAAATTTAACACTACATATAAGACTACTACTATTAGTTGATTATGCCAAGTTTGTCTATTTTGAAATAAGATTTTTGAAATTTTAATTTAATTATCAACAATTATTACGTGGATGGGATGGATTTAACTTCTTTGAAAGATTTTATAATAGTACTAATAGAATTCACAAATCAAATGTTGATATTTATCTCAAAAATAATTATTCTCTTTTAGACTATTTAATTAAATTGATTAATTAAAAAAAATGTCAAATGAACAAGTGTCATGCAATGAGTTATGGTTTTCTTGGCCATATGGTATTGATAAATCATGGTATTGTAACAAAACTTACTTACAAATTAACAATCTCCATAATAAAAAAGGATGAATGTGTCAGTTAAATATTTTGTTACACGTTATCAAAACATTGTGGTTAAAGATTTTGATGGCATAAAGCGAGTAGCCCACTCCTTCTTCAAAGATATTTATTCTGCCAGGGAAGACCCTCCTATCAATTCTCAAGTTTATCCGATTGATCTTATTCCTCACTGTGTTCAAGATTCCAACAATATCATGCTGACTGCTCCGATCAGTATGAATGAGATTAAAAATGCTTTGGATTGCATGGATCCAGATAAAGCCCCGGGCCCTGATGGGTTCACAGCAAGGTTCTATCTGACTTGCTAGCCTACAATTAAAAAAGACCTTCTGAGAATGATCCGTAAATCTCAAACCCGTACCAAGATTGGAGGTAACACCAACTCGGCCTTCCTTGCATTGATTCCGAAAGACAAATGATCCGAATGGATCCATATAAGACTATCAAAGAACCATGACTATATCGGGACGAAACAAATTTGTAAAGAATCCAAAACAGCCTCAAAAACACCCTGAACCAGTGGCAATGGTAGCCAGCATGGAACGACGAGAACCTCGGTCAAAGCGCACTAACCGAGGCCCATGGAGACTGTGCAGGAGGTCAAAATAGCCCCTAGGAGCCCCGAATCGGGAAAAGGAGGTGATTTTCGATGTGTGATTAGCACCTTGCGCATCGCTGGGTGAACAGGGCCAAAATGGAGGAGCCTTAAGCACTCGGTCGCGTTGGGAGCCGAAGAACCGCGGGCGGAGGAACGAAAAGCGCTAACGTACTAAGGTGGGACCCGCGCTCTGGAACACTAGCAGTATTGGTCAGGGCACCCTCAAACGGTAAACAGTTTTGGAGGAGAGCGGAGCGATCCCACTCAACGATCGACGCGTGGCGGCGAAGGAGAGAGAAAACCGCCATTGATCGCACGCTATCGGTCGAGCAAGTCAACTGTGCAGGACGTGCGTATGACATTGGATCTGGGGGAGCCCAGATCAGACGACTGAGATTGCGCCCGATGGAGGAAGCAGAATCGACAAGGAATTAAGCCATGTTCTAAATGGATTTGGAATCCGTTTGACCACCATGGTGGAGGAAGAACGCATCCATGATGTAACTGAAGAAACAAACCGATGAGTAGGCTGGCGTTGTTCCGATGAGGACACGTGGCCACTCCCTAAGCGTTCATGCTGACGCCGAACAGGGAATTCCAAGCGCAACTGTAGAAGGTGAATTGACAGAGGCGGAAGAGGAACTGAGCGGGCATGAGTTCGAATGGATAAAAGCCATGAACATCGAAACAGAATACGCAGTGTGGAACAATTGAACACTGAGAGACAAAACCCAGAGAAGAAGGAAGTAAAGCAAGAGAAAGGTAGGATGAGATAGAGGGCTGAGCTGACACAGTGGCAAAATCGAGCACCACCGAACTTGAGAGATTCGAGCCACCCCTTAGAGGGATCTGTCCGCGTTGAGCACCATGTTGGGCTCTTACCACTGTAGACCACAAGGTCACAAAGCTGGTAGGAAGAAGAAGAGTATGTGTACTCCAGTGGCTTGGGGAATCCAAGGAACCACCCTGTTAAGCAAAACCTGCTTTAGGAGAACTCACATTGAGTCCCTGCATTGTAATTCTTTGTTAAAGACACAATAAAACAAGGCCACCACTGAAAGCTGGACCGGATACGTAGCCCTGGAGAATAGGGTGAACTCCTTATTAAAATTGCTTGTGTCTTTATGGTTGCTTACTGTATTTCTTTATTGTCTTTCCATTTAAATGTCTGTGTATTGGCAATCTCATCGATCCGTTGCTTAAATAACAAAGAACACGCACCAGCACATGAGTCTGTAATACCTTTTGTTTAATAAAACTTCAACTGATGTCACTCATAGGGTGATTATCAGATCAACAAAGGCACCACCGATTTCAGCGGGTTCAAGCCCATCTCTTTGTGTAACACAAGTTATAATCTGATTACAAAAATAATAGCCAATCATCTTAAGAAAATTCTGCCGGTCATCATCCCTGAAAACCAAGGAGGATTCATAAAAGGGAGAAAGATTCTTGACAATATTGTGCTACTACAAGAAGCAATTCATTCAAGTTGTCACTGAAAAGAGAAAGGCATGGTGATTAAGCTAGATTTGAAAAATGCCTTTGACCGGGTGAGACATGATTTCCTGTTCTCTGTGATAGGGAAATTTGGCTTCTCAAAAGCTCTCATAACTTGGGTGAAAACCTGCATTGCCTCCCCTTGGATAGCGCCTCTGGTTAATGGTCGTTCAACGGAATTCTTCCAGGCCTCGAGGGGGCTAAGACAAGGTTTCCCTTTGTCCCCGCTTCTTTACGCCATTCAAGCTTCGGTGCTCAGCTTCTAGCTAGACTACTGTCAACTAATCCAAACTTTGCCAGGCCTGAGAATGGCTCAAAATGTTAAAGACATAAATCATGCCCGGTTTGTTGATGATACTTTATTACTAGGAGGAGCTAGCATAAATTTTGCTAGAACCTTCAAGAAAGAGCTGGACATTTATAGGGAGGTTTTAGGCAACAAGATTAGCTATCTAAAAAGCATGATCTATGGCTGGAAATGTTCGACCAAGGACTTGACAGACATAGCAAGGCTTTTAGAAATGGAAAGAACCTTGACCTAGGAGTCATTTAAGTATCTTGGGATCCCAATCTTCAAATCAAATCCTAAGGTAGCTTACTGGATGCCCCTGCTAGACAAGCTAAAACTCAGAATACAAGCTTGGGGAGCCTCATGGTTGAATAATGCTGGGAAGGTAATCATAATGAAATATGTTCTCATAAGTCTCTCGGTTTATTAGAATTCCATTCTTCTAGCTCCTAAAACCTTTATCAGTAAAGTGGACGGTCTCCTTAGAAGATTTATGTGGGAGGGAGGGAAAAATAATGAAAGAAGGCTCCATTTAATAAATTGGGACACTATTAAGAAGCTATTCTTGGAAGGAGGTCTACAAATGCGGGATCTGGCAGCCCAAAATCTTGCTCTGGGCTCCAAGCTCCTTTGGAACATTGTCTCTGGGAATCCTAGCTGGAGCAAGAGAGTTCTGTGGAAAAAATATTTTCATGGGCAGCGTTTGAGGTGTTTGGACCAACCTCCTAGAATATCCAAAGGATCCCCAGTTTTCAAACTTTGTCTTACAGCTATGAAACATTTCAGTCATAAGCTTTATTGGATCCCAGGTAATGGAAAAAAAATTGAAATCTGGGAAGACTCGATTCTTGGAGATCAGCCCTTGAATCAAATGGTAGATCTGGAAAATATCAGAGTTTGGCTTCAGGCCAACAATCTGGAAACCCTTTGGGACATCTCGAATTGGACAAATGATCTAGAAAGTCTATGGGATGGTTGGAATTTGGGGGAGGTCCCTCATTCATTGGACAGTGAAGCCAAGTTATTGTAGGATCTGCTCCAAGGAAAATCTCCCTTAAAGGCCTCTTCTAAGGACAAAAGAGGGTGGGGTTCTCTTTCAAGCTCTTACTCAGCAACATAAGGTTACAAAAGTTTGATGGCTGTCCCTAGCGTCCCCCCAGAGCCAACTCAATGGAAATTTATCTGGTCTTTTCCTGCTCTCCCAAAAATTGAATTCTTTTGCTGGACTATGGCGCATAAAAGTATCCTCACTGGAGATGACCTGAGGAAGAGTGGAATGGCAGGTCCCTCCAGATGCCCTCTTTGTGTTTCGGATGAAGAAACAGCTAAGCACCTGTTCTTATTGTGCCCCTTTGCTCAAGAAGTTTGGAGGGGTGTCTTGATGTTAGGCCCTGACAATATAGAGCTTCCAGGAAATATTTAGGACCTTCTTCGAAACTGGGCCAAGTTATCCCCGTTCTATCTCTCCAAAAAAAACCTTCTCAAGACTAGTTGGATGTGGATTCCCAAATTCACATGCTGGAAACTGTGGCTGGAGAGGAACAACAGAATTTTTAGGGAAGAGAGTTACAACCCGATCAGAATTATCATTAAGATCAAAGCCCTGTTGGGGGAGGCTTTAGAAACCAAACCCACCATAAGAAATGGCACGACTCTGGACAACGAGGAAGATCAATGGCTAAAAGAGCTTGTTCCTAATCATCAAAATAGACCCATTCCTCCTGCTAAAGCCCCTTCTCACTAGGAAATTCGTCTGGAAGAACAAGAATTCATCAAATGGAGATCTACTTTGGATGACCACTGCCTTTTCTTTGATGGGGCCTCTAAAGGCAACCTAGAAAAGGCGGGTGGTGGTGGAGTTATCTTAAGCCCAGGTGGCTCAACTAAGTTGCGCTTTGCTTGGGGTCTTGGGCATGAAACAAACAACAGAGTGGAGGCTCTAGCTCTGTGGCAAGGTCTAAATTTGGCTTTTAAGAGGAATCTCCTCTCCATCTCAGTCTTTGGAGACTCAAGACTAATTATTTAGGCTATGAACTCTCAAAAGATCCCTTCTCAAGTGCAGTTAGCCCCCATCCTCAAAAAAATCAGACTAGTGTTGCCCAAATTTCACAAAATCTCCTTCTATCATGTGCTGAGGAAGTTAAAATCACAGGCGGATGTGGCTCTATCCAAAGCAGGGGATCCCTATTAGTCAATGAGGTTGAATCGGACTACAACATTCCTTAATTCTAGAGATGTCCAGGCCTCTGTATTTTGCTAGTTCAGCTTCTCCAAAGCTTCGGATTCGGACCTTCTAAGCTGACTGCTGTTAAGTGGCACAGACTCATCCTCAAGGAACTCTCTGCTGTGACTGGGTAGATGCTGGGGAGTTCAAGAGGGCCTCCTCAAGGCCTGTTTACCGATCTTGGTATTCTTAATCACAACTTAGCAATCCGCTAGACCAAAAGAAAATGCAGTGATTCATGGGTTGATCTGGCATTCCGACGCGGTGGGTCTCCTCTCTACAAGCTAGGCAAAAGCAGTGGAACTCCAAGGCGCCCTTCTGGAACAAATCAAGTCCTCCTTAAATCATCTTTTTGCAATCACAATGTAAATCATTCAGCGGGCTTTTCAAAAACGAATTCTATTGTCCCTTCCGACTATAACAAGGATCCACAAAGTATCAGTGTTTAAGTCCTCGACAGCTGTTTTGCCGATTTTCAAATAAAAACTAACCGTTTTTGTCACAAAATAAAAAATAAAAAATTGTTATCTATATATATAAAATAAAACTATAATTTGGTTAAATTTGTGATTTTTTTTTAATTTTAGCAATGTATCAAATACTTGTATGGCCATATAAATAAAGGTCCGTGAATATCAATAAGCATCATCCATAAAAAGTATCAATAAAAATAAACATAAAAATTTCAAAAACATAAAAGCTAAATAAATATAAATTTTTTATAAATTCTGATTTTATTATTTATATTATATATATATATATAATATATTTAGATAGATATATTATATATAATATATTTATTTATATTATATATTTTTGAAAAAACATGCCAGAGAGATTTTTCGCCATACATATGTGCTCCAATTTACAATGAAAATTCTTAATCTGTAAATAGGTTTTGCTACAATACTATGGGCTAATACTATGTCTTATTACTTAGAAATAATGGAGAAACTTCTTGTGTTGAAATTATGTTTTTATTTAAACTTTAATTTTTATTATTCGGGATTTCCTTAACTAAATGTACTCCTATAAATTTGTATTGTTTTTTAATCATAAATGTGACAATGTGTTATGACAGCCTCACGAGCTCCTCACCTGAGGTTTGAGGAGTTGCATTCAATTGGTTTTGTCTTCTTAATTTCGAGTTGGTATCAGAGCATCAAGATTTGAGATTGTGGTTGAGTCTAAGGTGTGGTTAGCATCTAATTGAGAGAGGTGTGTGTGGACTAAAAGCCACCGGTCTTTGTGTACTAAGAGCCACCGATCTTTGTGTAAGCTTAGAGCCAATGGTGTGCCTGCTTGACCTGCCTGTGCATGGAGCCATAAAGCCATGGAAAGATTCGATTCATTTGGTCGTGTGAGAAAGTGTGAAGCCCAACGGTTGCAAGGGTGTAAGGACAGTGTTGAGGGGTGTGAGATTGTTGTAGAGAGCACTCTTTGAAGAGCAGACACGCAACTGTCAGATCTTGCAACGTTCAGTGATCACGTTGTGTTGTGGAAGGGTGAATGCTTCACCTAGCTCATAGATCTTTCTCAATCCATAGATCAAGGACAAGTGAGCCTCATTCTGACGTGGAGAGTTGACTTTCCACCTGGAGATTTGTTTTGTGTGTATTACTAGTGTGGAACTGTTGTTTTTAACTTTTTTCTACATGTGAGAAGAATGTATATGAGAATGGTTATATATATATATAACTTCTTTTTGAAGCATGTGTAAAGAGTCAGCGAATGCGTCGAGGATTCACACACACAGTTCGGAATTCACTCATAGACTCGATTGAGGATCGTTCATGGCAAAGTTATAGCGTAGTGGCAATCAAGGATGAGGTGGTATCTTATCAGCATTGGTCAGATCAGAAGAAACGTCGCGATATAACACCAATCTCAGCATTTTGTCGGTAGTGGAACTGTGTATGGGCGGTGAGCCATCAAGGAGCAGAGATGTGATTGTTGTGGAGTGAGACGCAGAAGGAACGGTCATAGTTGGAAGGGGAGATTAATGTAGGCTCAACTGAGTTTGTTTTTATGTGAGAAGGTGCGTCGATCGAGGCTACGTTCTGCAATTAAAAGTGTTGGAAGGGGAGAGTAATGTAGGCTCAACTGAGTTTGTTTTTATGTGAGAAGGTGCGTCGATCGAGGCTATGTTCTGAAATTAAAAGTTTTGGAAATGCAGCGCATCCTCTAAGAATCGAAAAGAGTGTTGGTGAGTTGACCCCTGTTTTGATCAACGTGTAATCCTTAGATGTGTTCATCATGAGTTTTTTTTTTCCTTGGGAGGGCTTATTATACATAGTATATTTTTGGGGGTTCATATATGTGGATATGTGGATAATTCAAAATTTAATTGAGTTTCTATTTAAACTATTAAAAGAAGTGAGCCTTTCTACCTCAATTTAGATTTTCACATATATATATACAGATTGGGGGCAATTAGTGGTGCTTGTGAAGGGCGAAGCATGATGCTCAGTATGTTTTTGAAGATTGGTTCGAATATCAAAATGTGGAATTTTTTTGCGGAAACATATTTGAACAAGGCCAATAAATTGCTGGCACCAATTATGTTAACTGGAAATTTATGCAATAAACATTGCTGGAAGGTTATGGTGCTTGGGCCATAATAAAGGGAAAAGAAGCAAACCCTCCTACAGATGCTACAACAGCGTCAATTCAAGGCTAGCAGAAGAGAGAACAAAGCAAATGTATTATTAAGGATGTTTATTTAAATAATATAATCCCTCACATTTGTTAGAGTAAAACTTCCAGTGAAACCTAGACCTACACTTAAATATTTGTATTAGACTAAAAATACAAATCGAGTCCTCTTTTTGAAAATTAAGCTCCTATATATTAAAATAGAGGAAAATGAATATGTTAGTACTTTTGTTTCAAGAATTAAGACTTGAAAGATAAGTTGGGAGACATAATATAATGAGTATATGGTTATGATCTTGTGACAATCACTTTAAATGGAATGTCAGAGAACTATTGGATGCTTATTATAGGTCTTGTAGCAAAGGAGAAAATATCAAATTTTGAGGAATTGATAGGTATATTGATGCAGGAAGAAGAGAAGCACATGAATTTGAAGCCTTGGAAGCCAAACTTGGCACTTATGGCGAAGAAGAAATTCTTAAAAGGGAAATAAGAAGGAGGAAGTAAAGGCAGAAGTTCATCTCAGAAAAGGCCATTTCCAAAATCAAATCAAGGTATGTCATCTTTTAGAAATGGTTCTAGATTGAAATGTTTTTATTGTAGTAAAAGTGGACACCTTGCTAAACACTATTATAAGAAGAAAATTGATAAAGCTAGGCATAATAAGCACATAATACATTCATGACATTTTGCAGGAGAAGGCCTGAACTCTTATTCCAAAAATATTAAGTTGTTTATGTCTAATGTTGTGTTTTCTGCTAAAACGGATGATGCTAATGCTTGGTTTGTGGACTCTTGAGCTTCTATCCACATGATGTGCAATAAGGATTCATATGAGAATTTTAAGAAAATAAGCAATGGCGCAAGCATCTACCTTGGAGATGATTGTGCACATCAAATCAAAGGATATGGTGATATTTTAGTGACTTTACCAAATGGTAGTGTAAGGATCATTCATAATGTCATGTATGTGTCCGGGACCAAGAAGAATCTGATTTTTATGTCTACAATTACTGGATCAAAATTTGAAGGTTGAATTCTTCAAAACACATTGCATAGTGAAATATTTGTTGGATCACTACAAACATGTTTCTACAGGAGTCAGAGTTGGAGGACTGTACAAACTTGATGTCACCAACAAGTGTCATTAAGTATTGACTTCTACAACTTTGTCAATAGAAATCCTTTAAGCACTAGAGGTATGGTCATATCAATTATCATGATTTGTTGTTGTTGTAGAAACAAAGTATGGTTGAAGGGCTCCCTATGTTAAAGAATGAGTATGTTGCTTGTGAAGGTTGTCCATTTGAAAAAATTGACAGAAATAAATTTCCCTCTAATTCTGATAGGAGAAAAAGAGATGTATTAGAGCTTGTGCACTATGATGTTTGTGGACCCATGCAGAGTAGACCCCCAGGAGTTGCTTATTATTTTTTGTTGTTTATGGATGATTACACAAAGTACACTTGGGTGTACTTTCTTAGGAGGAAGAGTGGTTTTTTTAGTATTTTAAAGAATTCAAAAACATGGCAGAGAAGTAAACAGGAAAGTTTATAAACATTCTTCGTTCAGGTCAAGGGGGAAAGTATAGATTTGGGAACTTCACCAAGTACTGCAAGGATCATGGAATAATGCAGCAATTTACAGTACCCTACGCTCTATTGTAGAACGATGTTGCAGAAAGGAAAAACAAAACATTGGTGGAGTGTGCTCAGAGTATGATTAAAGGTAAGAATATCTCAAATGATTTCTGGGCTCAGAACACTAGTACTATTGTTTATTTAAAGAACATAAGTCCAACAAGGTATCTTGATCTCAAGGCCCCATTTGAAGTCTTGTATCATTTTAAACCAACAGTTCGTCATTTGAGGGTGTTTGGGAGTAGAGCCTTTTCACATATTCAGAAGAATAATAGAAAGAAGCTTGATGCTAAAGCTATTAAATGCATTTTTGTAGGATATTATTCAGAATTTAAAGCTTATAAAATGTTTGATCCCTCTACTCACAAAGTCTTTACAAGTAGAGATGTAATTTTCCATGAGCAAGCAGATGAAGGAAACAAGGAGAACAATTATGAAAATTGGCACATCATTCCTGAAGTTGAAGATAGTAAAGCAAAAGCATAAAATAGTGAGCAACAGAAGCTTGTGGAAGAATCTAGTAATATGGACACCACAAGCATTCAAAGTCCACCTAGAGGTGGAGAAGTATCTTCAGAGAACAGGGGTGAAGACAGTGAAGTGTGAAGGATATATGCTCAACAGATTTTCCTTCCTAAAAGGTATAAAGACTATGCCTTGATGAGTAGCGTTGTGAATGACATAGAACCCATGAGTTTTGATGAAGCCAATCAACATGAAAAGTGGAGAAAAGCAATGAAGGAAGAATATGATTCCATAATTAAAAATAAAACTTGGGAAGTAATTGAATTTCATAAAGATAAAGAGCTCATAGGATGTAAATATTTGTACAAGCCCAAATTTAAAGCTTATGGTACTATAGACAAATATAAAGCTAGATTGGTGGCAAAAGGGTACTCACAAGAGGAAGGAATTGACTATGCAGAAACATTTTCACCTATAGCTAAACTAAATATTATTAGATTGTTAATTGCATTAGCTACAAAGTACTATTAGAAATTGCACCAATTAGATGTAAAACCTACTTTTCTAATTGGTGATTTAAAAGAAGAGGTGTATTTGACATAACCAAAAGGGTTTATGAAAAAGGGGCAGGAACATTTAATTTGCATATTAAAGAAAGATTTGTATGGGCTAAAGTAGACACCTAGGTCGTGGTATGATAGGATAGATTCCTTTTATCTTCAACAAGGTTTTCTGAGAAGTTAAAGTGATCCAAATATGTATACCAAATTTGATGCAAAGGGGCATGTAGTATTGATTTCTTTGTATGTTGATGACTTAATTATTACATGGAATTCTGGAAATATTGATTAATGGAGTTAAAGTGTAGATGTCACAAGTATTTGAGATGAAAGATCTTGGTGAGTTACATTACTGTCGAAGTCTTGAAGTTTGGAAAGATAATGGTCAGACTTTTGTCTCTCAAGTTAAGTATGTAAGAGAATTGCTTAAGAAGTTTAAAATGGATCAATGTAAAGTTGTCTTTGTTTCAATGCAACATAATGTAAAACTTCAGTTTGATGATGGCTCAAAGGATGTTGATGGTACAATGTATAGACAACTAGTGGGAAGCTTGAAACCAAACTTGACATAGCATACTATGTTAGTGTGTTAAGTTAGTTTTTGGCTAGACCTATAGAAAGTCATTGGAGAGAAGTGAAAGATGTACTCAAATATCTTAAAGGAACAAGTGATTTTAGTCTTAAGTATACTGATTCATTTGATGTTGAGGTGACATGTTACTCATATTCAGATTGGTCTAGTGAAGATTTACTACAAGTTATGCTTTTAACATTGGATCCAAGATTGTTTCATGGAGTAGCAAGAAGCAACCTATTGTATCTTTGTCATCTACTAAGACAGAGTATAAATCTTTGTGTGCAGTAACTAGTGAAGTTGTTTGGTTGAGGAGAGTTCTTGAAGATGTTGGAGAAGAACAAAATAAGGCCACAGTTATCAAATGTGACAACCAGAGCTCGATCAAGTTGGAAAATAATCTAATGTATCATGCAAGAACAAAGCATGTTGATGCTTAGTTTCATTTTGTCAGAGAGATGATACAGTCTAAGGAAACTTTTCTTGAATATTGTAATACTTGTGAAAATGTTGCTCATATTTTCACAAAGCTCCTTGGGAAGATGAAATTTGAGTTGTTTAGGGAGATATTAGGTGTGGAAATTAATCTTTTCTCCTTTAAGGGGGAGACTTAGAAATAATGGAGAAAGTTGTTATATCGTTCAAATTATGTTTTTATTTAGGCTTTAGTTCCTATTATTCGAGAATTTGTTGATCTCCCTAACTAAATGTACTCCTATAAATTTCTATCGTTTGTTTTGATCATAAATGTGAGACAACGTTGTGGCAACCTCAAGGGCTCCTTACTTGTAGTCTGCATTCAATTGGTTTTTTCTTCTTAATTTTGAGTCCATTACTACCACATACCCATAAAATCATAACTCACTTCATATTAGACTTGTCCATATCACTTTTTTTTAATTAATCAATTTAATTAAAAGGAAAAAATAACATAACTACTTTGGGGATGAATATCAACCTATTAAAAATATTCTAAAATAGTTCATGTAAGTTTAAATCTCTACTATCCACTTTGCAATGAAGATTTTTAATTTGTAAATAGGTTTTGTTACAATACCATAGGCCAATACTATGACTTATGATATCACATGTCAAAAAATACCATAACTCATTTTATATTACACTTGTCAATATCACATTTTTTTAATTAATCAATTTAATTAAAAAGAGAAAAATAACATAATTATTTTAAAAATAAATCTCAACCTATTAATTTTGTTATATGAGTTTAAATATTTAATATTTTTTTTTTTTAAATAGTATGATCTAATACTAAACAAAAGCCTCCATTTTTAGGCCGATAGGCCTTCCTATGCATCAACAATCGTCAACACTTTTAATCTGCTCCGTTAGATCAGGTGAGACACTTTCAACCATTGATTTGAAGTGTGACTGCTTTTTCCAAATATTAGTTGAGTTGCCTTATTTTCACCTCCGAGTTTTATTGTGCACTCCATGGCATGGAAAGATATTTTTACTGCTTTTTCATAAGATTAGCAGATTTTTAGACCAATTACCATATCGAAATCAAGTGATTTTTTATTAATTCTTCTCAAATGGCAATGATAAATCTGCAAAAAGATTCATCGTATGCAGTCACTTCATGGAAAATTGCAGACAAACTCACTAGCGTTCGTTTGCCTATTACTTTCACTTCGCATTTAGGTGTTGCGTTATTTTATTTGATAAACAAGTACACGTTGTTAAGATGAGCCTTCTGTCTCATACTTGCAAGAGCGTTTCAGCAACTAATTCAATGCATGATGAGATACCGGATTCCTACTTATGGTCAGAAAAAGATCATCCCACTGAACAACCAAGAGACTGTGGAGAAAATGGGATTGCAATTTATTTATTGATGGGGAAACATAGGTGGACCTTCCTGCTTAGTGCTTAATTCTGTATCATTCAACTTTTTTCATTCGAATTCACCCACAGGGAACTTGTTAGTGCACATGTCAAGGTAATTACTCTCTGGTCTAAATTGCTCGAATATTCTTTTATCAACTGTGGTTCTCAGCTATTTTATTATCCTTCTTTCCGGTGATAATTCCTTTTCCATTGTTACTTTTACCTCTAATTGTAGATTTGGTTAGGGTTTCAAAGGGGAAGCCCTAGACTGGTTTTCTATAAATAATGCCTCTAACTTCAGGATTTCAAGGCGTACGTGGTTTCGTTTGACTCGCACCGGGCAAATTTTGTTTGAGTTCTAGTTTTCTCTTTGCACAAAGGGATTTCTTTGTCGGCAATATTCACCGCTTATATATATATAATTTCATTTGGAACAGGGTTGTATGTCTTTGTCTTCATGCTATATGAACATGTATAACTCTTACTTTCTCTGTCTAAACTCATTATAGTGCTCATAATAATTTTTTCGAAGGCCTTCTGGTATACCCTAACTGATGTCCGTGTATCTTTTTGTTCGCAGGTGTTTATGAACACAGGTATCCTAGGAGACCCCCTTGTTCTAGACAAATTATACACAATCTTTTCATCTCAGCTATGCCATTTGCAGGTTCTTACAAATGTTTTATTTTCTATAAAATTGTACAGGCTCTCAAATGGCTGAGACCACTCTAGGATTCCAAGCTCAGGGTTTATATGCATTCAAGAGGTCTTTGCACTAGCCAGCTTTATGCAATTTTTCCCGTAATACCTTAAGAACCATAATTGTATATTGCTAGCATGAGTCGGTTCACTATAATTATTCATCTCACCACTTGGAACAATGTTTATTTATTTATAAATATTGTTTTTTTATAGCTTTATTTGGGTTTATTGTATTTGCATTTCTCTGTATGGGTTTAGTCTTGCATGGTCATATTATATAAACTCTTTATGTTTATATATATACACTTCGGGTCTATGAGAAAACTATATACTGAATTCAAATCGAACCCTTTATGGTTATTTATGGTTAATATTTGATAAAGCCCAATTATGCATTTTCTTTGTTTATTTTAATGCTATGTATAATTACAAGGTATGTTCATGGTAGGTTCATGATCTTAGTCTAAATAGGAAGGTATTTTGAAATATTTATTTGATAATGAAGAAGCATTGATTTTATATTTCCTCCACATGGAAAATAATATTCTGTAGCTTATATTTTATAGCTCATTTTTTTCCCTTAATCTATGATATTTCTATTGTATTCTATGATATTTTTATTTTTCTTTTTAGTTTCAATAGGTTTGTATTACCATGTATAGTTGTTTTTTTTCTTCATTTCACATTTGCAATTACTTTACATGTTAACTAAATGGTTTACATACTTTTCCAATCATAGAAACAAAGTTTTATTTTAAATTTATTTACTCCCCCACAATATTGCTAGGCCAAAGGCTTCACAAATCTTGTTAATGGAATCACTAGACTTCTTCTTAGCTCTAATCTCCCCAGTATTTAGTACTGATATTCTTGGGTTAGATAAATAGGGTTCCCCTAAACCTTGAAGCTTCTAAGATGAATGCACTCTTATCTTGGATGACACTATAGACCCTAATATTAATGTAATTAATTATATTTCATTCAAAAGTAAACTTCAGTCTATGAATATTATATTATTCTCAATGCTAATTCTACTACTTGTTTTGTCCATAACACTCCCCATAATTTTCACAAACCAATTAACTCTTCTAGAAAAATTCAACAATTCCAATTTAATAATCCTATCGGCCTCTCTTTGTACCTTTTGGAACAATTGCTAGTT
>APFE030571588.1:104783-155133 GCA_000404065.3 Pinus taeda
AATAGACCCATTCCTCCTGCTAAAGCCCCTTCTCACTAGGAAATTCGTCTGGAAGAACAAGAATTCATCAAATGGAGATCTACTTTGGATGACCACTGCCTTTTCTTTGATGGGGCCTCTAAAGGCAACCTAGAAAAGGCGGGTGGTGGTGGAGTTATCTTAAGCCCAGGTGGCTCAACTAAGTTGCGCTTTGCTTGGGGTCTTGGGCATGAAACAAACAACAGAGTGGAGGCTCTAGCTCTGTGGCAAGGTCTAAATTTGGCTTTTAAGAGGAATCTCCTCTCCATCTCAGTCTTTGGAGACTCAAGACTAATTATTTAGGCTATGAACTCTCAAAAGATCCCTTCTCAAGTGCAGTTAGCCCCCATCCTCAAAAAAATCAGACTAGTGTTGCCCAAATTTCACAAAATCTCCTTCTATCATGTGCTGAGGAAGTTAAAATCACAGGCGGATGTGGCTCTATCCAAAGCAGGGGATCCCTATTAGTCAATGAGGTTGAATCGGACTACAACATTCCTTAATTCTAGAGATGTCCAGGCCTCTGTATTTTGCTAGTTCAGCTTCTCCAAAGCTTCGGATTCGGACCTTCTAAGCTGACTGCTGTTAAGTGGCACAGACTCATCCTCAAGGAACTCTCTGCTGTGACTGGGTAGATGCTGGGGAGTTCAAGAGGGCCTCCTCAAGGCCTGTTTACCGATCTTGGTATTCTTAATCACAACTTAGCAATCCGCTAGACCAAAAGAAAATGCAGTGATTCATGGGTTGATCTGGCATTCCGACGCGGTGGGTCTCCTCTCTACAAGCTAGGCAAAAGCAGTGGAACTCCAAGGCGCCCTTCTGGAACAAATCAAGTCCTCCTTAAATCATCTTTTTGCAATCACAATGTAAATCATTCAGCGGGCTTTTCAAAAACGAATTCTATTGTCCCTTCCGACTATAACAAGGATCCACAAAGTATCAGTGTTTAAGTCCTCGACAGCTGTTTTGCCGATTTTCAAATAAAAACTAACCGTTTTTGTCACAAAATAAAAAATAAAAAATTGTTATCTATATATATAAAATAAAACTATAATTTGGTTAAATTTGTGATTTTTTTTTAATTTTAGCAATGTATCAATACTTGTATGGCCATATAAAATTAAATGGTCGCGTGAATATGCAATTAAGCATAATCATAAAAAAGTATCATAAAAAATAAACATAAACCCAAAAAATTTCAAAAACATAAAAGCTAAATAAAATTATAATTTATTATAGAATCTGTATTTTATATATTTATATTTTATATATAATATATTATATAATATATATATAGATAGGATATATATAGTATATATTATATATAGATACTACTATATATATAATAGTTTTTGAAAAAACATGCCAGAGAGATTTTTCGCCATACATATGTGCTCCAATTTACAATGAAAATTCTTAATCTGTAAATAGGTTTTGCTACAATACTATGGGCTAATACTATGTCTTATTACTTAGAAATAATGGAGAAACTTCTTGTGTTGAAATTATGTTTTTATTTAAACTTTAATTTTTATTATTCGGGATTTCCTTAACTAAATGTACTCCTATAAATTTGTATTGTTTTTTAATCATAAATGTGACAATGTGTTATGACAGCCTCACGAGCTCCTCACCTGAGGTTTGAGGAGTTGCATTCAATTGGTTTTGTCTTCTTAATTTCGAGTTGGTATCAGAGCATCAAGATTTGAGATTGTGGTTGAGTCTAAGGTGTGGTTAGCATCTAATTGAGAGAGGTGTGTGTGGACTAAAAGCCACCGGTCTTTGTGTACTAAGAGCCACCGATCTTTGTGTAAGCTTAGAGCCAATGGTGTGCCTGCTTGACCTGCCTGTGCATGGAGCCATAAAGCCATGGAAAGATTCGATTCATTTGGTCGTGTGAGAAAGTGTGAAGCCCAACGGTTGCAAGGGTGTAAGGACAGTGTTGAGGGGTGTGAGATTGTTGTAGAGAGCACTCTTTGAAGAGCAGACACGCAACTGTCAGATCTTGCAACGTTCAGTGATCACGTTGTGTTGTGGAAGGGTGAATGCTTCACCTAGCTCATAGATCTTTCTCAATCCATAGATCAAGGACAAGTGAGCCTCATTCTGACGTGGAGAGTTGACTTTCCACCTGGAGATTTGTTTTGTGTGTATTACTAGTGTGGAACTGTTGTTTTTAACTTTTTTCTACATGTGAGAAGAATGTATATGAGAATGGTTATATATATATATAACTTCTTTTTGAAGCATGTGTAAAGAGTCAGCGAATGCGTCGAGGATTCACACACACAGTTCGGAATTCACTCATAGACTCGATTGAGGATCGTTCATGGCAAAGTTATAGCGTAGTGGCAATCAAGGATGAGGTGGTATCTTATCAGCATTGGTCAGATCAGAAGAAACGTCGCGATATAACACCAATCTCAGCATTTTGTCGGTAGTGGAACTGTGTATGGGCGGTGAGCCATCAAGGAGCAGAGATGTGATTGTTGTGGAGTGAGACGCAGAAGGAACGGTCATAGTTGGAAGGGGAGATTAATGTAGGCTCAACTGAGTTTGTTTTTATGTGAGAAGGTGCGTCGATCGAGGCTACGTTCTGCAATTAAAAGTGTTGGAAGGGGAGAGTAATGTAGGCTCAACTGAGTTTGTTTTTATGTGAGAAGGTGCGTCGATCGAGGCTATGTTCTGAAATTAAAAGTTTTGGAAATGCAGCGCATCCTCTAAGAATCGAAAAGAGTGTTGGTGAGTTGACCCCTGTTTTGATCAACGTGTAATCCTTAGATGTGTTCATCATGAGTTTTTTTTTTCCTTGGGAGGGCTTATTATACATAGTATATTTTTGGGGGTTCATATATGTGGATATGTGGATAATTCAAAATTTAATTGAGTTTCTATTTAAACTATTAAAAGAAGTGAGCCTTTCTACCAGTGTATTTTTGGGGGTTCATATATGTGGATATGTGGATAATTCAAAATTTAATTGAGTTTCTATTTAAACTATTAAAAGAAGTGAGCCTTTCTACCTCAATTTAGATTTTCACATATATATATACAGATTGGGGGCAATTAGTGGTGCTTGTGAAGGGCGAAGCATGATGCTCAGTATGTTTTTGAAGATTGGTTCGAATATCAAAATGTGGAATTTTTTTGCGGAAACATATTTGAACAAGGCCAATAAATTGCTGGCACCAATTATGTTAACTGGAAATTTATGCAATAAACATTGCTGGAAGGTTATGGTGCTTGGGCCATAATAAAGGGAAAAGAAGCAAACCCTCCTACAGATGCTACAACAGCGTCAATTCAAGGCTAGCAGAAGAGAGAACAAAGCAAATGTATTATTAAGGATGTTTATTTAAATAATATAATCCCTCACATTTGTTAGAGTAAAACTTCCAGTGAAACCTAGACCTACACTTAAATATTTGTATTAGACTAAAAATACAAATCGAGTCCTCTTTTTGAAAATTAAGCTCCTATATATTAAAATAGAGGAAAATGAATATGTTAGTACTTTTGTTTCAAGAATTAAGACTTGAAAGATAAGTTGGGAGACATAATATAATGAGTATATGGTTATGATCTTGTGACAATCACTTTAAATGGAATGTCAGAGAACTATTGGATGCTTATTATAGGTCTTGTAGCAAAGGAGAAAATATCAAATTTTGAGGAATTGATAGGTATATTGATGCAGGAAGAAGAGAAGCACATGAATTTGAAGCCTTGGAAGCCAAACTTGGCACTTATGGCGAAGAAGAAATTCTTAAAAGGGAAATAAGAAGGAGGAAGTAAAGGCAGAAGTTCATCTCAGAAAAGGCCATTTCCAAAATCAAATCAAGGTATGTCATCTTTTAGAAATGGTTCTAGATTGAAATGTTTTTATTGTAGTAAAAGTGGACACCTTGCTAAACACTATTATAAGAAGAAAATTGATAAAGCTAGGCATAATAAGCACATAATACATTCATGACATTTTGCAGGAGAAGGCCTGAACTCTTATTCCAAAAATATTAAGTTGTTTATGTCTAATGTTGTGTTTTCTGCTAAAACGGATGATGCTAATGCTTGGTTTGTGGACTCTTGAGCTTCTATCCACATGATGTGCAATAAGGATTCATATGAGAATTTTAAGAAAATAAGCAATGGCGCAAGCATCTACCTTGGAGATGATTGTGCACATCAAATCAAAGGATATGGTGATATTTTAGTGACTTTACCAAATGGTAGTGTAAGGATCATTCATAATGTCATGTATGTGTCCGGGACCAAGAAGAATCTGATTTTTATGTCTACAATTACTGGATCAAAATTTGAAGGTTGAATTCTTCAAAACACATTGCATAGTGAAATATTTGTTGGATCACTACAAACATGTTTCTACAGGAGTCAGAGTTGGAGGACTGTACAAACTTGATGTCACCAACAAGTGTCATTAAGTATTGACTTCTACAACTTTGTCAATAGAAATCCTTTAAGCACTAGAGGTATGGTCATATCAATTATCATGATTTGTTGTTGTTGTAGAAACAAAGTATGGTTGAAGGGCTCCCTATGTTAAAGAATGAGTATGTTGCTTGTGAAGGTTGTCCATTTGAAAAAATTGACAGAAATAAATTTCCCTCTAATTCTGATAGGAGAAAAAGAGATGTATTAGAGCTTGTGCACTATGATGTTTGTGGACCCATGCAGAGTAGACCCCCAGGAGTTGCTTATTATTTTTTGTTGTTTATGGATGATTACACAAAGTACACTTGGGTGTACTTTCTTAGGAGGAAGAGTGGTTTTTTTAGTATTTTAAAGAATTCAAAAACATGGCAGAGAAGTAAACAGGAAAGTTTATAAACATTCTTCGTTCAGGTCAAGGGGGAAAGTATAGATTTGGGAACTTCACCAAGTACTGCAAGGATCATGGAATAATGCAGCAATTTACAGTACCCTACGCTCTATTGTAGAACGATGTTGCAGAAAGGAAAAACAAAACATTGGTGGAGTGTGCTCAGAGTATGATTAAAGGTAAGAATATCTCAAATGATTTCTGGGCTCAGAACACTAGTACTATTGTTTATTTAAAGAACATAAGTCCAACAAGGTATCTTGATCTCAAGGCCCCATTTGAAGTCTTGTATCATTTTAAACCAACAGTTCGTCATTTGAGGGTGTTTGGGAGTAGAGCCTTTTCACATATTCAGAAGAATAATAGAAAGAAGCTTGATGCTAAAGCTATTAAATGCATTTTTGTAGGATATTATTCAGAATTTAAAGCTTATAAAATGTTTGATCCCTCTACTCACAAAGTCTTTACAAGTAGAGATGTAATTTTCCATGAGCAAGCAGATGAAGGAAACAAGGAGAACAATTATGAAAATTGGCACATCATTCCTGAAGTTGAAGATAGTAAAGCAAAAGCATAAAATAGTGAGCAACAGAAGCTTGTGGAAGAATCTAGTAATATGGACACCACAAGCATTCAAAGTCCACCTAGAGGTGGAGAAGTATCTTCAGAGAACAGGGGTGAAGACAGTGAAGTGTGAAGGATATATGCTCAACAGATTTTCCTTCCTAAAAGGTATAAAGACTATGCCTTGATGAGTAGCGTTGTGAATGACATAGAACCCATGAGTTTTGATGAAGCCAATCAACATGAAAAGTGGAGAAAAGCAATGAAGGAAGAATATGATTCCATAATTAAAAATAAAACTTGGGAAGTAATTGAATTTCATAAAGATAAAGAGCTCATAGGATGTAAATATTTGTACAAGCCCAAATTTAAAGCTTATGGTACTATAGACAAATATAAAGCTAGATTGGTGGCAAAAGGGTACTCACAAGAGGAAGGAATTGACTATGCAGAAACATTTTCACCTATAGCTAAACTAAATATTATTAGATTGTTAATTGCATTAGCTACAAAGTACTATTAGAAATTGCACCAATTAGATGTAAAACCTACTTTTCTAATTGGTGATTTAAAAGAAGAGGTGTATTTGACATAACCAAAAGGGTTTATGAAAAAGGGGCAGGAACATTTAATTTGCATATTAAAGAAAGATTTGTATGGGCTAAAGTAGACACCTAGGTCGTGGTATGATAGGATAGATTCCTTTTATCTTCAACAAGGTTTTCTGAGAAGTTAAAGTGATCCAAATATGTATACCAAATTTGATGCAAAGGGGCATGTAGTATTGATTTCTTTGTATGTTGATGACTTAATTATTACATGGAATTCTGGAAATATTGATTAATGGAGTTAAAGTGTAGATGTCACAAGTATTTGAGATGAAAGATCTTGGTGAGTTACATTACTGTCGAAGTCTTGAAGTTTGGAAAGATAATGGTCAGACTTTTGTCTCTCAAGTTAAGTATGTAAGAGAATTGCTTAAGAAGTTTAAAATGGATCAATGTAAAGTTGTCTTTGTTTCAATGCAACATAATGTAAAACTTCAGTTTGATGATGGCTCAAAGGATGTTGATGGTACAATGTATAGACAACTAGTGGGAAGCTTGAAACCAAACTTGACATAGCATACTATGTTAGTGTGTTAAGTTAGTTTTTGGCTAGACCTATAGAAAGTCATTGGAGAGAAGTGAAAGATGTACTCAAATATCTTAAAGGAACAAGTGATTTTAGTCTTAAGTATACTGATTCATTTGATGTTGAGGTGACATGTTACTCATATTCAGATTGGTCTAGTGAAGATTTACTACAAGTTATGCTTTTAACATTGGATCCAAGATTGTTTCATGGAGTAGCAAGAAGCAACCTATTGTATCTTTGTCATCTACTAAGACAGAGTATAAATCTTTGTGTGCAGTAACTAGTGAAGTTGTTTGGTTGAGGAGAGTTCTTGAAGATGTTGGAGAAGAACAAAATAAGGCCACAGTTATCAAATGTGACAACCAGAGCTCGATCAAGTTGGAAAATAATCTAATGTATCATGCAAGAACAAAGCATGTTGATGCTTAGTTTCATTTTGTCAGAGAGATGATACAGTCTAAGGAAACTTTTCTTGAATATTGTAATACTTGTGAAAATGTTGCTCATATTTTCACAAAGCTCCTTGGGAAGATGAAATTTGAGTTGTTTAGGGAGATATTAGGTGTGGAAATTAATCTTTTCTCCTTTAAGGGGGAGACTTAGAAATAATGGAGAAAGTTGTTATATCGTTCAAATTATGTTTTTATTTAGGCTTTAGTTCCTATTATTCGAGAATTTGTTGATCTCCCTAACTAAATGTACTCCTATAAATTTCTATCGTTTGTTTTGATCATAAATGTGAGACAACGTTGTGGCAACCTCAAGGGCTCCTTACTTGTAGTCTGCATTCAATTGGTTTTTTCTTCTTAATTTTGAGTCCATTACTACCACATACCCATAAAATCATAACTCACTTCATATTAGACTTGTCCATATCACTTTTTTTTAATTAATCAATTTAATTAAAAGGAAAAAATAACATAACTACTTTGGGGATGAATATCAACCTATTAAAAATATTCTAAAATAGTTCATGTAAGTTTAAATCTCTACTATCCACTTTGCAATGAAGATTTTTAATTTGTAAATAGGTTTTGTTACAATACCATAGGCCAATACTATGACTTATGATATCACATGTCAAAAAATACCATAACTCATTTTATATTACACTTGTCAATATCACATTTTTTTAATTAATCAATTTAATTAAAAAGAGAAAAATAACATAATTATTTTAAAAATAAATCTCAACCTATTAAAAATTTTGTATATGAGTTTAAAAATATTTTAATAATTTTTTTTTAAATAGTAATGATCTAATAACTAAACAAAAGCCTCCATTTTTTATATTCACCATAAACGCTTGCTACTCTTTGACCTAATCAATACACCCTCAATATGTGATTTGAGAATTAAAAGATTAATAAATAAATTAAATTGGTGAAAAAAATATTCAAAAATAAACCTCCATATCATATCCGATCCTACGACAATGACGAGTCATAGTATATGACGAGCAGTTACCAACAAAGAGTCAAAGAAAAATTATGACGCCTTAACAATGAGAACGGCTGGAATTGGTGCAAGTTGAAGTAGATAAAGGAAAATATGACGAAAGTACGGATGGGCAACTTGGATGGATGCACTGTATTTACCACAATTGGAAAATGAAAGCGATTGCTTTCCTTTCTGTCGCCAATGGTAAACGGAAACGAGTGTGCTTTATGTTCCTCACTTCCTTCACAGTCGATCGAAATGGAAATGAGCCCATCTGAATGGGTCCCATGCAAGGGTTTTGTCCTTCCGTTAGATATTTATACTCCTCTCAGTAAAGCTCTGCGCGCCGGGCCCGCGATGAACAATCCTTGCGTATAGCAATCTCGTTCGCATAGAGAATGATCGCAATATGAGGAGGTTAATTAAGGCGTACATAGATGAACTCAAACGCAATATAATCGGGTTCTATGTATCGGCATATTCATTAATAAATACTGTTAGTGTTTTTTTAAATTTAGTTTAATTATTGAATTTTGAAAGGTATAAATGAATTTTCAGATTTTAACAAGAGTTTAATTTAGTATAATGAAATTAAAGTTAAAAATAATAAAGATATAATAGAAACCAATCTATTTTGCTATAAAATCTTAAGTTTAATTGACTATATTATAGATGTAGATAAAGTAGTATTTATGGTGTCGCTGTGTTACTTGAATACATATTAAAGATGGTTTATAATAGCAAACAAGTAGGTCAAAGATGGTTCACTAGTTTGAAATGACACCAAGAAAAGATAAAATAAATACATTAAATTAAAATTAAAATTAACTTATATATTATTTTGGGGATTATATACATAGAGTATGTCATTAATTTAAGACCCATATCTATGAATATTAGTTGCAAAATATCAAATTCTCATGATTTTGAATAGTCTCAGGTCATATTGATATTAAATGAAAGTCTTAGTGCAATTATAATTTGTCATTAAAAAAAAGTTGAAATTTTGAAAATACAAAAATTAGTAAATTTAATGTTTTTTGAAAAATGTTAATTTGATTACAAAAAAAAAAATTCTTAAAAATTAAGTACATTATCCATATACAAATAGTAAATGGTTTAAATCATAACTGAATTTCACTTACATTACCATGTATCTCACTTCTAATTAAAAAAAAAAACATTACCATGTATCTCACTTTTAATTAAAAAAACATTACCATGCATCTCACTTCTAATTAAAAAAAGCATGTATCTCCTAGTAAATTAAGCAAGCTATAATATATATTATGAATACATATAGTGACCATGGTGTAAATATCAATTTATTACCAACTTTTAATGCCATCATGCATTTGTAGGGTTGTTAGTGGATTTTTTTTTTTTTTTTTTTTTTTTTTTTTTTTTTTTGCCTGAGTAAAGACTAAGCTATTTGTATTAAAAAGAAAAAGAGTATGTACAGAGAGTGTTAAACCTCTGAGGGAGCCATAGCAATCCCTCTGTCAAGAAGCTTTTACAAAAATTGCTATTCTGTCTGATTACAAAAGCTGTGGTCATAGCCAAAAGCATGAGCATCTTTAAATGGACCCAAAACTAACAAAACTGATGACTAGACAAAGCATGGTTACATGGAAGGAGAGCCCGAGCCAAAATTCTGCAAATGAGCTGCTTCAACTGGAATTGTTTTGTAACGAGCCCCCGAGATTGACCGCGATTCCTGGAGATTCAAAACTGGATTGCTATCCCATAGCTGTAAACTAATGAGCTGGCACTTACTTGGGTTCAGCATTGACGTTGTTGTTGACCGGATCTGGGGCGCGCTCCCAGGTGACCATCACCCCGTCTTCCACCTCCATCGGGTTGGCGTCCGGGGGTAATTTAAGGTGCAGGATATTTTCAAGACTCTTCACTGGCTCGCATTGAATTATGTTTTCCTGAGGAGAGCCCCGCTGGGTGCTATTCTCTGCCTAACCATCCTCTTCGTGCAGCTCCGTGGCGACTTTGATAACCTCTTCCGCTCCTTTGCTCTGAGACGGCGAATCTTCCATTGAGGCAGGAACAGAGCTTACTGGGTCGTCTTCTTCCTCAGAGAAGATGACCGTGACTAAGGCCGAGATAAGCGGTCTATTGAGCCGAATCCTGAAAGTAAACCTGGCAGAGTGTAACGAATTGGTCAGGGAGGGACTTGACTCGTTTGAAGGTGGCAAGGAGGGCGAGACCGTTGCTAAAGGTGAAATGCAACGAGGTTCAGAACTTCCCCTCCCCCTCGAACCTCCCCGGAATCCCAAATTCCTCCCACGCCTAGGAGTGGCTCTATGACGGGGTGCCATATTCAGACGAGGCAACAGAATGACCAGGCTAACAGAGTGAGGGTTCAGGGGAAACGCCTGAGGACTCGAATTGACGCAGAAGGAAGACCCGTCTGAGGAATGAGAAACACAGCTTCTGAACCCTAACCTACAATTCTCCACCTCAATTGAGTGGACCCAAGACCCAATCCTGACCTCCCTAGTAGTTGCGGAAACCAGTCTATTAACAGGGTGAATGCCACAGACAGACCTGAAACTCCGAAGACAAAAGGCTAAATCCAAATTCGAGCTCTCCGCAGAAGCGTCGAACACCGGAATGGATGTCCTCGAGGCAATCCGCAGGGGATTGTTCTGTAACCAAGGCGGCTGCCCCTGAGAGCAGGACCACCATTGGCTATCACCGCGGCTGAACCTGCGAGGACCAGAGCATATGAAGACCAAACAAACCAGAGTGAGTGAGCTCATAAGCAGGCTCTCCATCCTGATAAACTCCCTCTGCGTGCCGTGAGCGCGTGCTTGCATTAAGGATGCAAGACTTGCCTTCAATGTATTGCAATTAATATCGTCCTCTCCCCAACGAACTTCACCTATAAGCATGTCAGCTGCCAACTGCGCGTGCTTCATGACTAACACTTAGTTAATGCCTCCTAATGCCACCCGCATCCGGGTGTGGATCCTCCCTTGCCTGCATGTCTCTTGTAACTATCGAATGAAAGGTGGAAAGTTGGTTCTCTGAAGCTATGCCATGAATTGAACCTTCAAAGAATTCCTTTCCACTATCCACTCCTAAATTTGCAAGGAAATCTGCCAGCTTGTTCCCTTCTCTTCTGATGTGCTTGAAGGAGATGGCTTGGTTATTACTGAGCCATTGTTGAAGAAGTTCAAGTCGAGTGGCCAGTCTCCAACTGCTGCTGACCTTATAGACCGGGGAGCCCTGTTGTAGCTTTGAGGCCATGTTAATGATGATTTGGGAGTCCCCTTCCACTATAAGAGGGAGGAGTTGTTGATTCTGCACTATAGTAAGCCCTCTCCATAATCCTTCCAATTCCGCTACATTATTAGTATTCCAACCAATTGAGCCAAAAAAGGTGATAAGAGGGTTGCCCTGATGGTTTCTGATGACTCCCCCAAATCCCGTTTTTCTAGGATTTCTTTTCGACGCCCCATCAAAGTTGAGTTGAAACATATTGATGGGTGGTGGAGTCCAACTGAATGAGGTCTCTTGATGTCTGGGTGTGTTCTCTGTAGCGAAAATTGGGTTCTGTAGCTGAATCTGCCAGTTGTTCCATATGGTTTGTTCCTGCGGAGTAGAAGGAAAGTTCTCTTGGGACCAGCATTTTATGGATAAAGTTTCTTGGATGTTATGGTGCATCCCTTTCCAAATCTGCTCCAGCGTCATTGATTGATCCTTAAAGATCCGCCTGTTTCTTTCCTTCCAGATATTCCACATGAGTAATCCTGGTGTAAATTGCCAAAGAGTGTTTAAAAGCTTGCTTTGATAAGGCTTTTGAGTCCAGTTGAGAAGTGTGCTTTTAAGATCCCCCGACACTCTACCATCCTTCCGACAGCGGAATGTGACCTTTTCCCACAGTTTCCTTCCTAGCGGGCAGGTTTGCATAATATGAAGAGTTGATTCCTCGTCCTGTTTGCAGTTGAGACATATAGAAGGACCAATGAAATTCCTTTTCCGGAGGTTGTCCCATGTAAGAATTCTGTTATGTGAAAGAAGCCATAGAAAGGTTGAAACCTTCGGCCAAATGGGTGGGTTCCATATCTTGTCCCATAGTTTATCTTTGATTATTATATCTTTGATAATGATGCGGTAGGCTTCTTTAGTTGTGAAGGTCCCCTTTTCCTCATATCCCCATCTTAGCGTGTCCATGCCGGCCAACTTTAGAATTTTCTGTTTTTGAAGTTTTGCAGATAGAGAGAGTTGAATTTTCTCCGAGCTGGAGGGTAGGATACGATTGGCATCTTTCCATTCCCTATGTTCTTGGTCACTATGTGATCTCCAGAAGTGACTCACTTTATCATGCTGGTTTATGTCTTGGTCTGAGATGCCCTGGATGATATCTTTGAGGTTTGGGAGCTGCTGCCATGAATCTTCCCAGAACCTTGCCGTACGTCCATCTTTTGCCTCCCAAAAACTGCGCTTTTGAATTAGATCTTTGTGTTTGATGATTGAGTTCCATATAACCGAGCCCTTACTAACTTCTGACATTCTGATTCACTCCTCTAAGGGCAAATTTCTGGCATATTTCGTTGTCCACAGGGCAGCCCAAGGTGTTCCTGGATTTGTAAGCCATTTCCACCAAATTTTTGCCCCCATTATCATGTTGCTGTGTTCTGGATCTCTTATCCCAATACCTCCTGCATTTTTAGGAAGACAAGCTTTCTCCCATTTAACCAAAGCCCACTTTCAATTTGGCCCCTTGCTTCCCCATAGGAAATTACGTTGCAGTTGTTTGTTCGCCTTAAGTACCCACTTCGGTGTTGACATAATTGAGAAAAGGTATAGAGGCATGGACTGTAAAACTGCTTTGATTAACACTATCCTGCTAGCCATATTTAGGGCTCTATGATTCCATAGGAGTAATCTGGCTTCCAATTTTTCTAACAGGTTGTTTCAAGAGGAATGCTTGAGTCTGAAGCAATTAGAGGAGCTCCTAAATACTTGGATGGAAGGGATGCTATGGTAAAGCCTAAAATGCGAGATATACCTCTTTGAGTGGAGGGTGGAGTATTGAAAAAGAAGATCTGGGATTTGACTTTGTTGATGAGGGCCCCTGAGGCATGCGAGAAGTTCTCAATAATAGAGTTGAAAGATCGGGCCTCTTGAACAGAAGGGTGACCAAATAACATATTATCATCTACAAATTGCTGGTGAGAGATAGCAGGGGTTTGGTGGAATGCTAGACCTTTGAGATTGCGGGAAAGGATAGCCGATTTAATTCTGCGACCTAATCCTTCAGCCAAGATGACAAATAAAAAGGGCGATAGGGGATCCCCTTGTCTAATACCCCTGGAGGGACGGAAAGTGGGAGAGGGAATACCATTAATGAGAATAGAGAAGAACAAGGAAGAGATAAGATTGCTAATCCATCTAACCCAGGATGGGGAAAAACCAAAGGCTTTGAGAATTTTTTGCAAATAATCCCAACTGATGCTATCGAAAGCCTTAGATAAATCAATTTTGAGCAACATACCTGGTTGTTTTGACTGCTTGAGAGAATGTATTATTTCATGGGTTAGAATAATCCCATCCGTGATCTGTCGGCCTTCTACATAACCAGATTGTTCTAGAGATATGATGAGAGGGAGCATGGGCTTCAGTCTTGAAGCTACAACCTTAGATACAATCTTGTATTTGATATTGCACAAAGTGATTGGCCTGTACTTGTCAGGAGTATTGGATTCTTCTGCCTTGGGGATCAATGCTAGGAAGGTTGCGTTCATTCTTGGGTACATCCATCTGAGAGTGCGCGATTCTTCCACCACCTGCCAAACTTCCCATTTTATCAGATCCCAGAAGTGCTGAAAAAAGTTTGAAGTAAATCCATCTAGACCTGGAGCTTTCCTTGCTTTTAGTTGATTCACCGTCGCCTCAACCTCCTGAAGACTTATAGGCTTGAGCAGAAGGGTATTGTGATCTTCAGTAATTATTCGAGGTATATGTCGAATGATCTTGTCAATGGCCTCTGTTCTGTTTATATCGGTTTCTTGATTCATCTTCTTGAAGTAGTTTAGAAATTCCTGTTCTATGCCTTGATGGGTTTCAATTTTGGCTACCTGTTCATTATTGACATAAGAAATTTGATTGATCATTCTTCTTTGGACTGTAGTTTTCTGTTCTTTTCACCCTCCTTCAGCCATCTAATTCTCGATTTTTGCCTCCAAAGAGTTTCCTCCTGTATGTCTCTTTCTACGAGTTTGTTCTCCGTGACTTGTTCCTTCTGTACTAGCTCTTCTGAACGTCCTTTAGAGATCATCTTTTGCTGAATAGCCTTCATTTCTTGAATGAGATTTTCCTTTGCTTTGAATATGTTGCCAAAAGTGTTTTTATTCCAACATTTTATTTCCTCTTTGAGATACTTCAGCTTCCTTTGGAAAGTGGCCATTTTTGTTCCCTCCGTTGGATGACAATTTTGCCAAGTAGTTCTGATAAATTCATAAAAGTCCGGATGAGATAACCAAAAAGCCTCAAACCTGAAGGGTCGCCTTGTGCTGTTACCAGGTCGATTCCAAAGAAGAGCAATGGGCCAGTGATCAGAGCCAGAGTAAGGAAGGATGGAAGCTGTGAATTCCCCCCCTAGATGAACCGCATTGTCAGAGATCAAAAACGATCTAAGCGCGAAGCTATTTGCATTGGTGCAGCTCTTTTGTTGTTCCAAGTGTATAGACCGTTGGTTGTAGGAAGGTCTATCAACCAATTATTTTGAGTGAAATCTTTTAATAGAGAACCATCCCTGTTTATTCTGCATCGTCCGCCCTTCTTTTCCTCCATCGAAGCAATCATGTTGTAGTCTCCTCCTGAAACCCAAAGCGGGTACTCTCTTTCTGCATTAAGCTGCGTCAAAGCATTCAGGATGTCCGCTTTGTGCTAGGTTTCTTGAGGAAGGTACACATTTGTGATGTGACCATAGATATTTGTTCCAAGCAAATGAAAGATAGCTTGAATGAAATTTTTGTTGGCATGTATGTTAGTTAATTGGATCATTCTTGCATCCCAGAGCACTGCAAGTCCCCCTGAGGCTCCCTGAGCATCCACAGCTGTTACTAACTCACCTGGCCAGGCTTTAGCTGCTATCTTTTCCAGTACTGTCAAATTACATTTTGTCTCTTGCAGAAAGAAAATTGCTTGTTTTTCCTCCATTAACATATTTTTTAGAAGTCTTCCTTTCCTTGGGCAGTTAAGCCCTCTAATATTCCATGATATCAACTTAATTGGGAAGGTCTGGGGTTGGTGTTATAATACTTGGTTAGCTTGGCATATCCGCCTGACTCAACCAAGGCCTCTCCAATCTTGATGGTTCTTTCTAAGGTGGTTTTCCTTCCTCGTTTTTTACTGTCTTTGGTAATGAATTTCCCATCCCATTGACTGCCAATTTGAACCCCTAGAGAATATTTTTTTTGGGCTCTGTTAAGGACTGCTACTAGGTTGTCCACTTGTTTATCAGGTATTTTGTCGAAGTTACCTGTTTTGCATGCTTTCTCCAGACCCAATATATCTAGTTCGCCGATATCTATTGATTCGGTGTCTTCTTCCATAAAATGCGGTTCTTGATAGCTTCCATCTCCTTGCTTCTCTTTGCCTGTACTAGGGTCCGTGTTGTCTATTTCCATTTCCGGGATACTCCATATTTCTGAGGCGGATTTGCTCTTGTCGCCTTCTTGATCCGTCTTCTTTTCCCCTACTTTCGAATGAGAGTCTGCTATCTTTTCCAGCACAGATCCTTTTTTGTTGGATATTGAGGTTTCCGGATCCTGCGAATCTGCATTGGCTAGAACCTCAAAACTATTGCTAGTAGAGGGTTTTGATGGATCCTCTGGCGATACCTTAGGATGGACTGCGGATTTTCTATTTCCTCTTCTACGATTTGTCACTTTAGTGAACCCGTCTGAAGACTGGTGTTCCTGGTTGGCTTGAGCTGTAGGTGTATTGTTTAAAGGGTAATCTCTATAAAGATGTCCTAGGGCATGACATTTCCTACACCTGAAAGGAACATGCTCATAATCAATTAATTGAATCTATTCCAGATCTTCATGAAAAAGACATACCGTATCAGGCAGAGGTTGTTTCAGATCCATGTAAACGCAGATCCTGGCATAGGAGGTATATCTTATTGTCTTTGTTTCTTCTGCTATCTTGACAAATTCGCCTAAGACTTTGCCGATTTCTTTTAAAGATTCCTCCTCCCAGTAATCCCATGGCAGCGAGTACAGCCTGATCCAGACCGGTGCCCAGCTTAATCTTCCTTGTCCGGGTTGAATCGTGCGACCCATTCTCTGAGAAATAACCCGACAGAGTTGAAGAAGTAAGGACCCCCATCAAAGACTTTGTTTCGATCTTCCAAGCAGTTGAAGACTGTGGCAAAAAACCCTTTCGGCCATAGATGCAGGGTTATCTGTCCTTTAGGACGCCATTTGACATTGATCCAGGTTCTCAAGGCTTTTTCAGTTGACCAAAAACCTATAAATTTACCTATGAGAGCATGATCTCTCATATATTGGATTCTAGCATTGATGCGATGAGCGGGTACCTCCACTTCTGGCCTGTGAGTAGCTACTGGCTTGCATGTGGATGAACTTACTTTCGGCTTGTCTTGCGGTGCATGATCATTCTTCTTGTGCTGATTTTCTCCTATCTTTCCTTCGTTAAACTCCTGTTCCTCTTCCGAGCCCTCGACGGGTCCTTGCTGGTTGCCGCTTATTGGAGGAATCGCCCCTCCTACCCCCTGAGGGGGGTTCATTATTACTACCTGCCCAAGTCGGCGGCCTGAGACTGCTGTGTTGTCGCTGTCAGTGTTGAAAGTCTCTGTGCAGGGGTCCTGCCGTTGCAGGTCGCCGTAGAAACCCTAACTTCTGATCGCCTTACCACGCTCCGCTCGTAGCTCCGTCCAGCTCCATCATTTTGGTTGTTAGTGGATTATTAATCACAATAAGAAAAATATATAAATATTAATTTATTACCTACTATTTAGTCCAAACATGCATATGTATCATTAGTGTTTCATATGGTTGTTAGTGGATTATTAATCACAATGAGAAAAATATATAAATATTAATTTATTACCTACTATTTAAGCCAGCATGCATATGTATTTTTTCCTAAGTGGCAACTATGGAGGCTCGAATGGTCTTTAATATGCACTAAAAATTATGTTCATCATTATTCAACTTATCATTTTTCATGATAAATTATAAAACAAAAACTATAGTGAAATTAAAACATTGAAAATACTTGATCGAGTTGTCATGTGCAATGGCTGAGGTGAAGTCAAAATTTATACTAAAAACAATCTTGTGGTGGTAGCAACATCATTACGAAATAATAACCAAGCTCTTTTGATCAATCACAATTCAAAAAAATCAAATTAATATAATTAAAAAAATAATTTATTATTTTTATAAATTTAATATTATAAATTTGTATTTAATTTTTTTTATCAAAAAACAAATATTTCTAGTCGAATGTGTTATTCATGCTTTATGATAGGGATAATAGTAAGCATTTTGGAGAAAAAAAAATTGAAAAAAAAAAATTCTCACTTTTGAGTTTCTCTATGGAGAAAATCCCTACATTCAATAGTGATAGTTTCACTTAAGAATATTTTTTAAAGAATTTAAAAATGTGATAAATAACAAAAATGTAGAGACGGATTTGAAAAGTCAACTTAAACCCAATTTCATAATATACAAATGGAGGATGACTTCCTCAAAAAACATTTTAATATTCACCGATGTTCGGAAGCGTAAAATAGCCTATAAAGCATGGATATAACTAAAAGTTCTATGGTTAGATGAAAAGGATCCATTGATATATGCAAATGGCAGGGTTAAACCCTCGAAACCAAGTAACAAAATAGACCTACTTATCCTAAGACCTAGGACCCTCTCAAAAACACCTTTTAATACTCAACAATGTTTCAAAACTTTAAAAAACCTATAAAGCAGAGATAGAACTCAATGCTTTCGTTAGATGAAAAATATCCATTGATATAGCTTTGATAGAACTCAATGTTTTCGCTAGATAAAAAAGATCCATTGATCTTCAATGTTAACACCAAGCTTCATATTTTCTCACAATATATGCATTAGGTAGAGAATGATTAAAATATCAAAAGAAAAGGTTGGTTTATAACCACATCTTTAAAAGAACCAAGCTCGAAGGATGAGGATATAGCTTTGGGTGTCCTAATTTTTTTTGTGTATGTCAGTTTTTATAGTTTAGATAGAAGAAGATTAGTTCATTTCTTTTTTAAATTGTGTTTAATTAATGAAGTATGTTGTGTGCCATTATATATAATTGATTTCACAAAATAGAATAAGAATTAATATTTTATATAGATTTTATTAATTGAATAATCTAATTCTGCAAATACAATTTTTGCACTTCACAAATTTACAAACTATATATAATTCAATTTATGCAAATAAATCCCTTGACAATAATATTGAATTTCCAAACCTTTTAAGTATAGGAATAAAATTTTCAAGCAAACTAAATAATTTTTTACCTTTTTCCAAAGGCTTGATAAACAAAAAAATCCATACTAAAACAATAGGAAGACAAATTGAATTGAGAATGAAACTCGCAGAACTCAAGTGAGGAGCGCTTGAGGCTGCCACAACACTGCATTTATTAATCAAACAATCTCACACACGCAAATATAATGGTTACATTTTGTTCGGGAGATCACAACAACCTCCTAAAAAATAGGATCTAAATCTAATTTTAGAAAAACAATCAAAACAACCCTTCTCCATTATTTCTAAGTTTCCCCCTTAAGGGAGAAAGGATTAATCTCCACACCTAAGATCTCCCTTAACAATTCAAATTTCATCTTCCCAAGGGGCTTTGTGAAAATATTTGCAGCATTTTCACAAGTATTACAATTTTCATTAAAAAATTCCTTAGACTGTATCTTTTCTCTATTAAATCGAAACTAAGCATCAACATGCTTTGTCCTTGTATGAAAGATTGGATTATTTTCCAACTTGATAAAGCTCTGGTTGTCACATTCGATCATTGTAGCCTTCTTTTTTTTTCTTCTCCAATATCTTGAAGAATTCTCCTCAACCAAACAACTTCACAAGTTGTTGCACACAAATATTTGTACTTTGCCTTTGTAGATGACAAAGATATAGTAGGTAGCTTCTTATTGCTCCATGAAACAATCTTGGATCCAATTTTGAATGCATAGCCTATAGTAGATCATATCATCTGGATTACTAGCCCAATATGAATCTGAGCAACCTGTAAGCTCAACATCAAATGAATCAGTATATTTATGACCAAAATCAATTGTACTTTTAATATCGATGAGTACTCCTTTTGCTACTCTCCAATGGCTTTCAAGAGGCCTCACCATAAATTGACTTAACACACTAATAGAGTATGCTAAATCAGGTTTTGGTTGTAGTAAGATAATTCAAACTTCCCACTAGTTGTCTATACAATGTACCATTTACCTCCTTTGAGCCATAATCAAAATGAAATTTCACATTTTGCTGCATTGGAACAAAAGAAACTTTGCACTGATCCATATTAAACCTTTTGAGCACTTCTCTGACATACTTACCATGAGTAACAAAAGTTTGACCAGCATCTCTCCACACTTCAAGACCTAGACAATAATGTAACTCACCAACATATTTCATTTCTAATACTTGTGAGATCTGCTCCTTAATTTCATCAATTAGTTTAATTGAATTTCTTGTAATAATGAAGTCATCAACATAGAAATAAATCAATACTACATGCCCCTTTGCATCAAACTTGGTATACATGTTTGGATCATTTTGACTCCTCATAAAACCCTGTTGAAGAAAGAAGGAATCTATCTTTTCATACCATGACCTAGGTGCCTGCTTTAGCCCATAAAAAGATTTGTTTAATATGAAAACTAAATGTTCCTGCCCCCTTTTCACAAACCCTTCAAGTTGTGTCAAATACACCTCCTTATAATCACCATTCAGAAAAGCAGATTTCACATCTAATTGGTGCAAATTCCAATGGTACTTTGTAACTAATGCAATTAATAGTATGATAGTATTTAATTTAGCTACAAGTGCAAACGTTTCTGCATAATCAATACCCTCCTTTTGTGAGTACCCTTTTTCCACCAATATAGGTTTATATTTATCTATACTACCATCTTCTTTAAACTTGGGTTTATACAACCATTTACATCCTTTGGGATCTTTTCCTTTAGGTAGTTTAGTCAATTCATATGTTTTATTTTTTATTAATAATTTATATTCTTCCTCCATTTCTTTTCTCTACTCTTCATGTTCATTAGCTTCATTAAAACTCATGGGTTCTATGACATTCAAAACACTAGTCATAATGGCATAGTCCTTATACCTTTCAGGTAGGTGAATTTGTCGAGTAGATCTCCTTCTTGCTTCGTTGTTTTCATCTATGTTCTCTGAAAGTACTTCTCCACTTCTAATTGGGCTATGAGTGCTGGTGATGTACATATCGTCAGATTCTTCCTCAAGCTTTTGTTGCTCATTGTTTTCTTTTTTTACTTCTACTTTATTGTCTTCAACTTTAGGAAGAATGTGCCATCTTTCATAGTTGTTATCCTTGTCACCTTCATCTACCTACTCAAGGAAAATTACATATCTACTCGCAAATACTCTATGAGTAGATGGACCAAATATTTTATATGCTTTAAATTCTGAACAATATCCTACAAAAATACATTTGATACCTTTAGCATCAAGTGTCTTTATGTTCTCCTTAGAAATATGTGTAAAGGCCTTACACCCAAATATCCTCAAATGATGAATTATTGGTTTCAAACCATACAAGGCTTAAAATGGGGTCTTGAAATCAAGATACCTTGTTAGATTTCTATTATTTACATAAAAAATAGTATTAATGGCTTCTACCCAAAAAACATTTGAGAGGCTCTTACCTTTGATCATACTCTGTGCACACTCCACCAATGTCTTGGTTTTCCTTTCTGCAACATCATTCTAATGTGGAGTGTAGGGTATAATGAATTCCTGCACTATTGATCCGGACTTAAACAGGAACGCAACAAATTCCAGAGATAACCATAAACATAGATATGCAACGAAAATAATATTTCATTTCATTAATGTAAAATACTAAAATATGCTTACAAACAATAATGGAAATAAACCAGCTAGGCGATGGTAGCTTATCTCTGAGAAGAGATGTGGTGGCTACATGCCTCTGAACTGTGTTACAATGAGGCTCGAGGCCCTTTTATTGTTGGATTGGAATGTTCCACATCAAGTGACCCTTATTTTTCCATATAATAACCACATGTCATCATTCTAAGAAAGGAATTTATTCTTTATCTTCATTCTTTACTACTTATCATTCCATGGGATTCTTCCAATGTGGGGTGTTTTTCTCCTTTGGCTTTGTCTTGCCACAATTATTCTTAAATCCCTTGTAACATAAGACATTCCTTTATTGGGGTTATGTATAGTCCTTAGCTTTACATAAAATCATAAATTTGGCACCTATTTAGGTAGGTTTTCATGCTTTAAGGTTTAATTTCTCACTTTCATCCTCCATCTACATGGTTTAGTGTCCTAGTTGTAACTAACAAATAATGATCCTCATTAATAATGCAAAAAGAGATAGAGTAATCCATGCAACCATGCCTCTAAATTAGTGCCAAGTGTTCCCAAGTGGAACCTCATGGTTAAATGTCATCAAAAGTGTCCATCGATACGTCCTAAGTCTCTTCTTGCAACCAATGATTACCATTGAACTCTAAGGATATGTTGTGTTGGTAAGATAATAAAGGCCCATGAAAATGTGAAATGAAGCATGCATTTTCAAGGGGTGGCACCTAGTTTCATATGAGTACTTCATTCCCTAGTGGAGTGCAAGAGAACTCAACAATCTATATTGTACTTGCAAGGTGAATCAAAGGGATGGTTCACCACGATGGGATGGATCAAATATTTCACATCCCCACCACATAGTACAAAATTGTATTAAAATCCAATTCATTACAAGAAATTGAGAATGCATATTTAACTACTCGTTATCAATGGGAATACAAATAAAGGAATGAAATCAAAATTCCTAGTGGAGCATAAATAAAATCTATACTAGTGAACATTGAGCTTATTCTTTCTACCCTACTTTATAATAGGAATATGAAAATTCTAAGTGAAATAAAAGAGCCATGAAACCACCACATCATCTCAATATTAATATTTCCCCTTGTGTTTGGAAACTAACTGAAGCGAGGCTACATCAAACATCCTAAAAGCATAGGCTTGAAATATTAATCATTCTACAAATGAAAACTAAGGTGAGGTCCTAAAGACAAAAGAAAATATAAAGTTCACAACAAGGTTTATGTGTGCCACTACCTAATTTTTATATCTAGTGTTGGATAGGGATTATATAAGTATCACCTCCAATATATATAATTCGGGAAACCCATCACCAAGCTAGGAATCACCTCTATTCACTATAAATTGTCTCTCCAAAGGATGATATACATGCTCCAACAATCATCTTCCTTAGACATCATGCATCTCACCTGTAATAGCCTACAATAACAAGGTTTTAAAAGGTGGATCCAAGGTAAACATATATAAATATTGATTCCCCTCTCCATTGTCCTCTATCAAACATCCACATGAAACATGCCACAAAAATTTATGTGGAAAAATGAATCAACTCATTGTTCGAGGTTTGATGCCCTCTTCTAGAAAGATGAAAAAGTGTCGTGATATATCAATTATTGAGCATGTTTCTATCCCAAACATATTGCATCCTTAAAATTACCCCTCTTACCCGCACCAACACCCTCCCTCCCCTTTGACAATTTCTTCCACTCTCAGGGCTATTTTTTCATACATAAATTGGGTACACATTGAGGATATCCATGGATGAAAAAACTATGCATGTGTATTTCAATTAAAATGATCATCATGTTGTAATGAATCTTATCTATTAATGATGACACTTAGTTATCTATTAATAATATAATATGAATCACACATCTCAACATTGTTTGGCTTCCAAATATCAAAAGAAATTGGATCTGTAATGTCCTCTTAATGCTTCTTTATGTATCTTTCAATGTAGATTTAAGTCACCCATTATTTGAATGCTATGTTTATACAATATATTTATTTGGAAAATTAAACGTCACCATGGCTATCAACATCCCATATTCCTCATATCAAAACAAACTATCATTTTCTAATATTTCAAGTAAGTTTGTTTAAATATAAGTTGGGTAGTGGGGGGTGAAGTGTAGGGCGGTGTTACAATATCAATACATATGAATAATTGTCAATACATAAAAAATATTAGTATTCAAATAGGGAGTGGTGGTTGATGAACATAATTAGGTGCACCGATAATAAGTGAAGTGATCATTATGAGGTGTGGTAAACTTAGAATTCAAGTAAAGATGACATGACCACCCCACAAGGACCCATCTCAAACTCATTTAGAATGCACCGAGAATCACTTCAAACTCATTTCACATTCAAATTGTGTTGGATACACTCAAGCTATTGAAGCACAACAAAAAGAAAAGGTAATCTTGTTGGTGAAGCTAGGGTTGGAATCAAAGGCAAAGATTTTTCTATGTAGAATGTGTGAATGGAAAAACAAAAATAGGGGAGTGTTGAGTTATGATTGCTCTGAATTATAATTAGGGACAATACACCCATATTGAGCATTAGATAAATAACCATAAATAAGAAAAAAAATGTACAACATAATCATGAGGGGAGGATTTTAACATAGGTAATTGATAAACATAGTGCTCTTGTATAGTAATTATGAAGTTGCATAATTTAAAAAAAGATGGGATGGATTGAATATTGTAATATACTATAGGGATTTAATGATGATCTTACAATGAAATCTACTCAAAGATTTAGAAACACGTCATGAGAGAGCAATACTATGGGTATGTTGCTATGACCAAAAGAATGGAAATTAGAGTAGATATAAAGACAACCACCATATTTATAGGATTACCAATTGGAAAACCCTGTGAAGAAGCCATGAAGGATTTCATCTTAAAATGTAATTCTATGGAAGATAGAAAGGAAGGTGACAAAAAATTGTCATTCCAGAGCCCTGGGATGAAGTTTCCCTTCACATAATTACGCAAATTACATGTGAGAAAATGCATAACATAATGAATGTTTATCATTTCAAGTCATTATGTCAAATAAGGCATTCTTAACATTTAAACCCTAATGAAAACTACAACTTTCCACATTTCTTGCTACAATCCATAAAGGGCATGACTACTAAAGTGCAAGGAGGGAAACTAACAACTTTAGTATGTCATGGTTTTGTGAAGTTAATCATATGTGAATCCCTAATAATGAAACCACATAAAATTGTTGGGAATTAGATAATCCAACGCTCCCTGTTTGTTTCGCGACATGGCTTAACTGCCTCTTGTGGATCCATTAACTCTGGATATGCATCTGTTTACTAACACCTACAGGATTTGGTGTAATGAAAATCGTGATTCCAACAAGCGGTATCAGAGCCAAAGGTATTGAGTTCGAATCAAACTCGGATCATGTTGGGGGGAGATTATTGGGCATTGGATAATACAATGCTCCTTGTCTGTTTCGCGATATATCTTAACTGCCTCTCGTGGATTCGTTAACGCCGGCGATGTGCCGATTTACTAACACCTATGGGTTTTGGTGTAACAACAATTGTGATTCCAACAAAAATTTCCTGTTGCACATAGTGTTTTCATTGATGACAACAAGATTTCATTAATGTCAAAGGGGATTCATAGGACAATAGTAGTATAACCATCCTTGATGATCAAAGAAGCAACATGACTCTTAATGAAGCAATATGATAGTTTGACCTTGCACAAGGTCTCATTACATGAAGATAGGGGTTATTTAGGTTATTGTTAGGTCCCTATAATACTAGTGTATTCCCTCATTGTTATTGTTAGTGTAGCCCCTTATTGTTATTATTGTGCCCCATAGAAGCCCACTATTTTTATTGTTATGCCCTTACATTATTATTGTTATGTTGGCTCTAATTATATTGTGACCCCTTAGACTCCTACATATAGAAAGGAGTTTTTATCATTTTAATCATCTAAGAATTGTTCATTTGTGTAATGTAAAGGAGTTTTTCCCCTCAAAGAGGCTAATTTTAAATTCGTTCAGTTATCTCTTCTTCTATTTTGTGAGCTGGTTGCATAACATTTGGTATCAAAGCTTTGGATTCTAGGGTTTTGTTGCTTCAAATAGGTCATCGTGGAATTTTTGCTATAACTTGTTTTATACGAAGTTTCAGAAGCTGAAACTAAAATCCATTTGAGCCAAATTCATGATGAACCTTTTGTCTGAATTTCAGATCTTGTCTCACTATATTTTTGGATATATGTTCCAAGTAAGTTAGGGTTTTTGCAGGATCCCGATTCCATCTCAAATAGGTGACCTTGGGAATATCATCATAAATTTCTCTAAGAATTAGATTCAAATTTTGTAAAATATTATAAAAAAAGGATGAACTTTAGTTTTTTAAGTATCTTATTCAGGGACGAAGGTTGAAACAGTGACACTTGGAATTTTGTACAAGTTTGCTCTACTGAACCAATCTATAATTAGGTCATCGTAAGAGATTGGGCATAACTATTCCTTGGAGAATCTAATATCAATCAGACTTGTGGGGTTGGAAAGAGGAATTGGAGGGTTACCATAGGCTGAAATTTTATACCTTTAATATATTAAATTATAGAGATACATCGATTCATTATCGAGCTCCTACAAAGCGAAAAAAAAGGTGTGCAGTTTTTAAAATTTGCATAAGTTTTGTTGAAAAATTAGTTTGAAGTGATTCAAAGGGAATAATGTAGAATAATTATCATTATTTTATGCCCCAAAGAAAGAAAATGGAAACACCTAGTAATCAACCCGTAATCTCTACTATGACACCTGAAGAAGAGGAAGAAATGCAAAATGATAGATCAAAATTACAAGACCAAATGCAACAAATTTCGTTCTCGCAAAAAGTAACAAAATATCAATTGGAAGCCATGATGAATGTTAAAATAGATGGTATAAAAAGGGATATGAGAGTTTTGAATGATGGTCTAAAAGCAAACATGCAAGTAATGATGAATGTCAAGATAGAGGGGTTGAAGGAAGGTTTGGCAAAGTTGCTAGAAGAAAGGCGTCCCTATGGTGACAAGGAAATCCATGAAAATCATGATGAAGACAAAAGGAATATCAATTATGATTTTAGAGACTCCAATGTGGGGTTTAAGAACCACCACTTCCAAACATAGATATGAGGAAGTTTGATGGCAAGGATCTGGTAACTTGGATGCTACAGATGGAGCAATATTTTGATCTACATGATGTGCAACCCTCACAAAAGGTACATATTGCATATTTATATTTAGAACCCAATCATTTTGTATGGTATAGATGGATTTGTTCTCGTAAACCACTTGTCACCTAGGCAATTTTTATGGAGGAAATGATAGCACATTATGAAGATATAAAGAGAAACACCTTCTTTAACCAACTGATAAATCTCAAACAAAAGGGTTCAATGGTGGAGCATATTGAAGACTTCCAAAAATTCAATATTAGGGTAACCGATATTCCAGAGGAGCATATGATTGATGTCTTCATAGGGAATTTAAAATACAACATCCAATATGAGGTTCACCTTTGGGAACTTGAATCATTGTAGAAGGCATTCAGGGTGGCAAGAATATTTGAAAACAAAATTATGGCAACAAGGAAGTCTACCACTCATAATTATAAAGATGGATGTGTTGCTAGTCCTAGTATTCCACAACCTACAAGGTTGACACCTCAAAACTTGGAGGAAAAAAGAACCAGAGGACTTTGTTACAATTGTGATAGAAAATACACTAAAGGTCATAAGTGTGTTGAGAAGAAATTATTCTACATAGACTGTGAAGAGGAGGAAGAAAAGGAACAAAAAACATCAAAAGAGGAGGATATACACCATGAACCGACCCAAAAGAAAGAAGAAATGAATTTGACCATCTTGTAATGCATTGGCGAAATTACCACTCCTCAACCTCTCAAGATAGAAGGTCATATCAAGAAGAAAAAGGTAATAGTGTTGATTGATTCGGGTAGTACCCATAATTTAATTCATTGTAAGATAGCCAAGGAATTGGATTGCTTCTTATATCCAGCACCAGATTGTCAAGTGATGGTTTAAAATGGAGGAACCATAAATTGCTCTGGAAAGTGCCATAATATCAAGCTATCCATGGGAGAGTATGTATTAAATAGTCCAATGCTTTCCATTCCAATGGGTCATGTTGGTGTTGTACTAGGAGTCCAATGGTTACAATCTCTGGGTACAATAGCTTTTAATTTTCAGGAACTTTTTTTGAAATTTTTTTGGGAAGGAAAGGAAGTTGAATTAAGGGGTATCCTAGGGAAACTGTGAGAGATAATCAGCTCTAATGACATGAACAAGTTTCTAAAGAAATAAAAACGAGGCATAATTGTATAATTATGTTCACTAGAGGATCAAACAACGAAATCATCTTTTCTCTAGATCTCCAAAATGCCTTGTAAAATCATTCCAAGGTATTTGAGACTCCCAAAGGCCTTCCACCTATTCGTAATCATGATCATGCTATTCATTTGATTCCAGGAAGTGTTCCTCCAAAAATCAGGCCTACAGATATCCCTACGCCCAAAAGAGTGAAATTGAACATACAGTTGCAGAAATGCTAGAGGATGGTACAATTCAACCTAGTCAAAGCTCTTTCTCTGGTCCAGTAGTATTGGTGCACAAGAAGGATGGATCATGGCACATGTGTCCGCATTATAGGGAGCTCAACATGCTCACTATTAAAGATAAATTTCCTATTCCTATCATTGATGAATTACACAGAGAAATTTACTTCACCAAGTTGGATCTTCGTTTAGGATATCATAAAATAAGAATGAAAACCAAAGACTTTCCAAAAACAACATTTAGAACTCATGAGGGTCATTATCAATTTTTGGTCATGCCTTTTGGCCTTATCAATGCACTTTCTACATTTCAAGGTTTTATGAATTCAATTTTCAAACCATTCCTTAGAAAATTCGTGTTAGTATTTTTTGATGATATACTAATCTACAACAAGTATTGGAAGGATCATGTTCAAGATGTTGACAAGGTGCGCAAACTATTGGAGGAAAAACAATTATATGAAAAAAATCCAAATGTTTCTTTTAGAGTATAGGAGGTGGAATATTTGGGTCATATTTTATCTCATGAGGGTGTTAAGGTAGAACCTAACAAAATTAAAGCCATTAAGAAATGGAAAATAACCACATCCATATAGCATCTACGAGAATTTCTCGGGTTTATAGGGTATTATCACAAGTTTGTTAAGAATTATGGAATAATAGCTGCACCTCTAACAACATTACTAAAGAAAGATGAATTTTATTGGACTCCAGAAGAAGCTAAGGCCTTTGAACATCTTAAAGAGGCGATGTGTCAAGCACTAGCCTTAGCTATGTCAGACTTCACAAAAACATTTTTGTGGAGTGCGATTGTTGGTACCAATTTATGACTGATTATTTTATGTAAAAACCATCTTTTATTCACCATTTTCCTTTATTTAGCCTTTAAATTTCCTCCATATTCATTAAAAACTAATTGATATAATGTTATCTCCATTATTTTTATCTTGGAATTAACCTTAGGAATTTTTGTGTTGAAATTGGAAATCTCCAGAAAATTACAAGTTGTTGTAACTTCCTGTAATGGCTCCATGGTTTGACATGTTGTAGGATAGATTGGTAAATTTGAGGACCTAGAGTTTGATCCAAAATGTACAAGGATGGTGGAATACCTATCCACTCTCGGATTTGAAGATTCTAGGTGCTCAGTCAACACTGGTCAAACCAAGCCATTTTAGCAGAAATTCCAAATTTTGTGAACAAACTTTCCTATTTTTGAGATTTGTCTCAAATTGAGGATCTGAACTAATTCAACCTCCTTTGATGTAATTGTTAGGATTTCATTAGGATTATGAGGAGTATGAATAGTGTCCTCTTGTTGTGAAGATTTAGGATAAATAACTCAAAAGGAAAATTATGTGGTTTAGTAGTTGTTGATACATGAAAAACTTGGTAACACAGTTTATGTATTTTTGATTTCTAGACTTGAATATAGAGATACAATGTTGGAGTCCATATTTATGTTTCAAATCTAGTAGTTGTCTTCATTTGAATTAGTCTAAGGTGTGCTTGCAAAGTGTGGAGGGCCCCCACTACAAAGCTGGTACACTTTTCCTTGAATTCTCTTTTACAATTGCATAGACAGATCTGGTACTTATAATTGCCATTCAATTAATATGCTGCAAGTTTATGAAATTGGAAATTGTTAATTGAAGATATCCACATATATTGTGAAAGAGTTTTGTAAGAAAACCTCAATTGATATTCATCTTGAAATTGACAATTGTGCTTGCTGTTTCATGGTTTTTATCTCATAGCATGATCTAGAGTTTACTGTTTATTGGTTGTGATTTGTAGTTGCAGAGCTCAATTGGTAGTTTGTTGACTGAACCTTGTAAGAGTTTCCACTATTGTTGATCTCCAAAGCTACATACTTCATTCACTGTTTTGTGTGATGAGTAATTAGGACTTTGTTTTTCATATAGACAATTAGATTTATTTCATTTAAGTAAATGCTTAAGTGTTAAAAAGACAAAGAGAAACCTATTGTAAAAGAGGATTGTTGATTTTTCCACATTAAGCTATCATTTAGAAACTAAATCCTTCTAGATCTATATATATTATATCGCGCTTGTAAGTGTACCTACTCAGGTTGACAGAGAGATTGAAGCTTGATTTACATTAGTAAGTGAGGCCCAACAGTGATGCCTCGAGAAATGGAATTGGTGATGTTTTAAAGCAAGAAGGAAGGCCTATTGCTTTTGAAAGTCATCCAATCAAAGGAAAGTATTTACACAAAGATATTTATTTGAAGGAAATGTTGGCAATACTACATGCACTTAAGAAATGGTGACCTTACCTAATAGGAAGACACTTCAAGGTAAAAATAGATCATGATAATCTTAAATACTTTTTAGAACAAAGGTTATCTTCCGAAGAGCAGAAAAAATCGGTCATAAAGATGTTGGGTTATGACTTTGAAATCATGCACAAAAAAGAGAAGCAAAATGTTGTTGCATATGCACTCTCAAGAAAGGATGAGGATGTGGAAGCATTGCTTTGTGCCATTTCTATTATCCAATCGGATTGGATAACCGAAGCAAGGGATGAATGGAAGAATGATGAAGAAGTATGGGCACTCATTCAAAATTTGTAGCAAGATCCCAGTACATCTAATACATTTAGTTAGAAAAATGATTCATTATGGTACAAAAATCGCTTATACCTTTATAAGAATTCCCAACTCAAACAAAATATTCTTTTGGAATTGCACACCTCTCCCTTAGGAGGGCACTTGGGATTTTTAAAAAATTACCACATGGTTAAGAAGGAATTTATTTGGTATGGCCTTAAATCTGATATTCAAAAGTTTGAGGTGGAATGTCTGGTTTTCCAAAAAAATAAAGTTGAGATAATTAAGACTCCGGGTCTGTTACAACCTTTTTCCATTCCAAGTCAATGTTGGGAGGGGGTTTCAATGGATTTTATCACAGGTTTACCCAAGTCTAAAGGAAAGAGCGTCATTATGGTGGTAGTTGATTGACTTACCAAGTGTGCACACTTTTGTGCATTATATCATCAATTTTAAAGCCAATACAGTTGCTACTGCAGTTATGGAAACAATTCAAAAGAAACATGGAAACCCAAAGATTATTGTAAGCGACAATGATCCCATGTTCACTGGAAAGATTTGGACGGAATTATTTTCTTGTTTGGGTACTCAATTCGCTCATAGCTCATCTTATCATCCTCAATCTGATGGGCAAGCTGAGATTGTGAATAAATGTTTATAAGGATATCGTCATTTCTTTATATCTGATAAGCAGACATAATGGGTCAAGAAATTACCTCTGGAGAAATGGCAATATAATATTTCCTTCCATGCTATAGAAAAAATGATCCCATTTATGGCACTTTATGGATATCATCCACCATCTATCACATCATGTTTAAGAGAAAATTCTATGGTTAAAGTAGTGGAATATCACATCGAGCATCAACAACAAGTTCTCCAACTCGTAAAGGATAACCTCACTTTGGCGCAGAATAGAATGAAACAACAGGAAGATCAACATTGTAGCGAAAGAATTTTTGATGTAGGTGACTGGGTTTTTTACGGCTACAACCATACAAGAAAAGGTCCCTCAAGAAACCTAAGAAGGATAATAAATTATCACCAAAGTATTATGGTCCTTACAAGGTGTTGCAAAAGATTGGTACTATGGCATACAAATTGGAGCTCCCCTCATCTTCCTGAGTGCACCTATTTTTCCATGTTTCATGCTTAAAGAAGGTTATATGTGATAATCTCCCAGTTCAAACAATATTTCTAGAACTTGATGAGGAAGGAAAAATCATATTGGAACCTGAAGCAGTGACAGAAACAAGAACTCGAAAGCTACGAAATCGATCAATTTCAGAGTATCTCATCAAGTGGAAGAACTTACCTGCTAAATATTCCACATGGGAGGATGAGAATTTTATAAAGAAGAATCCAAAATTACTCAAGCGTTGAGGACAACAATTTTTTGAAGGAAAGGGGCATGTTAGGTCCCTATAATACTAGTGTATTCCCTCATTGTTATTGTCAGTGTAACCCCTTATTCTTATTATCGTGCCCATGTAGTACCCATATTTTTATTATTGTGCCCCATAGAAGCCCACTATTGTTATTATTGTTCCCTTACAATTATTCAATTTTTTGTTGAAGTTATCTTTCTCAAAAGATCCTAAAAATAACATGGTTATGTAGACCACATCAATAACTTTCCAACAATATGTCCTTCTTAGAAACAATCATCATGGATGAGAATTTATGGCCTATTTAAAATCAACATTAGATTGGGTCAATTTTCAAGGGAAAACTATAGGATCAAATGTTGAAAATGCAACAAGATGATGGAGCTTAGTGAAAAGAAGTCGCCTTCACTAAATGGGTCCGCAGGCTATTTTTGGCACAAAGTCTATTTTTAGACATATGGATCATGTTCTATGAGTTGCAAGATGCTATTTATGAATGATTGGTCATGTTGGTAAAAATAGATGGACTTCTATTTTAGACATATGGGCGGAGTCTATTTTTAGACTGCCAGTCAAAAATAGAACAGTCGAATATTATTAGCTCTTAATAATATTTGGACTATAAACATTATCTTATCCTCTTGCAGCACTTCAGTTCGAGCTACGGATGTGGCACATGCAACTACCAGAAGGAAATACACTTTTCTTATGGTTTAGTTGAGCTATTGCATGAAGGAATTCAGTTAGAACTCAAGTGATTGAGTTTTGGTGGAGTTGAATGAGGAGTTGATGGAGTTGTGTTCAGTTTGACTTAGTTGAACTAGTTGTATTTAGTCTAACTAACAAATACACTAGTGATGAGTGGTGTGAATTAATTATTAATTAATTCACTAATTATTAACTCATAAATCAACTAAAGAATACATTAGTTAACTCAGTGCATGGACACTTCAGTGGAGACAAGTGTTAGAGGTGAGTGAAAGGGCAAGACAACTGTTAGTTGTGACTATAGGTGTGCATGAGATTTGCACAATCAGTGGATTGAGATTGCCAATGAGGATTGTGTAGTACAACACAAGGGAAATACGAGTTTGGATCAGCTATTCTCATCTATTCTCATGCAGGATTGCGCAGTGGAGGCAGGCAAAAAGTGGAGGAGATTTGAACCCGTGACTTGTCCAGATCTGAGTTGGTTTGTGTGTAGCAGGTGGAGATAGTACTGAGTACTTGTGAGGAGTATTTTACTATGTATTGTTACATGTTCTCAATCAATATAATATACAGATATTTGGGGGTTTTCAGCTGTATGCTTTCCCCGGTACATACTGTGTTGATATGTGTGATTGATGTTTCAATGTGCGCATGCGATTGTTTCTTAATTCCGCAAAATTGATGATCAATGGTAGAGGAGCTTATGTATTATGCATGCATTCCACAATAGTGTATAATTAGGATAATATCTATGAATAAGTCTCATATTATTCAAAATTTCTACATATGTAAGTTGAAAAAGAAATTATATGGGTTGAAACAAGCTCCTAGAGCGTGGTATGCAAGATTGGATCACAATCTACAACAACAAGGCTTCAAAAAGGGGGTGGTTGGAAGTAATCTCTACATGAAGATGGATGAGGATAAGTTACAAGTCACTCTTGTCTATGTTGATGATTTGATTTTTTCTAGGAATAAAGATGAGATGAGCCATGAGTTTGCTCAAAATATGTCAAAATAGTTCGAAATGTCGATGATTGGCGGGCTATCTTACTTCCTTGGACTACAAGTATCTAAAACCACAACAGGCATGTTCATATCTCAAGCAAAATATCTTAAAGACATGCTTAAAAGATATGGGATGGAAGACTGTGCACCCATGAGCACACCTATGACCACAAATTGCAAATTAAGTAAAGATGATGACTCTCCTCCGGTGGATGCAACTTGTTACAAGTCAATAATTGGATCCCTTCTATACTTAAATGCTACTAGGCCAAATATTATGCATGCAGTAGGAATGGTGGCAATATTTCAGTCAGCTCCTAAACAATCCCATCTCGCAGTTGTGAATAGAATTCTAAGATACTTACAAGGAACCCCTAATTTTAGTCTTTGGTACCCTAAGAGCTCAACTCTTACAATGACTGTTTACACCGATACTAATTGGGCTAGAGGTATCAATGATCGAAAAAGTATTAGTGGAAATGCATTCTTCATGGGAGATTGTCTAGTATCTTGACTCAGCAAAAAATTCATCCATATCACTCTCTATAGCTGAAGCTGCATATATAGCTACTGCATATTGTTGTACTCAAATATTATGGATGAAGGAAGCTCTGAAGGATGTCAACATAGATACCAACCAACCAATCACCACTTATTGTGATAACACAAGTGCTATCAGTCTTAGCAAAAATCCAGTGATGCACTCAAAGACCAAACATATATCAATGAAATATCATTTTCTTCGTGAATAGGTGGGTGAACAAAACATCAGATTGAATATATCAATACGAAGGAGTAGATTGAAAACATTTTCACAAAACCACTTCCTCGAGAAGTGTTTGAACATCTTCACTAAAATATGGGGGTTACTTCTCTAGCATCACACTAAGTAGATTCTTAAGATGCCACATGCCAGGGGGAGAAGTTCAACAGGAGGAGTTCTTGTGTACCCACTTTGCCATTGATGTCAAAGGGGGAGAGAAGAAAAATATTGCCATTCAATGACAAAGGGGAGATTGTTAGTATAATTGTTATTGATGTAAATATATTGAAGAAGGCAAGGAAATGAAGATGAATAAGGCAAGGACATCAAGGATATGAAAGGCAAGGACATGATGATGATATGATTAAGAAGGAAACCATGAAGAAGCCTCTGGTTCTGCACTAATGAATGACCAGTCACATTAAATAATATTTTTCTCTATCTTAGAAGAATAATTTCATCATGAGACCTGGACCATCTTTTAGAGCATAATTTTTCCTTTCCAATGAGCTATTACTTGGCCCAAAACTCCAAGTAGTTTGGGAGATACAAATTTTTTAAGTTGAGTAAATTATGCTGGTCCATAAGCCAACCTAGACCACCTACTCATGTCAGCCAGAATGATGGATGTGACCTTCAATATTCATCTTGCTAAAGGCCTATTTATATAGGTTCGAAGTCAATCTTTCAGATCAAAAATTTTATTATCTGTGGTTGGAACAGTCTGAAGGTTCACATCTCGTGAACACTTATAGAAGTTGTTAAGAAAACGCAAAAAAGGAAGACCTAACGACCTACTTTCACAGTCTTGTCACAGTGACACAACTCAGAACTAGACTTCAAACTGAGGAGCTTGTTATGCCTTAGAAAGTGACACCCCATGAAGCTTTCGGAACTGTGACTATGGTGGAGACATTGAACATCCTGGGGATCATGGTTTATGAGCACCTTTCAGACAAGGTTAGAGCTGGAACAACACCTCAGATAGTTACAGATTAGAATACAGAGACAACACCTCTAACTGCACTTCGGATAGGACCTCAGACAACATCTTGGACAACAAAGTACCTCAGATAACACCTCTTATTTTTCTGGACGGTGGCTCTAAAGCATTGATCGACATATCTCTTAGATCAGTTCTCCTCTAGGACATGATGACAAGTGTACAATGAGGTAAAGACAATGAAAATTCGAGTCAAGCTAAATGGCGAAGATGGTAAAGCATTTCAAGTAAATCATATTTACATTCTCTCTTAAAAACAACAGGATTGGTATCCTTGGATATGGTGCTCCTAAACTCAAGGTAGGTGCCTTGGATGAGATAGGGTCGAAGCCCTAGAGGTTGGAGCCTCATAAAAAACCAAGTTGGTGCTTGGTAATAATTATCATACATTGTATTTATTCTTTTACACTAAGTAAAATTAACTTATATGTTTCTCTGATTAAATTGTGAAGAATCTAATTGGTAATAATAACAATTGAAAGAAAATACTGATTTGTCTCCCTTTCAATATTTCCAATAGCTATACCGTGTATCCCGCCAAAATCAGTCAAGGGATTCTTAGGCCTTTGGGAATGAACCTTGAGACCACCTCCACTCTGGATTCTGAAATCCATCTGATAAACAAAAGCTCAAAAACCAAAATAAACATCCCAACACCATGGCATCAAGAAAAAGGCAAGGCTAGGTTAAAAACCACTATCATAACCCGACAAAACCATGCCACTGTTGGGCAATTTAATTGCTTAAATTGCTTTCATTAAATTATCAACCAGGGATACTCGTAAGCTTGTGATGATGCCAACAAAATATATGTAAGAGTAGGCAACTAACTCTATGTCTAACTAAATGATTTTTTTATTCAATGTAATATGCAAGGGAACAGGCTCCTAATTGAGGAGGTCCTGGTTGTCCTTCTCTACAGTATTATAGATTGAAAAGAAATCATTAATTACATAAAACCAGAAACTTGAAATAAAGACAAGAGAATGAATTTTAATTGTTGTTCAGATTCAAATAGAGAGAGAGACTAACTTTGTCCCTTGATTGTCCCCTCATATACTGATCCAAACTAAACTAACATTCATTCATAAGCATAAGAAATGAAATCACTTGAAACTTAAAATCTAAAGAATGAATTTCAATTATCATGCAAATCAAATAGAGAGAAAGCCTAACTTAGACCCTTGGTTGTCTCCTCATATGCTAATATGTAATGATAATGTGATGAAATGAGGTGACAAAATGAGGATAAAGGTGAAAATGGAGTGAAAATGTATGCTAATTTGGTGGCCCAATAGCCACCGACAACAAGAGAGACATACACCAACATGCAAAGCCATGCATGTCCAAACCAGCTAGGAAATCACACATGCAAAAGGTTACCAGCAAGTATTCCTGTTGAAGCTGATTTATCCTGATTTCCTTTCCTTGATCCTTTCTTTCCTTCCTTTCACTTTGCTTGCTTTTCCTTTCTTGATCAAAAGATAGAGTGCTCCAAGAAATCTCTAAGTGACCAAGAGTGAGAGAGAGAGAGAGAATAATGTGAAAACTCCAAACTTGAACTGAAAAAAGGTTACCAACTGACCCTCATAAGCATTTTTATTAATGACGCCTCTATCTTCTTCATTTTCTATTGTTTTCCTTCAATTTCCTCCTCACATGCAACCTGTGACCTTTCACCTTACTTTTCTCCTAATTTTCTTTATTTTCATAAATAAATGTGCCAAAAATGCCTTTTTTTCCCTTTTAATTCCTTTGCCTTAGCCTTTGCCAATTTTCCTTAACCAAAACACACATCTAGTGATGCCCACTAGGATATATTTGCCCAACATTCAGCTTGGAATAAGTGTCCCTTAACCGTGGTCTTATTTTTCCTTTATTAACTTTTATTACATGGAATTTTCACCAGTGTTGTTTATAGAAGGTCATCAGATTTTGGATGGAATTATTACCTCACGAGAAATGGTCTAGTCCCTTAAGAAATATAAAATCCCTGGGATGATGATTAAACTATACTTATCCAAGGCCTATGACCATATAAGTTGGCCTTACCTCCTTAGCATCCTGGAAACCTATGGTTTTGATCTGAGATGATTAAGTGGATCTTCTCTCTCATATCCACCCCCATATTTTCAATCATGCGTAATGGATCCGCTTCCAAAACTTTCAATCCTTCTAGGGGCCTCTATCAGGGAGACCCTATGTCTCCCTTCTTGTTCATCCTTGTTGCGAAAGGCCTTGGAGGATATATTTGCAATGTGGTTCAATCCTCACAAATTCTGGGGCTTCGTCTATGGGAAGACAAACTTCCTCTTACCCACCAGGAATTTTTCAATGATATCATGCTTTTTTTCCAAGTATCCTTATCTGAAGTGAGAAGGTTAAAAGAAATTCTACAAGATATTATGCAGGACTAAAGAATAATGATCAATAAAGATAAATCCCAAATATTATGCTTCAACACTTCAAATTCCATTCAATATTTTTTAGCACAAACCCTCGAGTTCAATAATGGAACCCTACCCATTAAATACTTGGTATTACCTTTGGTCTTCAACTCTCATAGGGTGTCCTATTGGAAGGAGGTGATCCAAAAACTCCAAAACAACTCAGTGGATGGGTGTTTAGAGCCTTGAACATGGTGGGTCGTGTAGTTCTCCTTAAGGTAGTTCTTCGATATATTCCCATCTACCAATTATCAAGGATGGCAGCTCCAAAAACTATTTTTAACTCCATGACAGAAAATTTCATAAAATTCCTATGGAGCGGGGCACAATATTAAAAAAAATGGGCTTTAGTTTCCTCGAAAAACTTGATAAAACCCAAGAGTGTTAGAGGGCTTAGACTGAGAGATTTGGATACTCTTAATAAAGTGATAGGAGCCAAGCTCCGATGGAGATGGCTTATGGGTGGATCTAACCATTGGAAATAAATATGGACAAGAAAGTAAGGAATATCTGGTACACAAGTGGAAAAACTAAGGCAAAATGAAACTCTAGAGAGCTCATCCATGTGGAATTTAGTGAAATCCAACCGCAATCTAATTAGAAGCCACACATTCGAGGAAATTTGGGATGGTAAGTTGACTTTTTTCTAGAAGGAAGCTTGGTACCAAAGAGAAAAACTTTTTCAGCATGCAAGATTTGGGGGACATCTTCCTTTTCACAAGCATCCAAAGATGTAGCACGATAGCGTAATATTGGAAAATAGAGAAAAATGACCCCAACTATAAAGTTTGGAAGGAAAAGGAATATTGGGACAACCCTCTGAATAAAATTCGATGGCAGAACACAAGGAAGGAGCTTCACTCCCAGAAAATAGCTATTCAACAGGGACCGAATATCCTTAGATGGGGTTATTTAACAAAAAAAATGTATACAGTCATAGAAACTTACAAACTAGTTTCTGAGGAGCCTTAAGAGGGACGAATATCATTATGGAGAAAAATATGGAAGGCAAACTTATGGCCCAGTATCTCTCAATTCCTTTGGTTGACTTGAAGAAGAAGAATCCTCACATGGAACCAACTTTAAAAAAGAGGTGCAACGACCTCTCTTTCTGTATCCTTTTCAGATTATCAGGAGAGGACATGGATCACCTTCTAAACCGATGCATATACACAGAGAAACTCTGGGAAAATTTGGCGCAACTATTCAACCATACAAATAGAGACCGATACAACATTATAGAGACAATTGACAACTAGAAGAAAGGTATCTTTTCGAGCCCTGTTATAAATCTAGCTAAGAGATTATCAATAGGCTTCCTCCTATGGGCGGTATGGAAATAATGGAATCGGTGAATATTTAGAGATAAAATCCATAATATGTAGACAGTTCAGAAAGGAATAATCCAAACATTAGGGAGAGAATTCTTACCGACTGCTAGTATCCAGATGATTGGATGGTCTCCACCCAAGAAACCAGGATTCTTCAGCTACTAAACCTGGCCCCAAAAATGGTATCTCCATCCTCATGGAAAATTATGATACCTCCATCGGCCTCTCCAAATAAATACTCACCTCCCCCGGAGGGCTTCATAAAGCTTAACTTCGATGGCGCCTCTAAAGGAAACTCGGGTGAAGTGGGATAAAGGATGATGATCAGATATTGACAGAATCAACCCAAATACATCTATGCAGCTGAATGTGGATATGCTAGCAATAATGAAGCAGAATTTATTACACTAGAAAAAGGCCTCCTCGTGACAGAAAAGAAAGGATACTCAAAACTGGTGGTTGAAGGAGACTCTTGTCTAGTGATCAATATAGTTAAAAAACTAAACCAAGGATCTTGTAGTGAGAAGATCATTCATAGTTGGAGAATAACATGTCTAATTCAATCAATTGCATAAACCCTCAATCAATTTGACTACCTAATCCCATCCCATGTGAGAAGAGAGGGGAATAAGGCAACATATTTCCTAACTAACTAGGAATGTGGAAACATTGGAAAGTCTCTAAAATCCACATTAGAATATATCAATCTAGGAGAGGATAAAGTAACTCTCAACTAGATACTAGAAAGTGATGCTAAGAACAATCATCTGACTACGGCAGATAGAGAACAAGTCCCCCTGATCGGGGTGAATGAATGACCTAAAATGGGGGTTTAGGCTTCTTGTCATGCTTATAAGAACCTCTCCCACTCCAAAGCTTATATATTCCCAAGATCTATGCTTATGATTGACAATTTGCGGAATTAACAGAACTTGAAAGAGGTGTATGCTTGTGTTTGTCTTTAATTGTTTATTTGCTTAAACTGATATATAAACGCACATAACAGTAAAATGTAGCAAATAAACAAACACATAAGACATCAAGTTTAATTAGGAGTTCACCCAAATCTTGTGGGCTACATCTCCGTGAGCTCTAATACTCTGGATTAGGCTATTTGGGATTATGGCTGAATTCTTTTACAAGCTTTACACTCAACTCCATTGGTTTATAATTGAACTGATGGGCTTAGAAACCAACTTACCCCTGGCTGTCCTTTATCTGCAGACAGATCTAGGCTTCTCTGGACTTGACTCCTTCAATCAGCACTTCGGGCTATCTTGAGCTCCTGGCTTGCACCAACTCCCTCAAAATTCTTTTATCGTCTCTGGAATCCTCCTTATGTCTTCAGTACAACAATCAACAACAATATCTTGATCATTTCGATCTCTTTGCTATTCTAAACTTCACTGTAGCTTCATGGCTTATAGAAGTCCATTGAGCCCTCTGGCTTTGCGACTCTACCTCCAACCTCTGGTGGCTATGCCTCTATCAGCGCTCTGGCTCTGCCTTCCAACCTCTAGTGGCTATGTCGAGCTTCTCCGAGCCTATTCTTCACTCGGCAGTCTAACTCCTCTGACATACACTGAGCTTTCCCTTTGGATTCCTCAGTGTTCCAATAGCTCTGGGCTTCTCCAAGCTGTCTTTGTGCACACACTCAGCAACTGAGCCTTCTCTGTCCTCTCTGAGCTTCTCAAAGCTCTCTCTCTTGGCACCTGCGCATTCATTGTGCCTTGGCAATGGATTCCCCAACATCACACGAGAGTTCTCTGTGCATTACTCTGCCTAGGCTTTCTCTCGGCATCCAAGCGAATTGGCCATCCGAGAATCCTTCCTCTCTGCGATTTCTGTCTTTCGAACGGCCTCCCCAGTGAATCCCTGTCAACTGTGTTCTTTGTGTATTTTTAACCATTTTGTTACATTCCTCCATCATGGAAAACCACCCGTTTCCACAAAAGAATCAGTGTCCCATTGAAATGAACTGGCGGGCACAGGAAACCCAACCGTTCGGCCTTCCTCCTGCAGAAATCCCGCGTTCGAACACGAAACGCAATACACAGGAAAACTGATGAAAACCCATCATGGGTCGTTTTTCTGGAACTCAAATAATATGCAATCAGGTTTATAAACCCATTGGGTCCATGCCTTGATCGCTAATCGCAATCGCCTGTCGCGTGTGTCAACGACCCTTTACATGGTCGCAATCCCGATCGCCAATTTCCAATCTCGGCGCATCTCATATCGCAATCGCAACAGCCCGAGGGTTCCTTCCATATACCATGGAACATTGCGATGCAATTTCATATCGCCGACACTGATTCGCCGATCCGATCATCGCAATCGCAAGTCACCCCTCGCAATCGTTAATCGGCTCTGCCTAGGGTGCCGAAATCATGTGAAGGCTTACCTCCGATGTGATATGTTGGAGGTCGCAATCGAGGAGTCCTTTTGTCCCCACTTAAGTCCTCCCTTTAACCCTTCAGATGTGATTTTTCCATAGAAAGCCTTAAGTCCACTTTTATAAGGAAATGCCTCCTTTTTAAAGGACATTGGGCCAACTTCTTTCTGCTATAACTCCTTCATCCGGAATCCATTTTGGTCCATTCGAATTGCAGTAGATTTAAATTGAAGAGATCTATGCAATGAGACTATTTCCAAGAGCATCCTTTGACTTTAATTTTTTATCATTAAAAGTCATCAAGGATCATTTTCTGATCACGCCTCCCCATTGGAAATATTTTGGACCCCAAAAGACTGATATACTGATTTGAATAGTAGATGAGAGTAACAACACCCTCTTCTTTCAGCCTCCATACACTTGCCTTGCATAGCTAGTGCCTCTAAGCCAAAACTCGAAGATAGTCAACACTTTCCTTCCTGGATGTGCTTGTCCTTCGATTAAGAACTGTCTTTCTCCTTGACTTCATGCAGAACTCCTGATGAGGAGGTTATAGTAGGTAGTTTAAACCTTTCTTCCTCGATCATTGATCCAAGGTGGCTCAAACAAATCTGAAGTTACATCTTCTTCACAAAAATTTACATTTGTATCTTTTTGACATATTGTCAACAACAACTATTACAACAACAGAATTACAGATAACAACTAGATGGCCTAAACTCTTGCTTCAATAAAAGAAATAGATCTTCACATATTGTGAATTACCTCCATGTCTTACATCTGCATACAAATGATGGACTATACAACAAGCCCACAAAACATGCCTTTAAAACAATTGACCCTTCAAGTCAAGCATGTAGAAAAGGAATTCTACAATTCTTTTCAAAGGTGAAACAATTCATCATCATCTCCATATTGAAGACCAAGTCAACTTTTCCCAAGTCAAGATTACATTACATGCATGTTTACAACAAAGTAATCAACCCTTCAAGTTAATCACACATACATGTTTAAATACAAGGAAATCATCAACATCCCTGTGTTCATGCATATCATTCTTATGCATGAATTTCATCTTTCAACTTTTGCTTAAGGACACTGTACTTTCAAAGATGAAATGAATATAATGTTGCAGCAATAAAGTGAGTCTCCTACTCAACTTTTCCATTCACCTTCTTGGTAAAACCCTGCAACTTGCATTCTATTAACAAAGAAAAGCATTCTATTGATTTGATGCATTTTCAAAAGACATGCAACCTTAATTGGATAAGAACTCTAACCATTTCTTACCAATCCATTTCAAAGGTCCTTCCTTTGTTTGCACATCAACATCAACATGTGGATCATCTTGAAACACATCATTCATGGAAACTTCCTTTCCGTTTTTGCCATTTTCTCTTTCCACCTTCTTCAACTTTTGTGGAAGCATTGTTGGATTTAGAGTCCAACATTTTGCAGCAACATGTCCTTGCTTATGGCAGTAAGTGCAATGCATGTGCACCTTCTTGACAGCATGATTTTCCTTGTCCAGTGGACTTTTGGATTCTTGCTTCTTTTCCTTCAAAAGTTTCCTGTATGCGGCCATTCTCTTCCAACATCTAGAAACAATATTGTTATCCAAACCACAAAAGGAACATGCAATTCTTTTCCAATGCCTATGTGGAAATTTATCATGCTTTACAAAATCAAAAGAAATATGACTAAGACCAAATTTATACCTTTCTCTTTCACCTTTATTGCCTTCATGAGGGGGTGAATCGAATGAAGAAGTGACTCCCTTTGGAACACCATCAATCTCTTCAATGGTTTCAGAGTTTCCACAACTCTTTAGTTCAAGTGTATACTTATGGACACCTTCTTCCTGAAAATTATGTTTCAAGCTATTGCATTCCCCATGAATACAATCTTCACACTCTTGAGGTAGAAGACCTACAATGAAACTCCTTCTTGGAACTGTTTCAATGGCCTTCACGGTAGCTTTGGAACTTTCTTCATAAGACTGTCCATAGCCAAGACCCAAATACTTAGGCCTTTCCTCAATCATTATTGGCTCAACAATACCTTGTGCATGTTTTCCCAAGCATTTTCCTTCATAGCCCATCTTGGACATTAACTTGGAACCTATGCCTTTGGTATGTTTTTCAAAAGAACCAATATAAACATTCTTAGAGGAATTTGAAGAAAAACTAGAATTGTTTACCTCTTCTTCAAGCTGATACTTGACTAACGCTTCTTTGGCAACAAGGAGTTTTGTCTCCAACTCATGCATCCTTTCCAGGTTCATATTTGCAATATGAAGTTGTTTCTTCATTTCCTGCAATTTGTCAGAAACCAACTGCTTCTCTTCATTCATGGAATTCAACTACTCTTGTAGTATGATGCTCTTCCTTCCATCCTCATACATTTCTCTCACCATGTCTGTCATGATGAACAAGTCTTGCTTCATGTCTTCATTAAAGAATCTTGTGATGAAGGAGGAATTTGAGGATTCACTTGTAGAAGTTGTCATTATGCAAATGAACAAAAGAACTTCAAACAAGATTAACAAAGAGCTTATTCAAGCAACATTTGCAACAAACCTCTTGTACTTCAAGGATTGCTTTGAGGTCCTTTGGGATAAGAAGAATGCCTTCAACCCTTCTTCCTTTTTGTCCTCTCCTGGACTTAGCTAACAGCAACTTTCCTTTCACCTTTGCAAACTCAAACAACAGGGAATTTACAAACAGTCAAACACCTTTCAAGTCAACCAATCATATAGATTTCTCTGTCAATCAAGCATTCTGATCTGATACCACTTGCGTCATGATAGAACCTGCTTCATGATACCACCTGCTCTGGCATAACTTGGGCTCTAATATCACCTTCTTTGAAGGTTGGTTTAATCAACCTGATGCTCTGATACCACCTGATCTGAAATGGGGGTCTAGGCTTCTTGTCATGCTTACAAGAACCTCCCCCACTCCAAAGCTTATATATTCCCAAGATCTATGCTTATGATTGACAATTTCCGAAATTAAAGGAACTTGAAAGAGGTGTATGCTTATGTTTGTCTTTAACTGTTTATTTGCTTAAACTGATATATAAACACACATAACAGTAAAATGCAGCAAATAAACAAACACATAAGACAACAAGTTTAATTAGGAGTTCACCCAAATCTTGTGGGCTACATCTCCATGAGCTCTAATCAACTCGATTAGGCTGTTTGGGATTATGGCTGAATTCTTTTACAAGATTTACAGTCAACTCCATTGGTTTATAACTGAATCAATGGGCTTAGAAACCATATTACCCCTAGTTGTCCTTTATCTGCAGACTGATCTAGGCTTCTTTGGACTTGACTCCTTCAATCAACGCTCTGGGCTATCTTGAGCTCCTGCCTTGCACCAACTCCCTCAGAATTCTTTTATCGTCTCTGGAATCCTCCTTCTATCTTCAGTACAATAGTCAACAATAACAACTTGATCATTTCGATCTCTTTGTTGTTCTAAACTTCACTACAGCTTCATGGCTTGTAGAATTCCATTGAGCCCTTTGGCTATGCGACTCTGCCTCTGTCAGCGCTCTGGCTGTGCCTTCCAAACTTTGGTGGCTATGTCGAGCTTCTTCGAGCCTCTTCTTCACTTGACAGTCTGAATCCTCTGGCATACACTGAGCTTTCCCTTTGGATTCCTCAGCGTTCCAACAACTCTGGGCTTCTCTGAGCTGTCTCTACGCACACACTCAACAACTGAGCCTTCTCTATGCTCTCTGAGCTTCTCCGAGCTCTCCCTCTCTCAGCACCTGCGCATTCACTATGCCTTGGCAATGGATTCCCTAGCATCACACGAGTGTCCTCTGTGCATTACTCTACCTAGGCTTTCTCTTAGCATTTAAGCGAATTAGCCATCTGAGAATCCTTCCTCTCTACGATTTCTATCTTTCGCGTGGCCTCCCCAGCGAATCGCTTTCAACTGCGTTCTCTGTGTATTTGTAACCATTTTGTTACATTCGTCCATCATGGAAAACCACGCGTTTCCACAAAAGAATCAGTGTCCCATTGAAATGAACCGGCAGGCACAGGAAACCCAACCGTTCGACCTTCCTCCTGCAGAAATCCCACGTTCGAACACGTAACACAATACACAAGAAAACTGACGAAAACCCATCATGGGGCGTTTTGCCGGAACTCAAATAATATTCAATCATGTTTATCAACCCATCAGGTCTGTGCCTTGATCACTAATCACAATCGCCAGTCGCGTGTGTCAACGACCCTTTACATGGTCGCGATCCCAATCGCCGATCTCGGCGCATCGCATATCGCAATCGCAACGGCCTGGGGGTTCTTTCCATATACCATCGAACATTGCAATGCAATTTCATATTGTCGATACCGATCCACCGATCAGATCATCACAATCGCTAATCGGCTCTACCTGGGGTGCCAAAATCGCGTGAAGGCCTGCCTCCGATGCGATATGTCGAAGGTCACAATTAGGGAGTCCTTCCACCCCCGCTTAAGTCCTCCCTTTAACCCTTCTGATGCGATTTTTCCATAGAAAGCCTTAAGTCCAATTTTATAAGGAAATGCCTCCTTTTTAAAGGACATTGGGCCAACTTCTTTCTGCAATAACTCCTTCATCCGGAGTCTGTTTTGGTCCATTCGAATTGCAGTAGATTCATATTGAAGAGATCTATGCAATGAGACTATTTCCAAGAGCATCCTTTGACTTTCATTTTTGATCATTAAAAGTCATCAAGGATCATTTTCTAATCAATGAAGAAGGGAGAGGCTTAGTGGGATTCACACCGCTACCATGCATTTAACCAACGTACACCTCGAGTGGTGGTGTGACCACTCCCACGCAGGTTTGAGCATGTGAGGTTCGACAAGGAATTTAATGCACAAGGTGTTGAGGTACATGGCATATTGGGAATTTAGTTTGTCGGTAGTTTCAGTAGCTGGTTTCTCTGGAGATCAGTGGTACTTCTGCAGGGTAGCTCTTGTCAAAGGAAATATTTCTCCAGCACTAGCAACAGTGAAGGAATTGTCGTCTATCCATCTCAAGTTATTCTAGTATGTTAAAGTTGGTCGCCCCATCAACCCTTTAATCATTGCTAAATCTATATTATGTGCATGGTTTGGATTGCTCGGTTGGTTCTCTATTCTATTGCATTATGCTCCCTTAGGTTCTCTATGGAAAGTTTGGGTTGGAGCTTACCTACCCAGTTACATATTTAGGGATGGGAATACCCATAATCATTCAACCATGGGGATTTCTAGCAATACTATCAACCTGGTCTCCTGTTTGACCAGGAAGGGTCATACCATATGTTTTCCAATTGATGGTTAGTCTAATTCTTGTTTTGAAACTTATAATGTTAAGCTAATTGCTAGTAAATTAGGTTTGGTTGAGTTGAGGAATGTACTATTCTATTGGTCGGGGGAATATAATTTTTTTTTTGTTAAGAACACTCAAGTGTTTGAGGAGGGGGATCAATCTTATTTCAAGGAAGAAAAAGAGGAAAGTTTCCTTTGATTATGGATTAATGAAATATTTTATTATGTTTATGCTCTTGTAGCCTATGAAGGTGTTTTAAGTAATTTAAGGGGTGCTCAAGTCTTCAACGGGCGACCTCTAGACCATCTTTTTGCAGGTGTCAACATGAGAAAAGAATCCCAAATTTCTGAACCTAAAGGTTTCTTTACCTTCTTGTGAAACATGGATCACACGACGTCCCATCATGGTAGCATTCCTCTTGCTAGAAGGGGTCGAGGTCGTGGAGGAGGTAGAACATGTGCTTGAGAAAATAGTGGATCTAAGTCTCGGTCGTGGTCTGTCATGGTTTTTATCAGGGCTTACAGGACCTTGACCCATCAGGGTCGGACAAATGATTGAGGAGTGGAAATTTGACTTTATCAATCATAGTAACATAAGTGGCAAGGAGTTGTTAGAGGAATTTGGAAATTTAGTCCCATACCGAGGCCATAACCATGATTGTCACTCCCAATACCAACAACCTCTTTTTGCATATTGGATTGTGAAATCCCTTATTGTGAAGGCTTTGATAATGAGGATTGTGGACAGTTCACACCCCACAGAAGGGATTCAAGAAATACATGCAGAATTTCAGCTTATCTAGCAATAGATCCATCAACAAAATGCTAATTTGGATCACATTGAGAAGCATGTTCCTTCTCTACCTTAGGCAGAGCTGCCACGTTCTAGCGCCAAACTACCAAACACTTGTAGATTCTTCAGATTATCAGTCTCTCTTGTGATGTTTATGAAGTTTTGGTTGCCCAAGTTTAGTAGTATCTAGAGGTATAAAAAATATTTTTGGCATATATGGTATAGTTTACTAGTCAATAGGGTAGATAAACACTGTAAGGTTATACTTGCGTGGTTGTACAATTTTAGACTTTTTAGATTTTGATTGTCTTATAATGTAACCAAATGGTCAACAGACCCGGTTTTCCTATGGGCAGGTTAAGACCATCTGGTGATGGATGCTCATGTTGTTTCTCTTGCTTGTTTTTGAAAAGTAACTGAAAGTTCTTCCAAGCTTACCAAAAAATAAGCAAAAAATTATTTATTAATTTCTAATTATAAAACTTTATATTTCCCAAAAAAAAAACCTTTATTAAAATAAATAAATAAATTGGTTGATTGCATGGCGCAAAGTTAATAATATGACCATGGATAATATCATCATTAATTAATAGAGCATGAACTTAGAATAACAACGATGTTTTTAAGGAGTAGCCTTTAAGTGCAAGTTTTTGGAGTTTTAGGTGGATTTCCGGTCGAAACCTCACGAAACATTTGTGGCCAAATCTTGATTTGTGTTGTTTAAACTAGTTTTTTGATTTCACCATAATTTTTTTTTTTCATATTCCAGCTAGCAATCCCCTAGAAACTCCAAAAAGTAGCACTTAAAGACCACTCCTAAACTAATATATAATATATAATATATATTAATATATAATGAAATTTAAAATAAATTTAGATGAATAAATTCAATTTCAAAATAAATTAAGATTTTATAAATTCAATTTAAAAATATAAAATATATTATGTATATAATGTAATAAATATCTTTATAATTATCATTTTAAATAATATAATAATATAATATAAATAATTTTAAATTTTAAAAACCACTGCTTCACAGTCGATTGAAATGGAAATGAATCCATATGAAGGTGGAAATTCCAGCTTTGATTGGGTAGAGAGCGCGATGGAGATTAGAGCAGGGGAGAGCACCAATATGTTGGAGTTCATTCGTTACCATTTGCTGGATGATGTGGAGGACGATTTAGATATTGAAGATGCAGTGGATCATCACCCACCACAAAATTACACATCATCATCTTCAGTATCCATTTCGCCAGCAGTCATCACCAGCGCCACCTGGGATTATATCCACGCAACTGCCACTGCCACCGCTAGCGGCTTGTGCCAAAATTGCAGCTGTAAATCCACATCAGAAGACAATCACAATGAAGTCACACAACACTTTTCTTCTACTTCTTCTGTATCTGCAGTTATAAAAAGAGCAAAGGCCGTAAATGTGAAGGTAAAGCCACAGCCACGGGAAAATCAGATGAGCGGAGCCAGGCACTACAGAGCAGTACAAAGGCTACAGAGTAGTACATCTCTTTTATAGTACATCTCACTTTGCATCAAAACAACATCTACTTTATATCAAAACAACATCTACTTTATAGTACGTCTTACTTTGCTAAAATTATAAAAATGATAAAAATTAAATAAATTATATTATTGTTATTATTATTTATTTATTAAAAGTTTTTAATATGTAACATGAACAAAGATTATCTATTTATTAAGATTTATTTTTATTTTAAAGATAAATTTAGTATGTAAATCATGAACTAAAATTATGGCTTATCAATACCATGTGTCCAAAAACTCAAAACTAAACTAGAACTATAACTTATCAATACCATGTACCCAAAATAAACACTACAAATAGACCAAAAATAATGGCCCCTTAACGATGACTGCTGCAGTTGGTTCAACTTGAAGTCCATTCAAAAAGTACGCGTGCGCAGAGATTGAAATGAAAATGAATCCATATCAATGTGAAGATTGGCCAGAAAGTTGACGAGTGGGCAACTTGCCAGGATGATGCATTGTATTTACCAACAAATGGAAATGGAAATGAAAGAGATTACACATCTGTAAATAAATCTACAGCGATTCTAAATTTTCTAAAGAATCTTAAAATCATAATATATAAGTCCAGGAATACCTCCAGCCATTGATGCTCTTGCTGCACAATCCACTTGGTTCTTCTTCACTTCAATAGCACTCCAGCTATTCTCTCTCAGAGAATCTGAAGGCTCTTCCAAGCTATTTTCTCTCATTCTGATGGTGTAAACAACTGAAGGGGATTGAGATATTAGCTTGGGGACCAATCAGATGAATTTATAGCCAAGCTTCCATCAAGCTTCTAATGGCTATGTGTCAGGTGTTCCACAGATCAAGGTAGAGAACTCCAGATGGAGTTATGGACCACTACAGAAGCTCCAACCATAAAATTAATTAACTGCAGTTGATTTCCTTAATTTAAAGAAACTACTACAGTTGGTTTCCAAAAATTAAGGAAAGACTACATAACTGTAGGTAAAAATTAATGGAGGTTAACATTATCATCATCTTCGTGGCTTACATTGCATGATTGTAATGAAAAGGTCAGATTGTAATCTTAATGAGCATGAAGTATTGGAATACCATTGAAAGTGCCGTTGGTTTTGGGGAATGATAAAGACTTCTAGCCAGCGGGATTAATAATGTTTGAGAGACAATAGGTTTTGTCCTTCCTCTCCTACACACCTGGAATTTGAATTTTTCTTTTTTGGCAAAAATATTTGTAACGGTAATTTTGATCCGTAAGTATTTAAGTTGCCCTAATAAATTATAATTAGTGATTTATTCTAATGAA
>APFE030571589.1:0-18018 GCA_000404065.3 Pinus taeda
GTTACAATACATATTTATACATGCCGAAGCATCCAATACCATGGACCGAAAACCATCGCGTCCAAAACCATGGACCGAAAACCATAGGTAGGTTCGGCATGTAGGTTAGTCGTGGAAAGAATATAACACAACCCAACAGAATCTGACCAAAAAGGAAATTGAGATGTGGTTGGATAGGAAGATCCATAAATTCATGGTGCAGGAAAATAGGAAACCGTGCCTGTCAAAAGAATAGTGGTTGGACAGATATTTATACACATAAATACAAAATTTTTTCTTCTGCACCATCCCAATCATCCCAATCAAGTTATACAAGTAGATAGCTAAATTGGTATACGACCAGGGAAGGTGGAGACTTGACGGTCCAATAGTGTGGACTCTGGAACTAGTGCGGAGATTGGAAGCTTTTGAAGATAAGATCGTGCATGCTATTAACCAATGGCCTGATCAAGTCATAGGGGGATTTGTTGCTGAATTCACGGTTGACACCTTAGTCAGCTACAACGAAGTAGAGCAATTCTTCTTCAAAGGATCGTGAGGTAAGTATCTAAGCTCTTTGAAGACCTGGATTAAGATGTTGTTATGTGAAAAATGGGTTATGCCATTGCCTTGATGTTCAGAGCTATGTGAAGTGGAAATATTTTCAGAGTTCGAGGGAAAATAGGTTCTGAATATAGCTCGTTGATTGGGCCTCCTTCGAGCAACGACAAAGGAATGGTATAAGCTTCATCATGGAGTGTTGTACAATGGATCACCACCCTGTCTTTGCAAATTATATCACTGGGGGGGGCAATGCCCCTAAGGCAGGAAGTTACAACAGCATCAAGTACGAGACCTGCACTATGGTGCGCCATTTTTTAGGTGGTCGGAAAATATGTAACAGATAATTTCCATTTGCTACAAAATTTTATGCAGACACCCCAACAACTGTTCTGCGAGTTCTGCTAATCAGTGGGACACAATGAGCACCAATTTCGTAGCTACGAATTGATGATGGAAAGAACGCCTACCTATCGAATGCAGGTAGAAACTCAGCCTTTGGATTAGGGCACTAGGGGAGCGCATGATGGATATCAGGGGTGTGGACTTGGCAAGGTGTTGTGATGGCACTAAGTAGTGCGTAGTCACCCTGACCTCATCATATTGGCGCTGCAGCTCCCTTACCTCTGTGTTCAATGTCTACAGGATCAGATCCTCCTACAGATTGATCACTGGCTCCATAGCTTGCTTGAGCAGTTATGAACGGTCAATGATTGTGGATTCCAAGGTAGCCATGCCTTCCTTTATTGAAATTTCGCATTGCTCGCAGATCTCAGACAGAGTCATGGGCTACAACTTCAACTGTAGCTTTGCAATCTTCATGTTAAACTCAAAATTTACTCATCCAACTTTTGCTCTGGCCTCACACACACCAGTGGCTAACTTTCTGATTTTGGCTTCTGGTTGTGCATCATTCAGAATGTGAAGCTCAAGCACTTTATTTCATGCCTCCATTACTACTGACTCTAGACATGAACTATACGCCTGAAGTGCCTCCTTTTCTTTGACAACCTGAGTCTTTTCAACAAACATTTTTTCATTGTTGACTTTGTACTCATTTATGAGGTTGAGGGCGTGCTTCTCCCTAGTTCTCAATTCATCTACCACTCCCTTATGCAGCGCGTGGAGGGTTTCGTTGGAGACCACCACTATATTTAGTCCTATGTCCTTGAAAGTACTAAGTATAATATGATCATTGATGGACTCTATGCGAATGGACCCATCAGGAAAAGATATAGTTTTGAGATCCAAGTTCCTTACTATCTCTATTGCTTGGCTTGTTCCGAGTGCCAATCTCACTTGTTCCACGCTCGCTCTTCCAACGCCCACCTATATTCTACTTGTTTGGATCTGCAGCCCGTGCAGATCCTTTTGGACACTCCCCAATGTTTGCATGTATTGTTGATCAACTACTGCAACACTTTTGTCGTTATATATATCTTCGATCTCATCAAGATCACTTTTTGTCAACACCATGGGATCAACCTGCATTTTATCAGATTTCTACTTTTTTTTGTGTTCCACCCTTCCACTCGTTGGCACGTCATTTCAAAAATAAATGGGTTGCGCTTCCGCTCATCACCTTTGTCGCCTTGTCCTAAAAGCTCTTCTTCCTCTGTATTTGTTGAAGGTGACTTATCACCTTTCTGGGACTCATGCTATTCTATTTCCGCATGATCCTCAACAGCGCATTATTTCTCAATGTGATCCTTTTCTGTAGCTTCCTTCTTTCGTTGTTCTACGAGAGTATGCACAGCTTGCTTAGCTACCCCCTTTATTTTCTACACAGTAGAACTTACCGCTCTCATGCTTGTTCCAACATCTACTTTTGACCAGGTGCACCACTCTACAGGCCATAACACTACAACCTCCTACACATTTGTTTCTGACACCAGATAGGGCAACTGGTGCCATTTCTTCTCTGTATCCTTCGATGCTAGATATATACTATGTGGAAGTTAGCCTTGAATGCGACTTAGGCTGACAACTACATGAACAAGGGTGGGTACAACCTCTAATGCTGATTGATTGCCATATGAAGATCCATTTCCACAAGAATAAAAAATATCTTTGTCTCTGTAATCCACGCAACATCCTTTGTAGACCATAAGGAAGCGAATATGCTGCCTTCAACAATCCTTCCTCGAGCGAAAGAAATTGGCTATCCTTCGGCAATTTCCATGCAACGAGTAAAATTGACAGCAACAACCAAGGATAGTCGAATGACTTGGTTTCATCCTGGGCTTCTTGGTAGTTTGCTAGGAACTCTTGATAGAGGTATCTTGCCCAATTAAATTATATGCCTTTCATGCACTGTGTAGCAAGGGAAACTACTGGCACTGGAACTTCGTCTGTGTAACATTTTCTCATAACCTTCCCGGCTAAAATCTGGGTAGCAAATTGAACTACCTAGTATGTTATGGAAAGAATGGAATACCCTCATGACTTCTTGAGGAGGCTATAATCCTTCTTCATCTTCTCTGCAAGACCTTTCTCCTCACTCTTTCCACCAAACTCCTTAGCTGGGTTTGCGCCTTTGTAAGGCAACTACGTGATTCTGTGAATTAGCATGTCCGTAATGGGGATAGGCCCTCCTAGCCATAAAAATCCATCATGCACTAGTGTGAGGAGTTGGCACACACATATCATATTAATGGGGGTGTGGTGATAATGTGGCACCCACAACAAATTGAGAAAACAAGATTGCTCGACACCGCAGACCCACTCCTCTGTCTCCAACGTCGTAACACCTATTTCTTCATAATAGACCAACTGCATATATTTTTTCATCACCAAATGTGGAAACTTAGCGTGGTTTGTGAGGTCCCAATCCTCCATTTTTAACAACGGGATCCTTGCGATCCAAAGGCCTTCAAAAGGGACTTTCTTAGGTAATAGAGGCATGAATATTATAAACTTCTCGGTATCTGGGTCCTTCATGACCTTTGCTTTTCCCTTCCGCAGAGGGATATATTAAGGTACCCTTGTCATGGATTCCACTCCTCAGTATCAATATCCTCTGTTCCCTAGAATTCTTCTACCTCAAGGTCCACTACTCTCTCTGGCTGCTTATCTTTCTTCTGCTTTGCCTGTGTGTCGGTATGCTTTCTTGGGGAAGGGCGCACCAACACCAGCTTCTTCTACTTTTCCTTCATGGATTTCTTTGACTTGGCTAGTTGGGTTTCTCTGGTAGGGTTATGCTTCGGCCTAGGTGACCTCAGTGCCATAGGAACAATAGCTGAAGGCTCAATACTTACAAACTCCGAGGCAGCTGTATCGGAGACAACGTTGCCAATACTAACGGTTTCAGCAGGACTTGGTGCACAGATTCTCTCAAGAATAAGCTTCTAGTTTATCTCAGGAAATTCGGAAAACATGGGGTTCATAAATAAATCTTCCCAAAACGCTCGGCTCATAGGTAACAAACAACGAAATTCACTAACAACTCTTAGAGCGCAAAGTGTTCTCTATTGGATCGACATGCATCATTTATAAGGGGTTTCGAATTCAAATTCGACTGTTCGCCCCAATTTCTAATAATAAATGTTGTTTTGATAGAAGATCTTCAAAGAATTTTTCCTTAATTGCTGCCACCCCACTCCACTTAACTATCTTATTGCCGTCAAGTAATGAATAGTAACTCCAACAGTCATTTTCCTGTTGTGTTATGCAGTAGCTTGCCCCATGGCGCAAGTTCCTAAGCACATCTTCCTAGGTTACATCTCCTTCATTCTCCATGTAGCCTAGTCACTAGATTGTTCTCCACACTCAGCAGTGTTGGGTTGTGTTATATTCTTTCCACGACTAGCCCACATAGCTAACCAAGGGGTTAGAGGGGGGGCAAAGCCCCCCTTTGTTGCACCGATTTTGTAGTGGGGGGGTCACAAGCGATTTGAGGGGTGCAAGTAACCCCACTCTATGGGGTCCGGGGCAGCGCCCTAGAAAATTTTGGTTTTGGAACCTATGTTAGGTTGGGCGGACCCACCTATATTTTTGTGCATGATTTTCGCACATGTTTTTGGACGCGATGGTTTTCGGTCCATGGTTTTGGACATGATGGTTTTTGGTCCATGGTATTGGATGCTATAAAATTGGAAGGAACATAATGAAAAATCAAGCTGGTAGTCCCGGTTTTGGGATCCAGGGGAAAATATCTGTGTATATGTGTTTTATGTGTTATGCTCTCACATTGTTTATTTTATGCGTTTTAGAATTCGTATGCAGGTAATTTCTGTAAGGGATTAAAACCTACATTTGGTATCAGAGTTGTTTGGTCTTCAAGGGGACACCTTTATTATTGAGGGGTTTCATTTGGTCCTTTGATAGACCCTGTTCAGTGGGAGATCTGTGAGATTGATTCTGGTGGTGAAAGAAGATGGCGAGCAATGGAAAGATAAAGATCGAGAAATTTAATGGTCAAACTTTTGAGTTGTGGAAACTCAATATGGAGGATTTGTTGGTGGATAAAGATTAGTGGATCATGATAGATCCAAGTACTAAACCAATGGGAGTGTCTAATGAAGAATGGAAGAAGTTGGATTGGGAGGCAAAGAGCACAATATGATTGTGTGTCTCAGATTTAGTATTGTTGAATGTATCAGGGGAAGCTACAATGAAGGCTTTGTGGGACAAGTTTGGGACTTTGTACCAATCTAAGTCTCTAGTGAATAAACTATTCCTGTGGGAAAAGCTGTATAACCTGAGGATGAAAGATGGACACTCAATTACAGAGCATATAAATGCATATAATACTATGGTAAGCCAATTAGTGTCTGTTGATATTAGAATTTTAGATGAAGATAAGTGCATCAGTTTGTTGTGTTCTCTACCAAATTTGTGGGATAGTCTGGTGCTATGGGGTAGAATGCACGGGATGAAAACTACCCTTGAAAGTCTTCCCGGGACTTCCAATAGACCGTAAGGTTATCTACAGAAGGTACCTGTTACACACATGCTCATCTATTTAACATATATTGACATGATATGGAGAAAGGATCACCTTTGGTTCTTTCTAGATTCGTTTGGGGATCTCTGTGTGGTAGAAGAACTCCTCCTGACTGGCTCCAAGAAGATTCTTGCACAAAAGAACGAAGCAAACCAATCATAGCATATACTTTTGATAGTTAATGTAAGAATCCGTAACAAACATGTATAAATGTGTAACTAATCTACTCAACATAACAAGCATCAGAACAAACAAATAAATTTACAATATCACCAACACTTTGAGTAGTGGAACACAACCACAGTCCTATATTTAGAAGAGTGATTACAACAACCTTGTTGTATCAGCCTTCCTTATCCCTTCTTCCTCTCTCTCTCTCTCCTTCTTTCAGCTAGCTCCTTCAAGAATATGATAATATCACAAGAACACCATGTACTATCCTTCTAAATGCTCTAACCGTTGTGCAATGGCCCTCTCGTTGCTTAAATAGCAATCAAATTAGGGCTTCCCAACTCCACCTATAGCTCATTTTGGTAAAAACCATGAACCTACCTCTTTTACTAGCTTTTCCCATTTGCCTCTATTTTCGGAATAGAATTTCTCCAAATATCTTCATTTTTTGGAGTTTCCCTGCTTTTCTTGCACAAATTTAGGGAAATAATATCTAGATATTTTATGGAAGATTCATTGGCATAACCACTTGAGCATCACTAAAGCTCACTAATTCTCCCCCTGGTCTAACAACATGAGTTAGCAGGTGAATAACGCTCCTTTATGCTTGTAAACAAGCTTTATAAAGAAGGTTGTCAATGTACAGAGAGCGTTAGTGTGGATTCTAGGCCGACAACTATGGTCATTCTTTCAGTCATCTTGTCCTTCTCCTCTGAGTTGATAAGGAGGTCAACTTTTCCTATAATAAATTCCTCCTAAAGTATAAGATCAGAGTCAGAGACGATGGCTTAAATACTTTATGAAAATACTGTAATTTCCTGTCAAAATATTTGCAGAGAGAGAGAAGTGTCGGGCAATAAGGAAAACCTGATACAACAAAAGTACATATATATGAACTGCTAAAATCATGTCCTGAGTCGGGCATTCCCATGCTCAGTAGCTATGTCAGAGTAACTTTCTCCTCAGAGATATAACAATGCTTGTCACCAACATGGCACAGGGTGGATCCAATGTCATAATAGATTATCCTGAAATGGTTGCCTTCAAAGAACAATATCGCAGCTTGGGAGAGGAAACAAGGTTGAATGATGCAAGCCTCTACCCAAGGTCTTGATTCTTGCTTCACCGAACAACATAGATTAGTACATGTGATAAATGATTTGACGTCAAACATGCACGAAATCATCTGATTACCAGCCAATAATGGAGACTATTAACAGATGCGAGGAAGGTCACCGATAATGGTGATGGTATTCAAGATGCACATTGCAAACTAGCGAGTGTGAAAGATTTTTTGTCGTCGAACACTCGTAGAATGGCTTAACCAAGAGCCAATGATGAAAACCCGTGATCAAGCACAAGGTAGCCTGCCACTAATGTCTGCAAGCACCAAGGCACTGAATGTATTTCTGGGTTATCTTCCTGGATAGAGTGTTGAAGTCGATAGGAAGGAACCTGTCGAAAGGTAGGCAATGACGTGTCCTACATCAGTCGACACGAAACCGGACAAGGATGATTTTGTTTTCTAAAGAATCTTTTGAGCTTTTGGGTATAAAAAACAGAGGGCATGATGAAAGGATATGTAGGGTCAATTGATTGAGGAAACAAGTAGGGACCCTTGAACAATAGAAGGCATGACAACAGTTTTAACCATACAGCACTAGACTCATGAACACTACAGAGTGTTTAAGATACGGAGATGCAATGGCATTAGGGTATATAGGCTAAAAATTGATAGGTTGGTAGGGTTCATATTGAGAGGCTACAAGAATGACGATTTATCTGAGGGAGTGCCATGTTCAAGGGAACTTTTGCTGCCAAATCATGCTTCAGGATACGGTTGTATTTCCACTTTTTCGCCATCTGATTTTTAATGAGTCCAAATGGGTAAACTCATCGATCTTTTCATGTTTAGAGAGTCTGAAAAGGATCCCAAAAAGAACGACTCTTTACCCTATCTGATTAGTTTAATGAGTCCAGATAGGCAAAATCGTCATTTTTTTCATCTTTTAAGAGTCTGAAAAGTATCATAAAAAGAACAACTCTATATCTTGTCTGTGTATTTAAAGAGTCCAAACTAGACAACTTGTTGATCTTTTCATCTTTAGAGAGTCTAAAAAGATCGTAAAGAGAGAGTCCATGGTGGTCCCTTTGTCATAGTTGTTAAACGGGTGCGACAAAAGGTTAATAGTATACCCGTATCGGTTACTTTTCTGTATTTAATCTACTGGACCTGGATAAAGAGAAACCTTTTTCCAATAGATTTCGACTTAATTTCGTTACGAGTACGAGGTGGAAGACTAAACTCGTGTTTTGTCGTGCCACTTTAACGAGCTCAGTAACAAAAACTTTGGATTTTTCATTTTTTAATGAGCTTGAAAAAAGTACCTGAAAGAATGCTCGGGTCATCTTCAACATGTTTAGTGAGCAGCAAGACACAACTCAGGATTTTTTTAGTTTAAAGAGCGAGAAAAAAGTGCCTAAAAAGGATGCTCCATTTGGTCTTTTTCAGTTTATGAGCTGGAACTAGATCAAAAAAGAGTTGCTCAGAGCATTGTTTGCATATGCTTAACAAGTGCAAAGGATGAAAAACTCATGGATGTTTGTATTGGTTAAAGAGCGATAAAATATCCCAAAAAAGTGCTTTATGGGTTGTGGTATATATGTTTAACGAGCTCTACCACAAAAACTCGGAGGTGTTTATATTTTTTAAAGAGCAATAAAATGTCTCCAAAAGTGCTCTATTATAGATTTAACGAGTGCAAGGACAAAAGCTTGAGGATGTTTATATTTTTTAAAGAGTAATAAAATATCCCTAAAAATGCTCTAAAAAGTCTTGCATGCAGCTTTGACTGCTTTTCATTCTTGAAGTACTTTCATCAAAAGCAGTAAAAAAGCAGCAATTCCTATTATCTGGGTTCATGCATGATATGAAATCATGTAGAATGGACTATTCCTCTTTAATTATTTTTGAAAAAATAATGTCTCTCTCAGTGATAAAAATAAATACTTTGAGCTTTCACATGCATCATTTTCACTATTTTGAAGTTTGTGAGAGCTAGTTGGAGCTAAAGAGGAGTAGATTTTCCATGGACCATTGCAGAAAATCCGAGAAACCATTCGATGTGCCGTCAGTCCCAAGTGAGAGCTAAAACCTTTCTCTATGCTTTATTAAACCTTTTTTTTATCAGTTATGTGGGTGGAAATTTGCAGATCTGAGGTGCCCTAGAGTCATGTTTGCGCACTAATGCCCTCCAGCAGGCTAGTAGGGAGTGTTAAACGCTCTGTACGAGCCATGGGAGGGCATTAATCCTCACTGTGCAGCACTAGTAGGGGCGTTAAAGGTAGTAGGGTGCATTTGAAACCCTCATGCATGGATTCCTTAAGTGATTTTGCCCCATTTTAACTGATTTTAGGGTTATTTTTGTGCAGGTTTTGAGCTGAAATGACTCACCTGTGGAGAGAACGGGCCCATGATAATGAGGAATTTGTAATGCGAAATGATCCAGCTTGCATACTTGCATTGTGCTACTGCGATTTGTTGAAGTATGAAATGCTAGAGCTGATGAAAGGACAGGGGGAGCTACTGAGATGGATCATACAGCACTGGGATGAACATGAGCAAATGTTCAGGATTGGAGATTAAGAGCTGGAAATTGACTGGGATGATATTTACTTTTTGACTGGTTTTTCATTCCATGGGGCACATGCAAACCTTATCGGTGGCAGTTCAGATCCACGATCTACTTCAGAGATGGTAGATATCTACTACATCCCTGGGAGTGGACTAGTCAGCAACAAAGTCCCAATAGAGAGGATTTGATCTCGGTCTTTGAGGGCAGTTTTATGGTTGATTGTGTGTTTGGTGGGGTAAAAAATTCCCCACATAGAAACAAAGGCCCAACTATTGCTTTCCATAGACTGTGTCCAGCCCCAGATGTTCAACTAGTGTGAAGCAGTGCTTCGCTAGTTGAAGGCAGAATTGATAGCATGCAAGACCCGTACCCAACACAGTTTCAGGTATGGTACTATCATAGTCTCATTTATCCTTGAGAGGGTACCTTTCATGCACCCACGGGTGAGCTTAGGTCCCTTTGATCTGAGGGAACCGAGGTAAGGTCACTGGTCATCACTTGATCCTTGCACAGGAGGAGGACCACTCTGACATTTCTTTGACGAAGACTTCTTCCAGTGGCTTCGCAGCCAGATCGTCATTGTTGATGACTATGCTTATGAAGGCATGGACTTTACTGGTGACCTGGACTTGATGCTACCTCCCGGGACCAACTGGGGTCCTCAAGGTGAGAATAATGTTGATAGTACTTAAGTATTTTTGAACTTTTGAATGTATATGTAATGTTTTTTAACGATGAGATAAGAACTGACTTGAAACTTTTATGCATTAACACAGATGTGGCGCCAGTATGACCTGTAGGCCAACCTCGCCATGTGCGACGAGCCGGCCAACTACATGATGGAGGGTGTGATGCCGATAGTCTCCATGAGATTCTAAGGAACCTAGAGGGGTTGACTATGGGTGTCCCTCCCCTTCCTATGATGGAGATTCCTGCTCATATGTAGCGACACACCGTTGGTGTACCTGAGCGGTTTCTGGTTCCTCTTCAGAGGGTAGCTAGAGCTATTTTAGCTTTTCTGGAGCAAGAGGCTCATTTTAGCAGGCGTTCTAGCGTAGCCATATGAGCATTTATAGCTGGGCTTTGAGCCATTTTGTACTTAACTCATCCAAGTTTTGGAATATTTTTGAGGTAAAAAACTGGATATATACCTATATATCTTTATATATATAATAAATATATATATAGATACAGATATTTTTTGGTATTTTTGGTGGTGTAAATGTGTTTAAAAAATGTTTTTTGTGACAAATTTTTAACTTCTCATGCATGCTATTTAAAACAAATGTGACAAATGCCAATCTAATACATAGTTAGCTAACGAATCAGCAACAATATTTAATTCTCGGGGAACATGCTTATATGTGATTATGTCAAATTGGCGTTCCAAGAGGCATACCCTTAGATAGTTAAGTAACAAGTTTGGATTGCGACATGATAATGATTGGTCAATTGCATAATGACTAGCTGGGAGTCTAACCTGACCACCAGATTGGAGATGCCCCTTGATGACGTTCCATGAGAAGTGTCTAGTCAATTTAACGTCTTAAATTGCTCTACATAAATTATCAATCCGGGTATCGTAAACTGATGAAGTGGTGGTGACCATAGTGCTAGTTACATTTTTCTTACTTCTTGTTTATAGATTTTATTTTGATTTTGGGTTTTGTTCTTGTTGATCTCCTAAAGTGTCTAATGCAAATGGAAATCCTATTCTAAGGTCTTAAGAATACTTTTAAAGGTCAAGTATGGATGTAGATTTCAAGACAAGGTCTATGTCCCTAATAGTAACTTCCAAAACTTAGCACTTCAAAAGATCTTAAAACATGTTATTGATGGAATTAGTACTTAAACAAAAGTGCAAGTATGCAGCTACTTTAATCAAGCAAAAGATGAAATACTGATCATGAAATCACTATCCTTGCTGCTGTCTAAATATAAGAGAAATGAATTAAGCTACTGCACTCAAAGAAATCCAAAAGTTGCAAGTAAAGTAAAGCTAAAATCAAATTACATCAACTCATATTCTGACCCCTCGCCATTAGTCTCGCTATGGCTTTCGGAGGTAATCATAAAAAACTTGAGAAATCTGATATCTATTTGCATAAAGGTAAACTGAAAATCAAATTACATCAACTCATATTCTGACCCCTCGCCATTAGTCTCGCTATGGCTTTCGGAGGTAATCATAAGCAACTTGAGAAATCTGATATCTATTTGCAGAAAAGTAAAACTAATATCAAATTACACACTCATATTCCAATCCCTCACCATTAGTCTCACTATGGCTTTCAGAGGTAACCGTCAATGAAATGAGCAATCCAATATCTAATTGCAGAAAAGTAAACTAAAATCAAATCACAACATTCATATTTTGATCCCTCGCCATTAGTCCCGGTATGGCTTTCGGAGGTAACCATCAATGATATGAGCAAGTTGATTTCTAAGCTAACTAACAAAGCAAGTAAAGAAGACTGAAATCAAAACATAACTGAAATTGAAAAGCTAAAAAAACAAAGTCAGCAGAGAGGATTATTTCATGACACTATTTGATGCAAAAGCATGTAAAGAAAAACTAATCTACAATCAACCAGTTGAACACACTTACATGAATTAAAATTGCATGAATGAAAAATATAATCTATCAAACTTGAAAGCAATCAAATGACATAATAAAATCAAAGCAAAATTACAAAATGAAATCTACTCTACCTTACATTCTAATGTGCTCCATGGCGTCTACTTCACATCTCCTTCCTTGTTGAGAACATCAAAGCTTTATTCAAATTCTTCAAAATCACAAAGTATAACAAAGCTCTCCAAAGCTTTCAAAAGCCATCAAGGAAGAACTACAAACTCCAAGCTAAATAACTAAAAGCCAAGCCAAGCTAACAAGCTGAGACTAATAAGCTAACAAATGAAGGAGAGAGATCTCCTATTTATACAAAAAGATGAGAAGCCTTCTCATTAATGAGAGTCCATGAATCTCTCCCTCCACCTCTAGAGTCCGAATCAAAATAGGAACTCATAAGACACATGTCTTTTTAGAGTTACAATACAATTAGGAGATGTGACACAAATCCTCATGATCCCATAATTCTTTCCACTCAAATTCGAATTTGGCCTTAGAGTGCCACATAAGGGTCTTCTAGAAGCCTCCTTTCAACCTAAACATGTCAACAATCTCAACCCATTTTTAGGTATAAGCATATGCACATTATTTTCTAATTCTTAACCACAAATTCACTTAAAAGACTTAGAATTAATAAAGTTTGGAAAAACATAAATGTGGCCCAATGATAATGAAAGTGGGATGAATGTGGTGACATAGTAGTGAAATGGAGGTGATATAATAGACATAATAGTGAAAGTGTAATGGAAATGAATGACATTTTCAAGACTCAACAAGAAGCGAAATGATGGACATGTATTTAGTAATGTTGTTGGTGGCAGTACCAAGAAAGATTGCCCCCGAGAAAAATAGTTCCGACTCGGGTGTATAGATGACCCAAGCAACTGATGCAATGTGTCGTGTGTGACGACTGGCACCATCCATGTATCCTATGTATGTTAGGGGCAACGATGACATATGCATTGTGAACAGAATGCATGAGACAAGTACTCCACTAAATAAAAAAACACTCCAATCACATCAAAAAAAGGGTACAAAACTTATATAAATTACAAAGCACATGCCTAGCATGACACTAGGCACAATACCTTTTCAGATAGAGCCCGTATGTGGGCTCCTTGAGTGGGTTTACATCCCAATCCTATAGTTCATATGCCCCTGAGGGGAGGACTTTATTTATGACATAGGGACCTAACTAAATGGGTCGAAGCGTGCATGCCTCCAAGAGATTATCTTTTGGATGATAGAGTGATACGAAGTCACCCTCTTGTAAAGAAGAAAACCTATCCGCTTGCAAATCTGGCTTGTACCCGCTCCTTATGAGCTACGAGTGTTAAATTAGCAGCTCTATGGTTTTCTCCAGTTGTTTGAGGTATAGTAGGAATTCTTCTTCAGTCGTAGGTTCGGGCATGGTTTCAATGGCTATATCGAGGGAAGGAAGTGGCCACCCATTCCGTTTTGCCTCATTGTAAAGTTGGATCTCATGCGTGACAAACAATGGGTTAAAATCGGGCATTTCCTCCTGAGAGCAAACAAATTCTTCATGGAATTCCTTATGTAGGTAGGTGGAGTTTGCAATTTCCTCAATACTGCAATATGCTCTCATCTGGGTGTCTTCCATGGTGCCTATCGTGACTGAACTATCTATGGGAATTGACCTAGAAGTGTCGTCCATATTTTCGTCCAACCTAGAAGTTTGAATGATTGTATAGGGTGGGGAAATGATTTCGTTTGTGTTAGAGGATAGGACTTGAAGAGGCATCATGTCCGAATCAGATGTCAGGCCCTGAATATGCCATTCCTCCCAATGTTGCTCTCCAAAACTCATGATTTCTCTAACGGCTTCATTTGTTGAGGGGAGTTGATCACATGGATCTAAAGGAAGAGCGTTATGGGAAGGGGGTGGTACCGTCGATGATAGCCAACTTGATCGAAGATGTGGATGCTGATTGAATGCCTTGGTTGGCTGATTCAGCTGATGAAAATGGCATCTGGTCTCCAAATGTGTCAAGGTCTGAAGGCGCCATTAGGATCTAGGGATTGGTTAGGTCATGAGGAATTGATGAAATACTGTTGACCGATTGTGGAACCTGTGGCGACGGAAGAGGAAAACAACCCATCAGGGAGGAAGCCTTCAACAAAGCAGTACCTATACTGACAAAACTGTCAGTTACACCTCCTACTAGGGGTATGGAGCCGTTTGCTAATGGTGAATAATGAGAGGTGCAGAAAGACAACTAATCCACTATTATGATCTTTCCATCCAATGGAAATAGGATGATACGAAAGACAGTGAATGGAAATAGGATGATACGAAAGACAGTGGATACGACAGCCATCATGGCATATTTCCAACTGCGACCTAGTAATAGATTATAGTCGAGTTTTTAGTCTATGACTTCTACATCCACCGTTACTATTTTCCCAGCCAAAGTGATGGGAAAACTAGCTAAGTATCCTTTTGGGACAAAGGTGTGGTCGTCAAAAGCTTTAAGGGAGCTCGATAGCGGGGAGAGGGTTGGGGAACCCAAGCCGAGCCAACATGAAGCCGACATGACGCAGGTCGAAGCATCTTCATCGATGATAGTTCGGTGTATACCTTTACCTTTCGAAGTGATATGCACCTGAAATGCAAGCTGGTGGGAAAGGGGAGGTTTACACTTGTCCATGTCGAAAATGGCAAGCATGGAATCCGCAAGGTCAACACCCCCAAAAGCCGAAAGCAAAGCTTTCCTTTGGCTGTGGCACGTTTAATACTTCGAGCGCTGACATTGCCAACGGTGCTTGAGCCAAATCCTCTACAATGTTGTAGTGTTGGGTGGCACGTATAGATGTGTTGTGTGTTGTGCGTTGAAGTGCCCCCTTGGGGGGTCAAATTACAAGGTCCTCAACCGGCCTTTTGATTCACAAATCATTGGGCAACGATGGGTTTTGACCTGCGGATGATTCTACTGCCGAAGCGATAGGAGCTTCATAAGATTTGGCTCTAGCTGTTAATTATACCATTTAAAATGTGTAAATGATATAACTTCCTTCACCAGCTGAAGGGTGTTGCAAATTGTCGCTGCCCCTTGACGTGGGTTGCGGTTGGTTGGCAACGAGATTTTGCTGCGGTTGATTAGGAAAAGGATTTCTAAGGATAGCAGGTGCCTTACTAGAATCTTTCTTGGCAAGGTAATCTATACATTCTTGAAGACATGGAAAACACCAGGTTATGTGATCTTAAAGACATAGTTTGCACGAATAGTTGGTGCCTTTATCCTTTTCCGTATCAGTAGGTGCAGTGGCCTTCTGTTTCGAGTCGGGTTGCTTGAATTACTGTTCCTCAGAAGGAGCAGTCTTGTTCTGTTTCTTCTTGTTATTGCTACTGGATTTCTATGTAGACTGCATAGAGTTAATCGAGTAGCAGGAAGAGCAGTCATTTTTGTAGAGGGGTCCACTGCCAACTTGGCAATGGATCCACTGAGTTGTTTTACAGTGCCCATGGAGGTTGCGCCGACGATCCCGTTGGCATGCGCTCCAAGGTGCTGAGTGGCAGGAGGATTGGGGTTACCAAGAGCATGGGGGATAATGTCATAGAGAGTGCCAGATTGTGAATAGATCAAATCTAAATGCTGGGCATGACGTACGGATTGGTCCTCTATGACTGCACCACCTAGAGTGACATCTCTAGTGATTTGTGGGAGTAGCGACTTACAGAACTAGTCTGTTAAGAGAAAATCAGGGATGGGGGCTTTGATTAACCTCCACCTATGTCTCCATTCATGGATATGATCGGAGATGTGGGTGGAGGTATCCTGACGAAACGAAGTAAGGAGTTTCGTCCCTGTCTCATAACGGATAGGTAACTCAAAGTGCTTTAGAAACTCCATCACTAAAGCGTCAAAGGTATTCACTGATGCACGTGGTAACTCAATATACCACTTTGCAGCATTGCCAGTGAGGGTGTTGGGAAAAAGAGGCAACCGGACACTGTCATCCACCAGAGTTAGAAACACACCATAAATGGTAGGTGGTGACGTGAGTGCCTGGATCCTCCCCTTGTTTTCTATCGAACTTAGGAATCTCCGTCGGTATTTTATGCGGGATCGACGACCATTGTAGGTTATGGTAGATGGGGTAATTTTTCAACTTGTATAAGTTGGGGATATCCAATGTTGCCAAAAAAGGAAAATTGTTGGGTGCCCCTGACTCAAACCATTGTGATGACGGATGACCTGAGGAGCTTTACGCTCCTCCCATCATTTGGTTCCCCATGGTGTACATGGGCTACGTGACGTAGTAGTTGCTTTGCGATATGGTGTTGTAAAGTAGATTACCATGAGGATTTTGATACTTGGGTATGAAGTTGCCCCCAGTCTAAGCGGTGCCCCCTTGACTCATCTGAGTTTGTGAGTAGGGTGCCCCAATGGATTAGGTGGGGATCCCTTGTGGATTCCCAACGACACTGAACTAACCATATGGCTTTGATTGATAGAGGGAAAATTCATGTCAATTAGCGACTATCCATGCATGATTGAGAATGGCAGGGGAACAATGACATTCCCCACCACCATGTGCATATTGGGAACCGCCCCAGATATCTGAATCTGGGAGTTAGAACCATACATTGGCAGCCGACCTTGGTTTTGGTAAATTGGAACCACGCCCATAGTGCCACATTGAGTGTTATATGGAGCACTATATGTGGCACTAGTCGAAGGTATGCTTTGGCGCACCATAGGAGTGGAACCTGGCATCTGCTGGGTTCCACTGATAGAGGGTGTTATGTGAGTTGGAGTACCTGGGACAAACGGGATTGCGGGGTTCCACATTGCCGGTGTTGTGATGACCGTCGACTGGGGAGTGGTAGAGGACTCACAGTGTCTCTATAATTGCACAACCCTTGAGGTGTCGACTGAATAGATGGGAGAGTTCCTCCCAGTGAAGAGTGAAGTACTGGTACGGTAGGATCAATAACAGGATCTGACAGATTTGTAAGAGGAGTGTTAAAATGAGGAAGAAATCCTTCCTTAAATAAATCCTCTGGCAAATTAGAATCGTCGGTCGTCCAGAATGATCCCGTGTGCGATTTAGGAGACTGATCCCTCGAAGATGAGGAATCTGAATTAGTGGATCTCGGTAGATCCTCCACAGCGAGTGGAGGAAGTCCTAACAACCGTCTAGATTGACGGTGAGGGCCAGATGTAGCCACAATGACTGGTAAATTTTATCAGATAAATTTTAAGGTGATATTCTTTAAGTCTAAAAAATAATAGCACTCAGGTACCTAAAAAGAAAAAATACACTAAAAATGACAATCAACAAACAAAGTGAGATTATCTTGTCTGATAAACACCGATTACTGGAGATGAAACCCAGTCTCTTAATGAGTAATAGATAAGGATAGCCAAATGTATAATTACGGTTACTTTTGAGCTTCACTCAAACCTCAAATTCAGTGGCCAAGTACTCTTGTGAAGACGAGCACCCTCCCAAAAAATAAAGACAAAGTAGGTCCGTTCGTTTGAGGTACCAGGATAGCCTGTCCTAGTCACCTTAGGTAAGTACCTAGAAGTATTGGCCACTAGAGATACCTCAAATCACAGACATTACCAGGGGGGACATAGTCATAGATAGCACACTGTGTGGGCAGGAAACCTGAGTCCTCAACTCAGTTCCGAAATCCCCGAAGGGACCCCCGTTACACAGAATGCCCAAAGGAGTTGTAAAACAAGGCAGGCTACCTTCGATTACAATCTGATGTTGTCTCGTATTTTGCTCCAGTGTGAGTAGAGTGGTCCTGGTAATATGAGTGTAGAAGGCTTTTTTACTCTTTAACGACACTAGTTTGATTTTCAACCTTGGGTAGTTGACTCCTTTCTCGATCTGTAGTGGATCAGAACCAGGAGCTGAGGTTGATGGATGAGAGTGAGAAGATTCAGCTTCTTTACCATCAACAGGGTTCTTACTACCGTAGTCTTGAGACCGAGTCGCAATCCTCACATGAGACATCATCAAAATGGGTGCCTCACCACTACTTGAGGAAGAACCTATCATTTTAGACTCTTGCTTTGGAAAGGGATCTTTCAAAACAGCAGGAGTCTCGAAACCTT
>APFE030571591.1:0-18879 GCA_000404065.3 Pinus taeda
AGAGATATAATGTTTGTTTTATTCAGTATACAAATAAAGACTTTTGATTTCATTGAGTGATATACTTTGTTCATAATATCATGGTTTTTTAATTTTATAGTTGAAAAAATTTCAATTTCTTTTGTATCTAGCATGGTGTGTTTGAAAACATGTTAAATTTATACTTAGGAAAGAAAAATGATATTCTACCAGAAACATTAATGTGTTTTTTCCTTAAAAATTAACTTTGTTTGAGACATAAAAAATTGGTTTTATTAGCATTTTTAAAAAGTTCGAAAATTGACCCTAAAAAAAAGACGTTATTCTAGTAGCATCACTTTCGTTTTGAAGCTATATTTTGCATGAAAATTTCGTAGTAAATTTCGTAGTCACCACCATTTTTAAAACACGTTCAAAATTGGCACCTAAAAAAAAAAAATCGTTCCTGTATACACACTTTTCGTTTTTAGCACTGTTTTTGATGTTTTTTTGGGGTTTTTGGGCCAGAGTTCCCGTTTTGAGTTTATAGGTCCCGTTTCAAAGTTTACATTGTTTCAAGTCAAGTCATGAATCATGTTTCCCACATGTCCACTATGGGCCTGTTGTTAACCAATGTGATGTAACGTATAAGTCCAAGAGACCCACTTGTTGAATATAGAGTCATGTAAGTCGGAAATTCATGTAAGTCGAATGGTCATGAGGGTAGTCGAACAACCACAAGGGTCAGTTTCACCCTTGGCTATAATTACCCCCCTCATTTTTACATGAAAGGACTTTTCACCTCAACTCCTCCCACATAGGCAAGAGAGTCTATCATCTTTTCTTTGAGGAGTAAGTAGTGGCTCCACCCGGTGATGGGGTTAGTGATGTATTGTGTAACAATGTGTCTTGGAACTTTCGTTTAATTCAGAAGCATGTTAATAGGCCAACACGTTTTCACACGTATTGTATTTGTTGTAAGACTAATCTTTAACACTTGTAATGCATGTTTCTTTAACTGTGTGTTTTAGATCTAAAATAATTCATTTGTTGTAATGCATAATCTATTAATGGAAATGTGTTGTATATGTTGTTAATTATGTCCCCTCCGTGTCGACTTCTCTGTCGAACATCAGAAAAACCCTTCACATGAACCTTCCTGTAACAACTATTGCACTCATCTCATACTGATCCGTGAGTGTTGTACGTGTTATCTTACCTTGTATGTTGTGAATACCGCATCCAAGTGGACTTCCCTGCTTGAAGCTATGTATGTCATTTGTGTTGTATGTTCCTAGCCAAGTTGGGACTGATCCCTTTCAACCTGGAACTCACCTTCACGTATCTCCCCTCACAGTGAAAGAACCATTGACATAAGTACACTTACACTCACTAGGCATGTGAAACTCACTTCACGAAGACAAAGTGAGCCACTCTCCTATGCTAACAAGCAAGAGTTGAGGAAGACCCTTATGAAAATGGAAACCGGGCCACCATACCAGATGGGACTCCCACACCAAACGGTGTGATGTCTAGTTGGGACATCACAACTGGGTGATCCCTTGAATGTTAGTGGGTCCAGCACCGTCGACATATCTGGCACTAGAAGGAGGAAAGCCAGTTTTACATGGCTGAAATTCCTCTTACACTCATTCAACAAACATCTGGTCAAGGCAGTAACTCGCACTCTCCCTCACCTACACGCAACTCAGCAGTTGGTTACTCCTCACCTCCTAGTGTTGAGCACGAGAATTCAAATGAACACTTTCACTCTGTTCACCCCATCACTCTCCATTTCACAAAAGAAGTCAGACTAATCCTAGATAAAAAGCATCTTCCACATGCAGCGAGGAAGCCAAAGGCCACTACCACAAGTGTTCTTGTATCGTCAGTGGAAGAAGCAACCCTTGCCACACTTGAAGGTCTAGGAGAAGCTATCAAAGATTAAAATAAATTTCCGATCCTTTGGAAAATTGAATGAGGAACTCTTGTGATCTTGAGATAGACTTGGGTATAGGATTCGAAGGGGAAGGCAGTGGAGGCGACAGAGGTGGAGACGGACCGACAGACTCAAAGGCGGACACATCAGACTCTGAAGAAGAGGAGGGGTAAGGAGAGTACGAGGAGATGGCTGACCCAAATCTTGAATGGATGATTCAGAGACCATTGGCTATCCCAGCTGTTCTGCACAAGATGACGAAGAGATCAGAGAGAATGACCATGAAGTTTAACCCTATCAATGCAGTGAAGTTGGAGGACCACTTAGACAAGTTATATCTACAACTGCATACCCTTGAGGTACATTACGACGATGTAGCATGTAAATTGTTTCCATGTACCTTAGACTTTCGTGCAACTATTTGGTATCAGAACATTCCACCTAAATCCATACAGAACTAGGGTTCTTTCAAACACCTATTCCTTAAGAAGTTCACTGATGACAAGTCCCCAGCTATGCCACTCAAAGAGTTGGGAAGCCTCAAGATGGAGGGAAAAAGAAAGTGAAAGATTTCGATTAGAGGTTCCCAAAAGACACTAAGCTTCATGACTCCATCACCACAGATTACTACACATCCGCACTACCAACCAACATTATGGAGTTTGTCAAGCAAGCTGCATGACAACCACTATTGGAAAGTTTTGAAGAGGTTATCAGTGTTGAGAAAGACCTTTGTGCAGTTGGAGTCATCAAGGATGATCAATCAACAAAGGACTCCAAGGATGTGAGCAGGAAGTCACAAGCAACAACAAGAAATGGTAGAGATAAGGAAGTAACTGACATTGATACCCTCACTCGTCTTGTCAATATCTTGTCCACTGAAATTTCTGAACTCAAACAATGTGGATCAGACACATTTGAAAGTAGTCATCCACCTAGAAAGAGATAGGAAAGCAACACATCAATTAGTGGCCAGTTCATTCCAAAACCTGCACAGAAGCCTTTGTTCCAACCTTGTGAATGTCGCATCTGAGTGGACTTCTCCGCCGAAAGCTATGTATGTCCTTTGCATTGTGTGTTCCTAGCCGAGTTGGGACTAATCCCTTTCAACCTAGAACTCTCCTTCACGTTTTTTCCCTCACAATGGAAGAACCATTGACACAAGTATACTTACACTCACCAGGCACACGAACCTTACTTCATGAGGAAAAAGTGAACCACTCCCCTGTGACGACAAGCAAGAGTCGAGGCATATCCTTAAGACAATGGAAATTAGGCCATCATACTAGATGGGACTCCCAGACTAAACGGTGTGAGGTCTAGTTGGGACTTCATACCGGGGTGATCCCTTAAATGTTGGTGGGTCCAGCACCATCAATAGGTTCCTATGCTCAACTCTCAAGTAAATCATCACAGATATTTTTTTGTCTTAGTCAATAGATTTGTTAGCCACCTTCTGTAGCTCTGTCTAAGTTCGCTATGTCGGTCAACAATGTTGTTTTCTACTAAGTTCTATTGGACTCCTAGTTCCACTTAGGGACATTTTATTTTACCAAGTTTGGGAACTTCGTCCCAACCAAGATCTCATTAGAATCATGATAACCCCATAAATTTTGTACATCATTTTTGCTAATATGAAGTTCTTGAGTTGATTAAGAAAATGAAATATAATATAATATGACAATTCTATCATTATCCAATACATGTTAATAAAAAATAATTTAATTTTTTTACTTAAATATAAAAGAAAATTTAATTATAAATAAACTAGCCTAGATCCATCTTAACCCCGGATCTAAGCTAGTTATATAATACTATATAATATTTATATTTGTATCTATGTGTCTCTTTCTTATTTTCTCTCTCTATCTGACACCAAAACATGGAGACACTCTCTCCTTAACTATCTCTCTTCTGCCCTCCCTCTTCCTCTTTGCCTCGCTCTCTTCCCCTTCTCTCTCTCTCTTTCTTCCTCATCTCTCCTTCTCTCCCTCTCTTCCCCGTCTCTCTTCTCTCTCTTCCCTCTCACACTCCTCTCTCCCACTCTCTCCATTTGTCCCGTGTCACTCCACCTCTCTCCACTTTCTCCCTCTATGTATTTATTCTTCCTTCTCTCTCCTCTCTCTTGAGTCCTCTCTCTCCATTTCTCTCCCACCTCCCTCTGTCTCTAACCCCATCTTTCTCTCCCCCCCTCCACCCCTCCTCCTCTCCCCTTCACCTTGCTTGTTGTCATCCTGTGGATCCTTAGTTAAGATGGATCTCAGTTTGTTATTACTAATAATATTTACATTATATAACTTTCACATCTTTAAATAGAAAAGTATTTTCATTTTTTTATTTTATTAAAACCTTAATTGAAATTTCTAGGGAAATATTTCATGAGGATAAAGAGTTGAGATATACCTCAAAAGTAATTATAGCATTTTTCCTTTTAGCTTCATTTAAAAAAATATTATAGAATTAAATTAAATTAAATTATTTTTATTGTGAAATAAGTTATGGTTTTTGGGCATGTTGTATTGATAAGCCATGGTATTGTAACAAATCTTATTTACAAGTTAAGAATAGCTATGGTAAAGTGAGTGTGAATATCCATGGTTAAGAATCTTGTCATATTGTTAAAAAATATTTTTATTTTGAGATAAGTTATGATTTTTTGGCATGTGATATTGATACGTCTTGGTGTTATCCCCAAGCTATTATAACAAAGATTATTCACAACTTCATAATGTTAATGGAAAATTGGGGGTGAATACCAATGATTAAGAATCTTGTGATATTGTTATAAAATATTTTGATTGTGAAATAAGTTATGTTTTTTTGGACATGTGGTTTTGATAAGCCATGGTATTGGCCCATGGTATTGTAATAAAACATATTTACAAGTTAATAATATCCATGGTAAAGTGGGGATGAATATCCATGGTTGATAATATTTTCATATTGTTTTAAAATATTTTGATTGTGAAATAAATTATGTTTTTTTGTGTATATGGTATTGATAAGCCATGGTATTGACCCATGGTATTGAAACAAAGCTTAATTTTTACAAGTTAATGATATCCAACAAAGTGGGTGTGAATATCCATGGTGAAGAATCTTGTGATATTGTTATGAAATATTTTGGTTGTGAAATAAGTAGTGATTTTTGGACATGGGATATTGATAACCTATGATATTGGCCCATGGTATCATAACAAAACCTATTACAAGTTAATGACAAAATCAAAATATAATAAATTAATCAAACCAACATCTAAATGTTTACACTCATAACCGATATCACTTTTATTTTTTTTCTATTTTTAAAATTAAACTAACATTTAAAATTCTTTACATATTTACATTATATATAAGATTAAATTAATTAGGCCGTAAGGCGTTTCCCTTTGAAATGAATTTCCCTAGCCGCCCTCGTGTCCTATTGTTGACCATGGATTTGTGGTGTTAGACGATTGAATGAAGTGTGATCGTTGATCCAACACTGATCCAAAACTGAATGGTTAATGAGGAAGTGGGACAGATGCACCGCTAGCGAGCCATTCGTTTCGCAGATGACATGATAACACTACCTCAGAATGATTCTCACTGTATGGTATGGTTGTATAAGGCCGATAAATTTACTGTCTATTCATTGCATCTCTGGTCGTCCCTCGCATTTCTTGTATATCCTCAATGTCTCTTCCCTCGCCTATTAATTTTCTGCATAGAGACGTTGCAGTTTCGAAACCAGAAGACACACAACCTTGACACTTGAAAAATAAAATGGGCAAAAGGTCTTCCAGCAGCACAATTTGGAGCAGGTTGCTGAGAGGAGAAGAGAATGATGAACAGGTCAATCAACTTCTCGCACAGTTCCAAGATGAAAGTGCATTGCATCTTAATCTCGACTCCCACAGATCAACCAAACCCTTACATTCACCGCTGAATTCAAATGTTGGAGGCTTCGACTCCGCTGAACTTGACAATGAATTGGCTCGTCGATATTCCAAGCTCAAAGCTCCTCCTCCTACAAAACCCCAAATTGGTAACTCCGACAAACTGCAAATTAGAGATAAGAAGGAAAGTAATGATTTAGATATTAGCATAGATAATGACAGAGGGAAAAAGAATGATCTAGAGAAGGATCAAGATTGGGGACGTTAGAGAAAACGAAGGAATTGATGGGAAATCTAGGGTTTTGATTGATGAAGAAGAGGAGAAAATTTTAGGGTAATAACTTTCTTATTAACATGTGGCACACAATTTTCGACATTCATTTTTCTACAATTTTGTCCCAATGGTTGAATAAATATTTCTCGGCTGACTCTACGTTTCTATTTTCACAAAATTTATTTGTGTGAACAACCAGAAACAAAGCCTATTAATTTTCGGCACTGAGACGTTGCAGTTTCTAAACTAGAAGACACACAACCTTGACACTTCAAAAATAAAATGGATGGAAGGTCTTCCAGCAGCACAATTTGGAGCAAGTTGCTGAGAGGAGAAGAGAATGATGAACAGGTCAATCAACTTACTGCACAGTTCGAAGATGAAAGTGCATTGCAACATAATCTCGACTCCCACAGATCAACCAAACCCTTACATTCACCGCTGAATTAAGATGTTGGAGGCTTCGACTCCACTGGACTTGACAATGAATTGGCCCGTCGATATTCCAAGCTCAAAGCTCCTCCTCCTGCAAAACCCCAATTGGTAAGTCCAACAAACTCCAAATTAGAGATAAGAAGGAAAGTAGTGATTTAGAAAACGACATAGATAATGACAGAGGGAAAAAGAATGATGTAGAGAAGGATCCAGATTTGGTTGGGGATGTTAGAGAAAACGAAGGAATTGGCGGTAAATCTAGGGTTCTGATTGATGAAGAAGAGGAGAAAATTTTGGGGCAAGAACTTTCGTTGAGATTGGCGGCATTGAGATCTTCTTCATGTGCCAAAAATATTGTAATTAGTGAGTCCCAAAGTTTGGTTGAGCCACAAGAAATTCAGGGGATTGATTCCCGTGAGACAACAGTAGGAACCCAGAAAGAAAAAATCGGTGATTCTAGAGAAACATGCTTTGTGAAGCAAAATGAAATTGATTCTGAAGAGGAACAAGTGGAAAAGCTGCTAGCTTCTGTTCAAGATTCCACTAAGCTTGAAAGGAGTAGGGTTTTAGGGATTTCTTCTTCTTCGGGTCAATTAACGATGTGGGAAAAGAACATGTTGATGATGAAGAAAGAATCTCAGAATCTGAGGTAGAGAATATTGTAGAGTGGGCAAAAGATGCAGCTCATCTTGGATTTGTTGATTCCGAAGAAGAGAAAGATGATGATGATAATTATGGAGTTGTTAATTATGAGGATGAAACCAATCACAGTGAAAAATAGAGTGTGGGAACAAGAAAGGCCAAGAAATAAGTAATACTTTTATGTGTATGTATTTATTCTGGTTTTTCATTGGTCATTGTTTTCAAAAGGGATGTTTCATGGTTACATGGGAAGAATTATGGTACCATCTGCTTTCGTGGTCTTAATCGCCCATGAAGTGAACTATCAGGAGCAGATCAAATTTACTTTCAGCTAAAATGTATGGGAAATGGGTGTATTAGTTTTATTTATACTAAAGGTAGCCAAGAGATTTGAAGATGTACTGGATGTTCACCTCTATGTATGTTTATAAGAGCAGTTGCACCACCAATGTCCTGCTTTGTATTTGATTTATACGAATTTTTGGGGTTCTCAGAATTGTGCAAATGTATTCGATCAAGCATATACTTGTATTTCCACTTGGGAGTTGTACTTGTAAGGTACTTCTATGACTGCTTGGTTGTTAAGATATTGGACTTCTATCTAGCAATTTTGCAGCAATTTGAGGTTTTCTTCTTCCTAATGCATAAAAGCTAAAACTAATCAGTTATGTGACTATGTATTTGGAATTCAATCCCCTCCTAGGGGCAACATTTTAATACATTTAACTTTGACTTTGATGTTGCAACTCATCCTTTCTGTGGCTTCCTTGCAATAAAAATAAGACACCTGTTGGGCTGAGTTTCCACATTAAGGACTGTAGTTTGTGTTTTTCAGCCTTTATAGCACTGTTTTTCTATGAGATCAACAGATCAATAGTGACGTATCTGGGGTAGGTTTCCATAAGAGATCTACGTAAAGCAGTTACTTGGCTAGGTTTCATTTGAGGACTATAACTCATCAAGGCTTTGGAGTCTAGACCATTGGTTTTCTGTGAGTTCAATAACAGTTTCGTTTTGTTTCTATTAGCCTTTTAAAATTCATATAATTGCTTCATAGTGAAAAAGAGATAAGAGATTGGATTCTATTATTGTATGAGTTTCTATGGATCTATGCCATAGGGTTTGAATTCCATTATTACTTTCTTTTTGTATGAAAAAATCGTATATTTAATACTCAAGCAGAATATTCATCAAATGAACTATAGTTGTAAATGAATCCAATTCTTCTTGTTCTTTGAATCTGTTCTTTTCTGTTTTTGGTATGAAAATACTTGTGAAACATTTTTATATCCAAATACTTCTGTATTTTTTGAGATATATTTATTATTCTTTTCCTAGGTACAAATGCATTTTATCTATTTTAATTTGTGGATATGGATGACTATATAATTATGAAAAGTTCCTTTTATGACACTGGCAGTTTCTGGTGCATTACAATTTATAGAATTAGCTTCCCTACTTATAGCTATTCCTTTTCTTGATTTCAGTAATACAGACAAAAAAATGTACTTTTCAATTTTGAAAAATCCTCTTGAAATTTGATTTAAAGACTAAGGTTTATGAATCATGTATCAATAAAGTCCTGTTGTGCAAATAATGGATGCTTCTCCTATGGACATTTCATTTCTTGTCAGGACTCGAGATGTCAATCTATGAAAGCCAACGTGCTAGTAAATTTGATGTCAAATTTTAGACATTTTCTCTATGTGAGTGAAGTCATTTCCTTGAATTTGGTGTTCATGCACAGAATTCTATTGTCATAAAAAACAATTATCCTACTTTTGGAAGTGCCCTTTGCTTAGATAGAGGAATTTAATAGACCAATACAATTGATCCATGTAATATTTCCTTGTGATCCATGTATATTTTCAAACAAACAATCATAAATTGTGATGGCATGGCTACCAATTTCGTAAAAAAGTCTTACCTAACACGTTATTCATAACTCAATAGACCAATACAATTGAGAAACAAGCTCTATTTGCATGCCTTTCACTCTCCAAAAAAAATTCCTCGCATATTGGTGGAAAAGAGATTCCCAGTTCTCAGAAGTTCTATTGCCCATTCAAGGATTGCTCGACACTCTTGTTGAAGGATGTGCCTGAAGTAGGAAGCTCAACTGAGCCAGCTGTTGTTGTTATAAAAGAGTCAAAATGCCCTGAATGCAGAAGGTTGTTTTGTGCTCAATGTTGTGGTAAGAATGATAAAAGGAGCTGATATTTCCTTGGATTTGGGACCTGGGAGACAACAAAGTTGTGAAAAATACATATGGTTGTAAATATTGTTTACCAAATTCCATTGTGGTTTCTCTTTAACTTGATCTTTGCAATGTAGTCCTGATTCTCTTAAACAAGGGAATTGTCTTTTTTTCAGGTTGCATATATGTTGAACAATTAATGTGCATTCATTATTGAATATGTATAGTAATGTTGTATTCAAGTATGTTTACAATGTTGTGTTCAAGTGCATTCACAATTTGTTCTTATACCACAACTTCTTCGTCATGAATAACTTGATTTGTTTCAATGTGCATGCCATGAAGATTTCATTCAAGAGATACATGCTTGAGCAAAAACAAACTTAAAATGTAGTAAGTTCAACCCCATAACTGTTGTGGATCTTTGATAGTCAGGGTTCTTGCGAAGTTTCATGAGTCAAGAAAAAGCCTCAAAGGACCTTGTGAAGTCTCTTTATTGGAATATTTTTGAAGACTTACCTTCGCAGGTTTTGGATAATGTGATTAGGGGTGTTCTGAAGCACATATCAGATTGCATTGTAGCTACATTTCTTAGTGATAACATTAAGCGGTTCAATACAAACGCTGTTATGGGAATTGAGTTTGATTTGACACTACTTGAATCTTTTGTAGATACTCAATTTCATGACAGTGGCTTGCATTACTCATGCTGCTCTGTAGCCCTCTATCTAATAATCTTAATTTCTTCATCTTTCATACGCAATTTTGATGAGACTATACTAACCGTCTCTTCTAAATTTTTACTGTGCTCCTGTTGTTCAGCAACTTACCACCAATGTTTTTTACACAACACATAATTATACAACCCCTACCACACCATCTACATGTGCTAAAATTAAAATACTAATGAAGCCACCCAAAATACCACATGGCTTATAAAATAGTGATATCGAACCCTTTGTATTTACTGGTGTGAATATAAGATAAAAAATATGAAAATATACTGTAAGGACAATGACCATTTGGAATCAATTTTTCTTAGGAAGTTTTAGCTCACGGAGAATATGGTCACATTTGAGGCGTGATGGGATAGGCTACCTTTTCCTTCTTTAGCGCACAACAGACTTCACATTGTCAGCACAATCTATAGCATGATACAGCACTCAGTTCTCCCAATTTTTGCGTCAAGGTGCTACTGTCACGGTGGCCCCAATTTTAATGAGCTGTAACTATGTTAGGAGACACCCAGAAATGCATTTCCCCACCTGTAAATAACATCAGAGTACAACACTTCATTACACTTTTTTTCAAAAAAAGAGGATATAACCACCCAAAATACCACATGGCTTATAAAATAGTGATATCGATACCTTTGTATTTACTGGTGTGAATATAAGATCATAATATGAAAATATACAGTAAGGATAATGACCATTTGGAATCAATTTTTCTTAGGAAGTTTTAGCTCACGTAGAATATGGTCGCATTGGAGGCGTGATGGGATGGGCTACCTTTTCCTTCTTTAGCGCACAACAGACTTCACATTGTCAGCACAACCTATAGCATGATACAACAATCAGTTCTCCCAATTTCTGCGTCGAGGTGCTATAGTCAAGGTGGCCCCAATTTTAATGAGCTATAACTATGTTAGGAGACACCCAGAAATGCATTTCCCCACCTATAAATAACATCACAGTACAACACTTTATTTCACTTTTTTTCAAAAAAAGAGGATATAACCACCCAAAATACCACATCGCTTATAAAATAGTGATGTCAAACCCTTTGTATTTAATGGTGTGAATATAAGATCATAATATGAAAATATATTGTAAGGACAATGACCATTTGGAATCAATTTTTCTTAGGAAGTTTTAGCTCACGTAGAATATGGTCACATTGGAGGCTTGATGGGATGGGTTGCCTTTTCCTTCTTTAGCGCACAACAGACTTCACATTGTCAGCACAATCTATAGCATGATATAGCACTCAGTTCTCCCAATTTCTGTGTCCAGGTGTCGAGGTGCTACAGTCACGGTGGCCCCAATTTTAATGAGTTGTAACTATGTTAGGAGACACCCAGAAATGTATTTCCCCACCTGTAAATAACATCATAGTACAACATTCATTTCACTTTTTTTCAAAAAAATAAGATATGTTGAAACTGTTTATGTTTTGTTCTATTATGTGTCGTTTTCCTTATTTGTATCATGCTAGCTCGTACAACATGAAGGACTCAAGGGATCTTAATAGCCTTGAGTTTTATTGTGCTACTGCTTGTACATGTGTTTTTTCATGCAAGGATATATCTATCCACCACATAAAAGCCATATAAGAATAATGCTCAAGACAAATGTACATTGTATATGTGATAAAAGCCATAATAGAATAATGCTTAAGACAAATGTACATTGTATATGTGATAGTTCTCATTTCAGAAACTTTGTATGGCTATTGTACCACCCATTTCATGATAACATAGCATTCATTGATATCTAGTGTGTATTTCTTCTATTCAATGTCATTCACATCAAGTATATTCTCTTTTTACTCATCCAGAGGTGATGATTTTGATTAAAGGCTAAAGATCTAAAAATAATTGTTTATAATTATAATTTCAATTCTGATAATTTTAAAATTTTGTTTCTCCCTTTTTAAAATTGTTTTACAGTAATTGTATGGTTCAACGAAAACGTCGTGTTTTTTTGTTATGTTTTTCATTACCCAAATTGAATTTGAAGTTTGCTTGACACACCATTATTATTCATTCCTGATAGAGTTCCAAAGATCTCAACACAGAATGACTCCATCCAACTACATAGGGATACATAAGGGGTAAACAAAATTAGAAGACAAAATGAGAATGTCTTTATTTGTTTTGCGTGCAAATGAAAAATTAGAAATGCAGTTTTGGATCTCATTTCTCGTGCAGCCAATTTTATGTAAATACCATGCAAAGTTCATAGCATTTGCTTAAGAAGTACCGCCCAGCCGTATGAATTATACAGTTTGTGAGAGCTTTGTAGTGACAATGATCTGCACTGTCCATTGTGAACAAATAATGAGTGAAAATATTAAAAATATTTATGAATAATTAAGTGAATGAAATATCAAAAATGGATCTTACTTGGGACATGCACATATAGATTCGATAGAAATTGCTCATTTTTAAATAAATTCAAACATATTAAAAAATATATATTTATATGTAAAGAAAGATTTCTTGACTTTTCTTTAAAATATTTCTTATTTCACTACACTAACGTGGTGTGTTTCACGAAGATTATGAATCAAATTTGGAGAAGATTTAGAATTGTGGAAGCATATGTTTGTGTAAAAATTAACCAATACCCAAATTGAAAACACAATTGAGATTTTTATTAATTTTAAATATATATATATATAATAATATAATATATATAATATAATATATTATATATATTTCTAAATTAGAAAAATACTTGCACTTTTAAATCTTCTATAAAAATTCAACAATTCCAACTTCATAAATCTATCGGCCTCTCTTTGTAACTTTTGGGACAATTGCTAGTCTATATTTTGTTAATGGTTAATAACATTGATTATTTTTTAGAACATTTGAAAAAAAAAAGATTACATGTTTTTCTTGTTTACTTCTTACTTCTTTTCTAAAAGACTATTTTTGTCCTTTCCTTAGGTGAAACCTCTTCCTCAACAGGTGAATTGATGATCTCTGATTGCACTAGATCTGGAACTGCCTGATCAAAATGGGATATTGAATTAATCATTCAACCTTGACTTCTGCTTATGTAGAGTGCAGCATTCCAAATCTATTTCTAGAGGGAGAATGGAACTGCATGATCGAAATGGGGTATTGAATTAATCATTCAACCTTGACCTCTGCTTCTGTAGAGTGCAAAATTCAAAATTTATTACTGGAGGGAGAATGTTGGTGAGACTCAAATCTATTAGAATGAGGCCTTTTGTGTTTCCTTGGAATTTGTTTGAATGTTCATTGCTATTTATTAATTTGAGAAGATGACGATGAAATAGAAAGAAGTTGAGATATTATAGTATTTGGACAAATTTTTGTAAAACACATACTTATCGCAAAAATTACATTTGAAAGGAACCTGCTCATAATCTAGAACCTGAAGATGACTTGGACCCTCCAAGTCAGCTAAGTCACCTTTTGGAGTTTTGTAAAATACATTTCAACGCAAATTTTGGCATGTTAGAAGTTGTATTCCTTGGACTGTAAACTAGTAATATAGCAGGTCAAATTACTTTTGGGAGTTCTGCAAAATACATTTCTAACACAAATTTTGGCACATGAGAAGTTGTATTCCTTAGAATGTAAACTAGTAATATAGCGAGCCAATTTGTCGATAGATTTAAAAATACCAAAAAAAAGGGGAAGATATGACAATTTGATCCCTGCAGGCGTAGAAAATTTCTATGTTAGGATTAAAATTCAAATTCAAATAGACGAGAAACATTTTCCTGGAGTCTATGAAGTAAGGCTCAGATCTGAAGATCAGATCTCTGTCCTCACATTCAACAATATTAGCATGATATCTGTTTCCACAATACAGAGTACCAATGAGTTCATGATCTACCTAATTGTTAGAAATCCGTTCTAAAATAGAAGTATAATTAGGGCAAAGGTGGATAACCTTACCCATCAACCCTTTTTTCCTTGGGAATTTTAACATTCTCGTTGACCGCAGAAGAAAATTCCAAATTAAGAGAAGGAATTGTGTTGGCTCCTTTTACAAAGCTACTTAGGTGAATCACTGAACCATGGGGCAGTCAAAGACCACCCAGCAAAGAACTCTTTAAATCAACAACTCTAATTTGCGGGAATTCTTAAAACTTGGCAATCAACTAATAAGGACACAGTAGAAAACACAAATCAACAAAAACAAAACTCGCAAACATAATAAATCCTAAGTCATGGAAAAGGAGTCCTAAAATGAGCGGAAGGCGGCAATTGAGCTGAGGGTGATAGCTAGGATTACCCTAGCCGTTCCGTTGGGCTCTTTTTTTCATTTTTTGGTATAGGTGCTTATCAGATCCTCCCGAGGTTAACATGGATGTATTCTAATGGATTTTAATGTTGTAGTTGGAACTGTAATTAAATTTTTTCTGTGCAATAAGTAAAATTAGAAAAGTAAGTGTCTTCATATGGCCACCGTGTTGAAGCGAGTGCAAGTAGAACAATACTTTAACGAGACTCATTGATTAATCTACCGGGCTATTCATTTTTCCCCTTTAATCACATCAGCAACCTTTCTCCATAAACTTGTCGGCTTTAAGAGATTTCTAAGAAGAATTTCGCCCTTTTTTTTAATAATTTAAATTTAAAAGAATGATAGTTATAGATGAAAATGAAAACAATTGCAGCCTGCTGCTCATAGAATCTTTTTATTGAAAAATTGTTATGCCCAGCTTACTCACACCTATTCCTATAGACTTGGCGTGTATCTTACGTAAAATACTTGTTTAACCAAAAAGCTACCACAACATAACTAGCACAAAAGATTACAGAGAATTTGGCCCTCGTGGGGCTTCTTCATTCGTGGCAACGTAAGAGTCTGCACCACATGCTTGACTAAGCTCATATTCACATCGAACGAGTCCATTTATTGGCCTCGAACACAGCAAAATCTGCAGATGGCTTGTAGGGGTGCTGAATCTCTGAAGTTGCTCCTTCGCACATGTTGGACTGAAATGAGAAGAGGTCTGAAGATTTTCTATAATTTGGTGACCAGGGTATACAGGAAACCCAATTTGTCTCCACATGCTTATATTTCCTCTTGTGAGCATGCATACAAGCTCCAAAAACATGCTCCCATTCATTAGATGCCAACATTTGGATGGCACATTTAATTGCACACTAATCCTTAACACAAATTTTTGGTGTTGCTTTGTATTTCCAATCTCTCTGCCATCTGGTCCATTTGCAGGATGCATTTGCCAAGTCACATTGAGCCTTATAAACATCACATTCACACAAGACACCACACCCTGCTAGACTGGAAATGAACCATGATGGCACCTAAGTCACAGCAGCACTGAGATAGTTCTTCTTCAACCTGTGACCCCTAGAGTGCAATCTGAAACTAATACCCTTTGCTAGTTGAATCAATAATGTAATGACTAGTGAATTCACCAGACTTCTAGCTTGCTTGACAGAGATCATCAATGCAAAACCCCAAACTCCTAATATCAGAGGAATCCGACTTGAAGGGCTAGCTAATACAATAAACCCAACACCCAAGAACTAGGCAATAAAACCACATGCAACAGTCTTCCTCATTATTATACAATTAATAAATCCTATTGTTAGTGAGTATGAATGTTGAAGTAAAGGTCTTTCCATTGGCTTTAACTCCCATTTCTTACTTTTGTACTTGAACTAACAATCTAACACTTGGGGAAATAAGACATACTTCTGTATATAGTAAGGTTATATCATGGGATGGGAGAGAAGGCCGAGCAGCCCTCGCTACCATTTATATGAAATACTCTTCTTAAAATGACCGATGTACTTGTGTATATAGTAAGGTTATATCATGGGACGGGAGAGAAAGTCGAGCAGCCCTCGTTGCTGTTTATATGAAATACTCTTCTTAAAATGACCCCCAAATTAGTCCCCAACACCGCCGTTGAATTGAGACCCCCATATTGGCCCCGAAACATTTATATCAATGTGGAAAAAGTCAAAGTCGGAATTACGGCAAGCGTCCTAAAGTTTATATCAATGTGGAAAAAGATCAATGTGGAAAAAGTCGAAGTCGGAATTATCTATCAATGTGGAAAAAGTCAAAGTCGGAATTACGGAAAGGGTCCAAAAGTTGAAAAACTCGTTAAAAAAGTCGGCAAAATTAAAAAAACACAAAAATATTCATTTTTATTTTTTATTTCTTTTAACATCTAGAGTATTCACAACATCAAATAAATGCATTTCCACATAAACATGTAAATAAATCTAATATATAATATGTATATGAAGTCTAGTGGTACATCACATATCAAAATAGTGAATCAACCACTGAATCTTGAGTTTTGTCTAAGTCTCAACTCTTAAGACAACAGACTTTTTGGGACAACTCTTGATCAAATCAGGCATATAACGAATAAATCGCGATTTTTTTTTTTTGTTTCTGAAAAAGTCCACAAAAAATCGGAGGATTAAATAGTTTTGTTGAAAAAATTGCAATTTTATAATTTAATCCTGATTTTTTGCAGACTTTTTCGACATTAATTACTTTATATGAAATCTGTGATTGAATTGAGGGTTTGGCCCTTGAATCTATGATTGAATGGAGAGTTCTTACGGCCTGAAAGACTTCAATTTGGATAACATTTTTCTTTCACGGATGAGAACTGTGTATAGGAATTTTCAAAATCTCATATCATTGCTTGAACTCTATGAATGAGTCGATCAAGATATTTTCTTGTGGAGACATTTGACAATGCAAATTTCAAATTACAATGGTGGAATCCCCACCACTGTTACACATGTTATTTCCCCAAAAATCTCCTATCATTGCTTGAACTCTATGAATGAGTGTAGCAAGACTCGCTTGAACTCTACAAGATGAATTTCTTGTGGAGACATTTGACAATGCAAATTTCAAATTACTATGGTGGAACCATTTTAACACATTTTATTCCCACTGCCCTAAGCAGTTCAAGGCCTTGATAAAATACCAGTTCCTCTTTCTCACCGATTGTGGCATGACCAAGCCTCTAGGCATAATCAAGTCCCTGATTTTCATTGATCCAATGTGGTCACTACCACCCCTGCTTCCTCTGTACAGACTTTTAGTCTTTCCAAATGGTTAGTAGTTCACTTCGACTCCTTGTAACTTAGTTTTAGTCAACTAACCAGAAACAATTTACTTTCTTACTCCAAAATTTAATTAATTTTATTAATTATATGCAGAAGTAACAAATTTGTATATTTTTATGTTTTGTATTCTTGTCCTAATTTTTAGGTCACCTTAGTACAGATTCGAAATAGTGACCATAGAGTAAACATCAATAGCTCTGTCATATATGTATAGGTTTCACGTTTTGTGATAGTGCCCAATCTACTGTTGCTTTTTATTTGGGATTGAATGCAAAACTATAATTTGAAATATTTGTCACAGTTAATACTATAATCCTTTTGTATCATGGTTAAGAATATTAATATAAGGTGTTGCATAATTAAGAAAATTAACATAAGATTTTGAGGACTGATTTGTAATTGGAGAATGGGGCATCCAATTAGCTAAGGGAAAAAGTATTAATCTATCTGCTACTAGTCATAGGATAGCTATTTATCTGCGAACAACGAAAATTTAAGTTAATCCTACATTTTAGAGCAGAGTTGTCAAACGGAAGTTTGCGGGGTCTATTAAAGTCGAGTGTTGTTCTTGCCCCACCATTGTTTGATTCTGCCAAGTGACATGTTTGTTGATTCCTTAAGTAATCACAACTTCTCTTATTTTTACTGTGTTGTGTTGTCTTAAATGTGTACCATTCAGTGCGGTTCCATATGTCACAAAAATGTGTATTTTTACTGTGTTCTCTTGTTTTAAGTGTGTACTATTCAGTACGTTTCCATATATCGTAAACACAGCTGACAACAAAAAGGTCTAGATTTGTGTAGATCTTCTAATTTCAGACTAATTTCTGAACTTTAATTAGGAATTTTGCAACGATGTTTATATTATCATGCACCTCCTACACATCAAATCTAAGATCAATATTTATATTATCAAGAACCAAGAATGGTGAAGATTACGACAGTCTATTTCGAGGTTTCTGATACAATCCAATTTACCCATTATAATCTCATTATTATAGCAATAAGCCAGAAGTTTAGTCCTAAAACCCAATACGAAAAAGCTTAAGTTTGTCCAATAATGATTGTAAATACTGAGAAAAGAACACTACTACCTACCAGCCTTGTTGGTTTCTTAAAACTAAATAAATACCCAAATACCGTTGAATCTTATTTGGAAACTGATTGATGCTTTGGTAGGATTTTGGAAGTCTGTCTTTACACTGGTGACGCACCAGGGATGAGCTGGTTGGAAATCTAAATATGTTTGCTTGCTGGCACCTAAAGGCAAGGTCTGGAGTTCTTTTCCCTTTGGTGATAGTAGTTAATATTGTTTGCACATATTCCCCTCAGTGATATCAGAATACTACTGTTTACATCTTTTTCGATTGCTATCACCTAAAGGCAAGTTTGGAGTTCTTTTCCCCTCGGTGATGGCAGTTTTAATATTGTTTTACATGCCTTCCCTACCAGTGATGGTATATTTATTCATCCTTCGGCTAGGGATTGAAGATCTATCCTGCTCCATAGTACTCACTTTGAATGGGGATATACATGAACCTTGTACCTCATAAAATTAACCAATTAATGACTCTGCGGTGATCAAATTCTGGTAAGCCTCTAACATAGGGTGGAGTCTGGACTCTGGAAAACATATGTATGCATGCTTTATACATTTACCATTACTTCCAGTGCTTCTATGGCTTCTTTGCTTAATAAATGTCATTTTGACCATCC
>APFE030571596.1:3209-13510 GCA_000404065.3 Pinus taeda
CTTCCGATCCAACTTCTTCCATTCTTCATCAGATACTCCCATTGGTTTAGTACCCGAATCTATCGCGATCCACTGGTCTTTATCCACCAACAGATCCTCCATCTTGAGTTTCCACAACTCAAAACTCTGAGCATTAAATTTCTCGATCTCTATATTTCCACTGCTCACCATCTTCTTTCACCACTAGAATTGATCTCACTGATCTCCCACTGAGTAGGGTCTACTATAGGCTCAAGCGAAACCCCTCAGCAACAAAGGCATCCCCTTGAAGCCAAAACAGCTCTGATACCAAATGTAGGTTTTAACCCCGTATAGAATTACCTACGTACGAATTCTAAAACATAGAAAATAAACAATGTGAGATCATAACACATAAAACACATATACATAGAGATTTCCCCTAAATACCAAAACTGGGACTACTAGCTTGATTTTTCATTATTTTCCTTTCAATGTTACAATACATATTTATACATGTTGAAGCATCCAATACCATCGACCGAAAACCATCGCGTCCAATTCCAATGGACCGAAAACCGTCACGTCCAAAAAACATGTGCAAAAATCATGCACAAAACCATAGGTGGGTTTGCCAAACCTAACGTAGGGTCCAAAACCAAAATTTTATGGGGCGCTACCCTGGACCCCATAAAGTGGGATTATGGGTGCCCTTCAAACCCCTTGTTAACTACATGGAAATAATATAACACAACCCAACAATCCCAAATTAGTTGCACCATATATATTTGTGCCTCTCCTTTTTATGTGTCTTCTTATTTTTGTTTCCACAATATTTCGTATGTTTCATTGCTCCGTTAATTAATTTCTAGTGAGAGATATGTTGATGATGAGCTAAGGTTTTGTTAGAGTATGTCATTAGGTTTTAGTAGCTTCATAAAATGTTTGTTGAGTTGATGTATTATTTGAAGTGTGGAAAGAGAGTTTTGTTGCAGATGGTTTGAGATAGTTTGATTATGTTAATGTACTGTCAGACTTGAGTTTAAGGCTATAAGTGAGTCCAATATGAAAATGGGGGAACTGAGACATAGTGTTTTGATAAAGAGAACAATGGGTCTAGTTTGAAAATTGTGAAATGTGACCTACAAGTGTTTGTATTGTTGCATGTTGATTGTAGTTTGAAAATGAATAAAAAGTGGTCCACAAGAGTATGAGGGTTAGAGCCTTAGTGGAAAAGTGATATCTTTCCAACAAAGGGTATCTTGAATAGTCAAGGAGTGTTGGCTTCATTTTAGTGGTGGTGAGAGAAACTTTTGAAGGTGGTGACCTTCAACAGGTTGGGGCCTACTGCAAGTGGTGGCCTACATAATTGAGGAAGTGGTGGCTTCCATTAGCAATTGGTTCCTTGCATGCATTTCAATTTGGAGCTTACACACTAGTGGTGGCCAGTGTTTTATGTACAATGAAGAATTTCTTAATAATAAGATGAAGAAGACTAATAACTATATGATGGTTTTTCTCCTTGAACGGTTTCCATGAAGGGTTTCCACTAGAATCTCAGTGTCAACATGTGTTTATGTTTTTGGAAAAATGACATTGTTAGGATGGAAGGTGACATATAGTGTGTTGGCATTGATCTCAACTTATATAGCATTGATGTTAACTAGGTTAGGATGGCAAATGCATATCGAGATTGGCATTGATGTGGTGTTTTGCCTATTCACTTGGAGTTGGAGCCTTGGCTAGTTCCAAAGCGAGAGTTATAGATTTGAAGGAATGTCTTCCTTAGGATATTAGTTTAGGTGCTCTTGGAAATGGCACATTTGGATAGTTATTAGAAAGATATTTCCAACGATATGTTGAAGTATAAAAAAAGGCTTATGGTCAACCAAAATTAGTAGGCCAAAAGTCAAATTTTGGTGTTTTTGGTCGTGGGCCTCACAGTTTAGTCAAAGTACACGTGGAAATATGAACTTGAGGTGGACAAATTAGAAGCTTAGGAAGTATAGTGTGTGTGTCCTACACATTACATGCAACACCAACAATTTCCAAAGGTGTTACAAGAGTTAATTTCTAGGGACAAGATCATCAAGATGTGTTCGCACATGGGCTTGGATGAGTTGAAGGAATAAACCAATAGAAAAATCTCAAGGGGGATGGCATGGTTCCACCAAGGAAATGTCACCTTGGTCGTTTGACCCTAGTAGTTAACAATAGATTCGTAAGTGTTTTGTTCTAGGGAGATGGCATTTGGGAGATGGAAATAATCCCATTTCTTGTAGTGAAAAAACTTCCCATCCTAACCTTATAATTTTGATGAAAAAATCATTGAAAAGCTAAAGGATTAGACCCCTTCTTCTATATGATGACATGGACATGTGACAACATGGATCAATGATGGGAGGAAAAATGGAACAATCCCATTGGCAAACCCATATGACATGGAGTCATGGTGGCATGATGATAAAAATGGTCTAAAGGCTCGAGATGACATCAGCATCCTAAAATTGTAGGTGACATGGAACTCAAGGAAATTAATATGTGGCATGCATATTTGGAACTTTTAGGTGGTCATGTTGGCTAAAAATGTGTGGCAAATGGACTAACAAGAAAATAACATATGGCAATCGGCACACATGTGGTATCAAGCGCACATCTGGTAGATAGTTGGCACATATGTGATATGGGTGTGATGTAACCTCGCCCTAGCATTTTTGGAAGGAGGTGCTTCGAAGGTTTTGAAGGAGCACTATAAGAAACGCTTGGGTAAACAAGACTAGAAAATTTCCCAGCAACTCATAGTAAAAATTTTTGTCCGGGGAGGATTAGGAGATGACGTTGGCATGAAATCACCCTCTTGCTAACACCACCTTAATAATTTTTAAAACAGTTCGAAATAAAAAGGTCAAGGAGACAACAGTGGGAAATAGAAATATTCTAGTCAATTAACATTCTTGCAAGCATTAGAAGGTACACCCAAGGTTGATTTCATGGTGGTCTCATGTGTTATATGACTGGTGGTCTAAAGGGAAATTAACATTGAATTTCTATGAGTTAAGTGTGATATTCCTTGGGATTATTTATAAGTCCCTCAAGCTTCAAAATAAGCATTTGATCATACCCCATCGAGGATTTGAATCCAAAACTTAAGGTGTAGAAGTTTAGTCAACAATGTGAAGTCCACTACTCCAGTTGTATTTTGCGTGGTCATTGCGCTTGGTCGCATGGAGAAAAGGTGTCAAAGATTTGAAGGCATGGGAGCCAATTAAGGGCATGAAATTAAGTGCCTCATCTATTCATTCAAATGTCACAACACTTGGTCACTCAAGCAAAGTAGTTAAGTCTAATGATGATCTTCAAGCTATCGTCAAGGAGCATGGGCACAATGTTGTTCATGTCGGTGTAGAATTTTATTGGAGTTGGTAGGGGTTGATGAATTTAGTTATGGATATTCACATTGAAACATACTCCATAGCATGGGGAGACATTCCTGAGCATAGTGTGTGTACAACAATGTAGCTATAGGAAAGAGGTGTTGTACCAAAGAATTTAAGAATTTTGATGGCATGCTGCAAATTATTCTCCTCAATTCTTGTGTGCCTTACAAAGAAGAAATTGAAACCATGCATGTGCCTGTCAGTTGAGTAAATTCTTCCCATACTCAACTTTTCGATGCAGATTACATCTCTGCCCAACAAGTAATATTGGAGTTATGTGACTGAACAACAACTTTGTCCCAAGTAGAACAAGCCATATCGAAGTACACTCTCTTGGAAAGTGAAGCACAAAAGTAATGACATTGATCCTTGTGTTACAAAGGAACAAAACATAGGAATGGAGAGTGATACTGTGGGTGATAAAAGTAGAGTGTTGAGATTAGTAGGCCTTTGTGGAAAGCTCTATGTGAGAAAATGTTTCTAAGATAGGTTGAGAGTCGATATGCAAAGTTTATGAAGGTCGAGAGTTGAGAGTGTGTTGCTGGAGAGTGGTAGGAGTAGACAAAACGAGCACAAAGAAGAGGGTTTTCTGGGCTACATATGTGTGAAGGTTGCTGAAGAGAATATAGGGCCAAAGGTTGGCAAATGCAAAGCTAAAGACTGGGACAAGTGAGAACCAATAATAGTGAGTAGTAATTCCTATTGGATTGTGGGTTGGAGCCTACAAAATAGGAAGTCGGTACTTCTATCTTAGTGGATGTCTAGAGAACAGCTTGGAGGTCAGTGCTTCCTGTAAGTGGGTGATTGCATAAATTGAGGAAGTTTCTAATTCATGGAAAATTAATCAAGTTCATGTAGAAGAGGGATTCATTGCTTCCTGCTAGTGGATGCTAGAAAATAATATAAGAGAGTTAGTGCTTCCTCGGAGAGGTTTCTCATGTATATATTGATGTAGATAAAGTAGGAGCTCATATTTTTACATCATGATACAAACAAACCTTTGGAATTTTTACTACAAAAATGGTTTCCACATTAAACCTTTGTGTCTCATGTGTATTTTTCTCATGGTATGTGTTCATGTGTTAGTTTATGTTGCTAATACATGTTTTTGTTGGTGATCACTCACATGATTGATTGCCAAAGTTAATGAAAGTATAAATTGGCAATAAAATAAAAATTAGCCTTAATATTGATTCAACTCCCCCCTCTCAATATTAATATTGTTTCCAACAAATCTTATCAAAGTCGGTTCCTTCAGGAATTCCTTAACTGCTTGAAAGTATATCAAAATAAAACATGGTTAATCAAGTTTGGATTACACCAGAAGAAGTACCATTTTTTAATGGATTACATTATGTAGTTTGGCTCGGTTAGAATGAAATCCTATTTAATGGATTTAGATGTTAATGTATGGTGCTCCATAGTGAATGGAGAAAAGTAAGATCTTAATGAAGAAGCTAAGAAGATTACCATCAAAGGGCTATGAAAGCCAAATGTTGATAATGTGAAACATTGTGAGACAAAAAAAGAAATGATGAACAAATTGCAATGTTTGTATTAAGGCAATAGCCATGAGGCTCAAGAGAAGGTTAAAGAATGTTGTTGCTTCTTCAGTGTGTGTTATATTCTTTCCACAACTAGCCCCATGTGCGAATTTGGGGGGTTAGAGGGGGCATTGGCAGCGTATGCTTCATTGTGTCAGGTGTAGTGAGGGGTTGACAGGGGGGCAACAACCCCCCCTATCAAGGGGTTTGAGGGGGCAGTAGCCCCCCTCTATGGGGTCTGAGGTAGGTATCTAGGAAAAAAAATTGGATCCTACATTAGGTGGGTGGACCTACCTATGGTTTTGTGCATGGGTCTTGCACATGGTTTTGGACATGATGGTTTTCTACCCATGGTATCTTGTAGATATGGTCAAGAGAACTACGGTTATGTTCTAATCTAGGGTTAATGGATTGGGATTTATGGATACTTCGACAAGTATATATATGCATTGTAACATTTAAAGGAATATAATGAAAAATTAGTGTGGTAGTCCAGGTTTTGGGATCCAGGGGAAAAATTTTGTGTATATATGTTTAATGTGTTATGCTCTCGCCATTGTTTGTTTTCTATTTTTGTAACAATTTGTTTGCAGGTAATTTATGTACAGGATTAAAACTTGCACTGCTCAAGTATTGAACCAGAGCTTGTAAATGATGATGTTGGAGATAAGAATAAAAAAAGAAGGTAGAAGAAGTGTTGGACACCTAATCTGCCAATGTTTAAGGTGTGGGAGTTGTCAAAGAGAGTCCAAGAAACGTTGGAATATGAATCCAATGGTCACATAAATGTATTATAAATGTACACCTATGTTAATCAGAAATGAAATTCATGGTTTTATCATTCATATCTCTTCACATTCCATGTGCGTCTAACATGGTATTAGAGCAGGAAAATATTTGTCCCGCTCCAATCTGAGTTTTTCATTTGGTCAGCTTAACCGATCTTCCATTTCTGCTTTACCATTTCCTATTTCAGCTACCAATCACACCCATTGTTTCTAGCTAGCTGTTGACACCTAATCCTTAGTGATTGGGGGAATTGAATGTGAACAGTCATCAAGAAGATGAATTGAACGATCACATTCATGTATATAATAGATATCTGGCTAATTGAATAAACGAATCAGTTTTCTGGAGTTCCTCCTGGCCTGACTTGGTATCAGAGCACAGGTCCCAGGTTCCTTTTCTTAGTGTGCCTTGTAACTCCTCTGTCCTCTGTCCACTACCTTCTGCTCTCTGTCCACTGCTTTCTTCCTGACAACATTAAATTGCAAAGCACATGAAGCGATGGTGGCGATTAGCATAACGCCCAAAATGCCCAGTCTTGCCATGCTGCAACAATAGTCCAGAGAAGTAGAGACAATAGAGATTTTGCATATATTTGCAGTTACAAACTCCATTGCTCACGACGAAATCATGGGAGAGTCCATCCTCTAGTCATGCATTACTAACATCCATGCCTTTTGCTGTAAATCATTTGCACACTGATTCTATGTTGAGAGAATGATTGTCAAGGTTTTTTTATCCCATTGAATTTTAACAGAACCGGATAGGTTTCGTTTGGCTGCCTAAGCAGTGCTGGAGATAACAGTATATGTTGTGCTCCCATTTATCGAGAGATGTTAAATGATTCCAGAGCCATGTATTCCATCTGCGGATTTGTGATATGAGTCACAGAACTCCGATCCATCAACGCAAGTGGTGGAGTCAACTTTGTTGGAGCGTGTGCAGTTCACGTTAAAGTGAATATTTCATTCACCCATAGTTCACGTTAAAGTGAATATTCATTCACCCATATTTGGTTTAAGTGAAGTCGTATCCCTTGTTTTGAGTTTGTTATTATAAGGCATATAAGGGAAGTGTGGTGGTATATACATTATTATATTGAGGAGTTTTGGGAAGTTAGTGCTGTAAAATATATATGGTTTTTGTTTAAAGAAGAAAAGGGGGAGGTATTATGAAGGATATTTTACAGAGATATTGGAAGAAAATATAATGCATAAAGACTTTGAAATATTTTTACCCCTTTGAGAACAATTTGACTGTATAGCAGCAGAAGTTTTTTTTTCTCTTCATAAGAGCAATTTTTTTGCCATCAGAAGTATTAGTCTATCAGCAAAAGTTTTTTTTATCAGCAGAAGTAATTTTTTACATAATGCATTCAATCATATCTATGATAGGAATAGTTCTCACTGGCAAGGAGAACTATCCTGACTGGTCCCAGATGGTACAACACACCCTCATCTTCAATGAGTTGTGGAAAGGAGTGTGTGTCGGAGAAGGAGACAGTGACCCAGAAAATCCTACATCAGACAAAGAGCTCGCCATCTGGGAAAACAAGAACAGCAAAGCGTATGCATTAATTGCAACATATGTAAATAAGGAGGTGAGTCGCCACATTTCATCATATTCAACTGCCTTTGAAGCTTTACAAAAGCTGAAAGAACTCTATGACTCACATTCTACACTTGAAGTCGTCCAACTTATGATAAAACTCTTCACTCTTGAACTGCAAAATAATGATCCTCTTGCTCTTGCATCTGAAATAAAGTCTATAATGCATGATATCAAATCCACTAAAGTTGAGTTGGATATCTCTCTTATTTCTTTTCTCAAAGCACTTTATCCTACATACTCCAATTATCTTGAGTCTTTGCAAGCAAATGGAAATCGCAAGGATATAACCTTTGACTCTCTTGTGAAAAAGTTTGTTGAAAGAGAAAAAGCCTTTGGAAAGAAGACAGTCCTTGAATCTTCTGAAGAGACTGTATGCCTGGCTAATAAAGAAAAATATCCTACTCAAGATTCTACAAGAGGAAGAGGTGGACGAAAAGGAAGAGGAAGATACTTCAGAGGCAGGGGGGGCAGACATTCTCAAGGAGAAAAGGCAGATTTACATTGTATTCGCTGCAAAAGAAATGGATCACATGATGCCTCTACATGCAAGCTACCATGGGACAAAATTGAGCAGAGAAGAAACCAACAGAAAGGTAAAACTGATGATACAGACAAAGGTAAAGCACCTGAATCCGCTCACTATGAGGCACAATGTAACATTGGAGTAAATTAAGATTTGTTTAACACTTCACTTGCTTCCTGGAAAAATGATTGGCTGCTTGATTCAGGAGCAACCTGTCACATGACTCATAGAAAAGACTTTTTTGAAGATTTCACTGACAACGTTGATGGAGTAGTATACTTTGCAGATCAGTCAAAAATCAAGCCATCAGGGCTTGGCACAATCAGGCTTAAACTGCCTGGTCTCTCAGACTTTCTTCTTGATCATGTTTTATATCTCCCATAGCTCAAGAGAAACTTGTTGTCCTTGGATCCGCCAGCAAGGTCACTCCATTCATATGTTTGATGGAAAGCTTGAGTTAAGAAAAGCATCTGATCACTCACTTGTCATGAGGGAATAGAAGAAGAAAGGCTTTTCAAACTGCAAGGAACATCTGCTCATGCACAACATTTCTCATATATTTCTCATCATGAAGAAGGTACACTTCCATCAAGTTTATTATGCCATGCTAGATTTGGACATTTAAACTATGACAGTCTCCGCTTATTGAAGAAAAATGGTGTTGTTGGTTTGCCTACAATTCCTAGAAAACTTAAGCAATGTGATGCTTGCATTCTAGGAAAGCATAGCAAACAGTGTTTTCATGATTCACATGCAAGAGCACATACATAGGAAGCTTGAACTTATTCATTCAGATTATGTGGTCCAATGCCTGTTCCTTCTGCAAATGGAAATAAATATATCATGACATTTATTGATGACTACACCAGAATGTGTTGGGTTTATTTATTGAAGAACAAATCTGATGCTTTCCTAACATTCAAGAATTTTCATAAATGGATTTAAAATGATGCACAATCTCATATTGGGTCTATTCTCACTGATAATGGAAAAGAATATACATCAAATGAATTTGAACACTATCTTCGCCAACATGGGATTAAACATCAAACAACTGTGCCTTATAATCCCCAACATAATGGTGTAGCTAAAATAATGAATAGAACAATCCTGAATATGGTACGATCCATGTTTTTTTTCAAAAATGTAAGGATAATGTTTTGGGCTGATGCTGTTCTATGTGCTGCATATATAAAGAATAGATGTCCATCTAGTGCTATAAGAAACAAGACTCCTTATGAATTGTGGTATGGACATGTTCCTTCGATCAAACATCTCAGGATTTTTGGTTCCCCCTGTTATGCTTTGATACCAAAGGTACATAGAAACAAACTTGGTGCTAGAAGTCGTAAGTGTATTTTCTTGGGGTATTCAAATACCTCCAAAGCATACCGCCTCTATGATGAAGAAAATAAAAAGTTTGTTATATCTAGAGATGTAATTTTCTTGAATCATCCAAATCTGACAATGTTGTTGAGCGGCAACTTGATCGCTTGGATAGATTCACAAAAATGAAATCATTTCAAGAATTTGAAAATCAGATTCCACATCTTGAAGGGGGGATTCCTATACTAGATCAACATGTGGAATCTTCTTGTGAAGAATATTCTCCCCATAAACTCCAACAATGGATGATGCTTTAAGTGATGTAATTGATATAATTGGGAGACTCAATCTTGATTCACTCCCAACTCAATCAACAGAGCAGCCTGGACCATCTCAGAAAGGTCCCCCAAAGTGCCTGACAAAGGCACTTAAAAGTGTTCATCCTGATGAAATTGGAAAAACAGGAACAAGAAATGCAAATCGACAAAATGGAGGTGATGTAGATGACTCTAATTCACCTGTTGATATGGATGTTTCTTATGATTGTGAATTGAACTTGTCTACAGATTTTGAACCAACTTCTTTTAAAGAAGTTGCTTCTCATGATGAATGGAAAGAAGCAATGCAAAAGGAGTATGATGCCCTCATAAAGAATGGCACTTGGAAGCTGGTTGATCCTCCATTTGGAACCAAACCAATTGGCTGCAAGTGGGTCTACAAGAACAAGTACAAAGCTGATGGCTCACTTGACAAGCACAAAGCTAGGCTTGTGGCCAAAGGGTTTGCACAGAAGGAAGGGGTCGATTATGAGGAAACTTTTGCTCCCACGGCAAAATGGGCCACCATCCGGACACTCTTTGCACTGGCAGCTCAGAACGGTTGGAAAGTCCATCAAATGGATGTAAAAACTGCCTTCTTGAATGGAGATCTAAAAGAAAATGTTTTTTATGTCCCAGCCTGAAGGATTTGCTGTGAAAGGACATGAACATAAAGTATGCAAACTTGTGAAGTCCTTGTATGGCCTCAAACAAGCACCGTGAACCTGGTATGAAAAACTAACTGAGCATCTTCTGAAACTCAACTTCAATCATTTTGATCTTGATGATGCAACTTTAT
>APFE030571607.1:9958-31971 GCA_000404065.3 Pinus taeda
AACCTATTCAGTGATACATTCAACATTCTAATACAGAGATAAGATGACAATTATCTAGGGCTAAACATCAAAAGATCAAGAACACAGCCTATGAGGCACAAGCTTAGAACAGAGGAAGATGGACAGTGAGCAGTTAACAGCAAAAGAAGCTTGTATTAGCTGAAAATGAAGATGAGACGCTGCAAGTGACAAAATATCTACAATCCCCAGAAGTTGAACCTTACATCAAATGCCAACCTCGATTACATCTTGCTTCTAGATATTTATAAGTTTACAATACTAGGGCACTTGGCCGTTCAGGTATGGAGGGGTCATAATTGACCACCAACTGCATTTAATTGCCTGATGGAGTCTCTGGACAAGGTTGCTTGATTCAGTGGGTGAATCCGATGTGTTCAAGTGCTGTGCTGTCCTCTATGCGGTTGGAGTGCTCGTACCAGTGGAGTCCATGACTAATAAATTCAGTTACAGAGTTGTGCCATGTCCTTTTCTCCCTTGGCCATGCTTTCTGTTAAATATGGTTGTTGGGGGTCTGACTGTGACTGATGATGGCTGAGTTGGTCATCTCCTTCTTTGGCTAACAGAATGGTCAAAGGACGTGGAATGCATGGGCAGGTGGACGATTTGGTGAGCGAGAAGAATGATTGTCGGATCGAGGAAATGGACGGCGGAGATGGTTCGGCAGAGGCTATCGGCCGAGATGGGAGCGGGGTGTGTTAGGGCCGTTGGATCTTCAGCAGACAGATCGGACGATCATCGGGAAATGGAGTTGCACGGCTGTTTAACGGGCAAGGGTGGTTTGGTCGAGCGGTAATAGTTTTCATCGCACCGCTTTCGAGCACTAAGGAGTAAATGCCCGGGGTCGCTCGATTCCATTCAACGATCGACACGTATCAGCGGTTGACAGAGAAAAACCACTCTCATCGCGCGCTAACGCTCGATTAAGTTGTCGGCGCGATGAATGCGAAGACCGTTAGATCTTGGCGGAGATGATCTGACGGCGGACAGTGGTAGAGCGGGTCGCCTTTATCAAGGTGTGACGAGAGCCGTTGGATCGGTGGGGAGGCGATGAGGGGTTAATGAGCACGTGAGGGCATATGGGTAAGGTTTTATGGTAGGTTTGGGGTTTTGCACTTGGGGCTAAAGTCGAAGGGGGTTACTTTCTCGGGTTTAGGTGGCAAATAGGGAAACAGAGGTGGTGGAAAGTAAGCTGGGTAGGAGGAGAAGGGAAATGACCCATGTGGGGCCCCTTTGAAGACACCTCCAAACAAACCAAGCTTTTCTCTGACATTAGAAAGTTAACGCTGCATAGCAGGGCTAACACTGGTTCCTTCTGGGGATGAAATCCTCCTTGTGAGGTTTCAAGAACCGCAGACCACTGCCTTTCATACAGAAACAAGATCAGCAATATTTCCTAGTGTTCCATTGGGCATGGAGTCTAATTAAGCCTACACTAAAAACTGTAAAAATAACATATTTACAATGTTGAGGCCTGAAAGCCTTAAACAAAATAAATTTTCAAAAACCGCCCATTAACTGGACCATCAAAAACTGTTTCTCCTTCCAAACTCTACAGCATGAAAGTTTGTTCCCTTGGACCTGAGAGATGATAAAAGGCCCTATCCACAGAGCATCGAATTTACTATGATTGTCCTTCTTTTCTTTCAATGCATCCCATTTGAGAACCTAATCACCAACTAAGAATTGACCCTTTTTACCTTTCTATGAAAGGTTTCCTTCTCTTGGTCAATGTGCATGTCAACCAATTCATCAAAGACTTGCAAAAGCCTGTTGATTTGATCACCTACCTCAAAAAGTTTAGGGCATTTGACCTTATCGAGTAGAGATGGTTTATATTTCACCCCCTCTCTGTATGCTCTCATCTTTGGATGTTTTTCGTGGAAGCTTTTGTACACCTACTGAATAACAAGGGCTGTTGTGTACTCGGTTGTGTCATTTGTGGCCTGAACGATTAATATAAATGGTGAATCAATGTATTCTAGTGTGGGGAACACAAAGACTTCACCTGCTCCTGTAGCTTTCTTAGAACAAGCCCCATCGAAGAAGGTGTCCCAAATCTATGGGCTTTCTTCCTCTGTGATCTAGAAAACTGCATTTTTAGGCTGTGTGGAGGCCAACTGGGCAGGCTTCGTAATATCAAGACTGAGCTTATCCATGTTGGCCTTGGGCATTGAATTATGGCTAGCTCTAGTGACTAGGGGGCAGTTATGAGGGATTTTATCTTGAACAGACAGGGGAACATAAGATGATGGGGAGCTGACTTCGCATTTTTTGATCACTGTGTTGAGAATAACAGTTGGTTGGTCATTTTGCAAATTCACATAGTCATTGGAAGCTTGGATGGTTTTAGGCTCAAGATTTTCAAGGATAGATTTCTTGAGGGACTCATTCTTCACTGGTTCAATCAGAGGCATGGGTATTCTTGGCTTCTGAATTTCTGATTGAAAACTAAAAGAAGAAGAGGAATTTTCAAGGCCTCTTACCTCTATGGCTGGAACTTTGAGGATGATGGGATCAATCGCTGGTTTCTTCTACTTATTAGCTTGTTGTTTTGCAAGGACAACAGCTCTATGAGCAAGAGCTTCTTTGACATTATTCATCATAGATCTCAGATCATATTGGTGCTAATCGACAATTTGTAGAATAGCCTCATCATCTCGTTCCTGGCTAATCTGACCATTGAATAATGACTTATCATAGGTAGCTTTGGTTAAAAAAGGGGCACTGCCCTTGTCTTCCATACAATGGGTCTCATTATCTTCCTCAAACTGCTCTTCTTCCATGACTGCATTTTGAAATGAGGTCTTCACCCTTTGGTCTTCATTGGCATCTTTGTTTCTTTGCAAAATCTGCCACCGCTCATTTGCTCTTCTATATGGATTTGGATTTGGAAGAGCAAAGGTATTGGGAACCCTTGCTTTCCCAGAATGCTACTCAACCTTTAATTTGGAAACTTCAGTTGCTAATGACTCTAGCATCTTGGCCATTTTATCGATCTTAGGATCTGAAGATGATGAGGGCTCATTCCTCTGTCTTCTTCTATCAGCATTACCTTTGAGCTTTTCTGCAGCCATGATGTTTGATTCTACTTCCAGGGTTGCATCTTGCATATCAGCCAAAGAAGCACATCTTCTCTCCCTCAATAGTAAACAAAAATAAGAATCAAAGGCATTGGCATAGGTGAGCTTAGCAGAGGTAGGGGTGGATTTCACTTCAGTTGGTATCTTGCTGTACATGAAGTTAAATCCCTTATTGAAATCAGACAACAGCTCATTGTTTTCCCTCTGTAAGTTCCCAAACTCGATATGATAGTAGAGCAGATCTTTCTTATCTCCCCAATGTTTTAAAAACACATCATCTAATGCTTCAATGTCTGCTATAGACGTAGGGGTCAGCTCTCTGAACCACTTTCTAGCCTCTCCATCAAGGCTTTGGACAAAACCTCTCATCCACACATCGTCTTCACTGATATCTAGGTTATCAGCATAACTATAAAAAGACTCTAGGTGTTCTTTAGTTGTTACTCCCTCTGTACCAGTGAACTTAGGCATGTATTTCTGATATTCTCCTACAGGCATGGCATTCAAAGGAATAGGTAGGACTAGGGGTCTGTACCTAGCAGCTATGATTCTCTCCATTTTGGTGGGTGCTTGTGGGCCTGCCATAACTAGGGTAGATGGAGGGGCACTGGCAGTTTGGATAAAAGAAAGCGGAGGAATAAATGACAAGGTTGAAGGGAACTGATGGATTGTAGGGGAGGTTTTCTTTGGACTGAGATCCAAAGGGGAACTTATTGAACAAGGAGTTTTATGAATCTCTGAGAGTATTTCTTCACTGATAGTGCTAGGCTCTATATTTTCAATATGTGCATGCTCAGTTACAAGCCTTTCTTGCAGAGATACATAAGATAGTTTAGGCTTACCTGATCTTGATGCTCCCTTTCGTGATGTCTTGCTTTGTTTAACAATCTTCTCAGGGTCAGGCACTGGGTCAGCTGGTGATTTCTAGGGGTTTCTCCGAGTGTGCCTCACAAAATGAGTTAGAACTGTGATGTGGAGTCGCCAAAAGGTTTGTCCTCCAGTAGAGTCGCCAGATAGATGATTACAACCAAAAATGTGTCCAGACTTTGTCTATCATCAAATCTGGATCTGTGTTGTTCTCCTAGGGAAGCTGAGCTTCAATCTCCTCTCCCCGGCAACGGTGCCAATTATGTTAGGATTCCAAGAAACTCTCCCAGGTTGTAGCTCAGAGATGCCTGGTAACATATAAATTCAACTATTGTTGCAGGTTTAATGGAAGGAATGATGGTTTGGTTCAAGCCAGATAACCACTTCTACTTTGTTTCACTCCAGACATGCATGAACACCCTCAGACTACAAGGCTTTAGACCACCAATGCTCACAGTTTTAGATATTAGGTGAATATGGAGAATACTAACCAATAACCACACCAGCAGATACACAAGACCATGTTATGGCCGGCTGCAACTAGTACAGAAACATGTAAATCTAATCTATTAATGCAAAGATAGGATGACAGCTCTCCTGCATTAGATAGAAAGAAACCTGAGTAACCTATTCAGTGATACATTCAACATTCTAATACAGAGATAAGATGACAATTATCTAGGGCTAAACATCAAAAGATCAAGAACACAGCCTATGAGGCACAAGCTTAGAACAGAGGAAGATGGACAGTGAGCAGTTAACAGCAAAAGAAGCTTGTATTAGCTGAAAATGAAGATGAGACGCTGCAAGTGACAAAATATCTACAATCTCCAGAAGTTGAACCTTACATCAAATGCCAACCTCGATTACATCTTGCTTCTAGATATTTATAAGTTTACAATACTAGGGCACTTGGCCGTTCAGGTATGGAGGGGTCATAATTGACCACCAACTGCATTTAATTGCCTGATGGAGTCTCTGGACAAGGTTGCTTGATTCAGTGGGTGAATCCGATGTGTTCAAGTGCTGTGCTGTCCTCTATGCGGTTGGAGTGCTCGTACCAGTGGAGTCCATGACTAATAAATTCAGTTACAGAGTTGTGCCATGTCCTTTTCTCCCTTGGCCATGCTTTCTGTTAAATATGGTTGTTGGGGGTCTGACTGTGACTGATGATGGCTGAGTTGGTCATCTCCTTCTTTGGCTAACAGAATGGTCAAAGGACGTGGAATGCATGGGCAGGTGGACGATTTGGTGAGCGAGAAGAATGATCATCGGATCGGGGAAATGGACAGCGGAGATGGTTCAGCGAAGGCTATCAGTCGAGATGGGAGCGGGGTGTGTTAGGGCCGATGGATCTTCAGCGGACAGATCAGACGGTCATCGGGAAACGGAGCTGCACGGGTGTTTAACGGGCGAGGGCGGTTTGGTCGGGTGGTAATAGTTTTCATCGCACTGCTTTCGGGCACTAAGCAATAAATGCCCGGGGTCACGCGATTCCATTCAGCGATCAACACGTAGCAGCGGATGAGAGAGAAAAACCGCTCTCATCGCGCATTAACGCTCGATTAAGTTGTCAGCGCAATGAATGCAAAGACCGTTAGATCTTGGCGGAGATGATCTGACGGCGGAGAGTGGTAGAGCGGATCGCCTTTATCGGGTGCGACGGGAGCCATTGGATCGGCCGGGGGGGGGAAGCGATGAGGGGTTTATGAGCGCGTGAGGGCTTATGGGTAAGGTTTTATGGTAGGTTTGGGGTTTTGCGCTTGGGGCTAAAGTCGAAGGGGGTTACTTTGTCAAGTTTAGGAGGCAAATAGGGAAACAGAGGCGGTGGAGAGTAAGCGGGGTAGGAGGAGAAGGGAAATGACCCATGTGGGGCCCCTTTGAAGACACCTCCAAACAAACCAAGCTTTTTTTTTACATTAGAAAGTTAACGATGCATAGCAAGGCTAACAGGGATAATGATTTTTTATCGTTATCTTATTCAGTGCTCGGTAATCAATGCACATTCTCCATGAGCCATCTTTCTTTCTCACCAAGACAATTGGAGACCCACAAGGCGATGTGGTAGGTCTTATGAATCCTTTCTCGAGCAGCTCCTATACCTGCTTCTTGATTTCTGCATTCTCTAAAGCAGACAACCTGTACATTTTGATGTTAGGCAATGGAGCATCTTGCTGCAAATTAATATCATGTACTATTTCCTTTCTGGGTGGCAGACCTTTAGGTTCTTGAAATAGTATATCATACTCTAAAACAACTTTTTGTAAATCAGCTTGTTGTTTAGCATTACAGCCCTCAAATACATTGGTTTTGTCAGGTTTCTTTTCCTTTACAACCATCAGTAAAAATTGTTTGCATGAATTTACAATTCTTTTCATCTGCCCTGAGTTTATGAGAGTATAATTATTCTTGAGTTTATGAGCTCTTACAATATATTCGATTCCATCTTTAACAAGTTGATACTTGTTTTCAGCTCTATACAAAATAGCTTTTCTATCATACAAGTAAGGACTTCCTAAAACAATTCCACATATATCCAAGGGAACAATATCTAACTCAACCTCATCTACAAATGCTGACCCAAAAGAAAACCTTAGTTTACATTGTCTAGTCACTTGTAGTTGTGCTTTATCACAGCCAACCTAATGGATATGGCTTTTTGTGAGGTGAGGTTAGTAATCCCAACTTTTTTACAATTGCTTCAGAAATTAAATTTACTTGTGAGCCACTATCAAACAAAGTATCAATCTTTTGATGCTTGGAAACAACTCTAATATGAAAAAGCTCATGTTTTTTCCTCTCATTTTCTTCATTATCAGTGGATTGTGCAGAATTACTAGTAGATGCTTCAGAATTTTTACCTTTTATACCTGCAGCTGCAATTGTTGTTTCATCTCCTGAGTCTGACCCCAAATCCTTTTGAATAGTTGCAGCAGTCTTCTTCTTCTTGCCATCGTACTTCTTAGGTTTCAGCTCCGGATGTAGAATCCAGCAGTGTTCATCATCATGCCCATCCTTCTTATAGTGAGTGCATGAAGATTTGGTCTTTTGTACAGTAATTGTCTTCCTCTCTTTCCATTTATGTTTTCTTTTCTCCTTATTCTTGCTTGCAGTGGGTTTTGATGATCCCCCAACTTCTGGGTTCACATTCTTGCCTCCAGCCTCTAGATGTGTAGCTTGAATAGATACCTCATCTATGCTAGTGGGATTAAACATGAGAATAGTGTGCCTTAAGTAGTTGTGTAGACCACCTGTATACTTCAACAGAGTTTCAGGTGAGTCTAAAGAAATTCCTAGAATCAAAGCTCTTTTCCTAAATTCTTGAGTGTAACTTTGTACACTTTGCCTTTTAATTGTTGAAGAGTTTGCCAACTCATCATGGCTTGCTGCATATAAGCTAGTGGATAGAACTGTTTTTTAATTGCAGAAACAAATTCACTCCAGACAGAAAGAATTTTACCATGCTTCTTCATGTCAGCTTATGTCCTGTCTTCCCACCATACCAAGGCAGTGCCTCCAAGGCGTAGGCTGGCCAGCTGAATCTTACTACTGTCCGAATCAATGCTTTGCACTCTGCAATAAACATCAATCTGTCTAATCCAATTATCCAACTTCTCTGCATTCAACACTCCATCATATATTGGTAAATCAAATTTAACACCTAATTTAATCAAAGATGTCTTCTTTTTGTTTTTAGGGCTACTAGGAGGTGTGGGAAGTTTTTCTTCTTTCCCTTTGCCTTTAGAGTGGTCATGGAGGAGAGATTCTTCTGCTCCTTTATCTCGTTTGGAGTTTGATGAATCTTCCTCTCTACCTTTCTTAAATTCTCTATACATTTCCTCTACCATGGCTCTCATGGTCATGAAACTATCCATGAACTAAGGGTCTGATTCCAAGGGACTTTCTTTTGACATTTTCCTTTTAGGATAGACTCTTCCAATTTCAGGGTTAGTTTCAACCAACTCTCCTTCTCCTAATTTAAGCTTTGATCTAATTAGCATTCAACAACAAAATCCAGCACAAGCTTGTCTAACCTTAGTAACTTAAAGCTCTGATACCACTTGATCTGGAATTTATCCAAGACAAAGAATAAAGGTATTACAAACTCATGTGCATGGATGTGCCTATGTTACTTTATGCAACGGATCAATAAGATTGTGAAATACATAGACACTGAAGTAGTTAGAGAAAACATAACAGGCAAACATGTAAACACAACAAGTTTAATAAGGAATTCACCCAATGCTCCTGGGCTACGTCTCCTGGTCCAGCCTTCAGTGGTGGCCTCTCTATTATGTTTTCGAAGCAGAGTTTTACAACAGTGAGCTCAATTTGAGTCTCACTCAACAAATATAAATCAGTAGGACTGGACTTGGATCCCCCAAGTCTCTGGAGTACACAAACTCTCCTTACTAAAACTCGACCTCTATTGGTCACAATAGTATGAGCCCAATCTGAGACTCATACATGACAGGTATGTACAAAAGAGTTCACTTGAACCTCTCAAGCCTTCTCTAGAGTACACAGACTCTCTGACTCTCTCTAGCTCTGTCTCGATGCTGCCTTTGCTCTGCAAGTCAGCTCGACTACTTTCTCTGTTCTCTGCTCTTAGCTTTCTTACTCGCTTTTCTGATTGCTTGCTTTGTTTCTGTCAATTCGTGGCTTTAAAGCCAATTTGCTTTCTGACTGTTCATTTCCACTTCCCGGCGCTCTGGTTCTCCTGCCTCCGTCCGTTTGAATTCCCCTTCTCTCCGTCATCATCACTATGTAACGCCTTACAAGGAGGTGGCCACCTGTTTCATAACGAACTGAGTGTCAGTTCTCTTGGAAATGTTTGAACTGTCGTTATTTCCGTTTAACTCCCAGATTGCCCGCGAACATGATTCCTCTGCCAACTCATCATTCATGCCGGACTTCAAACTTTATACAACTCGGCCTGTTTACCCCATTGAATCCGTCATCCATCGGATCGCATATCCACCGTCGATCTGGAGCCTCCAGATCCTACGGTCTCTGTCCATATCGGGCGGGTAAGTTGCATGATGCTTACCCGTTCGATGTGAGTGATTTTCTCTCTCTTCCGTCAGACGCGTGGCACCCAGTGTGTGGCATCGGGCGGGACTCGGTTGAAACCGCTTACCGCTTGAAGCCCTTACGATATCCTGCCAGTTTTTGTGCGGGACCCGCCTCTGACGGTATCAGCAAATTCTGTACAGTTTTATGACTTTTCGGGTCTGGGTCGCTTGAGGCTTTTTCTTCTCTGAGGGGTTTGCCTAGCGATACCTTCCCCGTTTCTCAAAAAGGCTTCCCGTTTTGTTGTTTCGTGGCAGCGCACGTTACCATGGGCCAACGATCGGTGCGCTTGACCGAGGGTCCTCGTTACTTGGCGCTACTCACAAACAACTATTCGAGGATATTTCTGATAAGCTCGACCTTTGTAAGACTTTGAAACTTTGGCATGAATTTTAGAGAGTTATGAAAACTTAGAGAGTTCTTTAGGATCCAATTCGGATCATCCCTTGTGGGCATTAAGTTGTTACTTCCCAAACCTGCACTTCAAATGTTAACAAAGTACTTTAACAAAGTGCAACCCTAAGGGCTCTTAGGAACATTCTTCAATGTCACCACAAAAAAACTTCCTCTCACTTATGCTGGTTCTTCTCTGGCACCAAGGGGGGCCTCTAGAAAAGATTATATTTTTTAATATTTTCTTTAGAAGAAGATGGATGTTGGAATTTTCCAAGACCAGTGCCTATCCAATTGGGTTATGAAGTCAAGACCAATGAACAAGAGGGTTTGAATGAGATCAAAGGTCTAGTTCAACTATTGACAATACACTCTAACCATATGGATTGTCTTCAATATGCAGAAAATTAAAGGAGGGCACTTCCAAAGATACATCTCACAACACTTACAAAATAGCCAAGTAATAATGTGCAACCATGAATAAGTAAGGGGCAGTGATGGCCCCTCAATATGCAGAAATGACAGCAGAAATATCCATTTAATGAATAATGGTTACAGCAAGAGATAGGGAGAGTGAAACCTATACCCCAATGTCCTCTTATGAAAACAAAATTCCCTCCATCAAAGATGATACCAGAAATTTCTAAAAGTAATTTCTAGCCATGGAACCAACCCATGAAAACTAGAAAAAAAAACATGAAAACCTCAACTCGAACTCATCCTTCCTCAAATTCTCCGAAAGCTTGGAGGAGAAATCCCTATTATCCCACCCTGCCTTACAAATAAATTCCTATCCTCTATTTATAGCTTTTTAAATCAAACCAAATCAATAATATAATATCCAAATAGAGCTAGGAACCCTACAATTAGGGTGCTCCTCTCAGAGTAGCCTCTAGGATTTGATTAAATCCTAAATTGACATGTGTAAACTTCTCCTTAAAGTCATTCCTCTAAATATGTGAACAACATCCCTCAAATAATAATGTGTAATGCCCCATAAAAAGCCTTTAAAATGCTTTAGATGCCTTCTTGAAGAGGGCATCCCACATTAAGAGAGTAGATTCATAATCCATCAATAAAAAATGTTCTTCTTAGTGGAGCACTCTTCATCAAGTGACCCATTTTTGACCATACAAATGTTTCTAGTGCCACATGGCACCTTTCTAAGAAGGGTGTTCCTCCTTTCACGTCTCTCTCTCTCTCATGCCATGTGTCATGCTATGGAACTTCCACAAGGTAAGGTGTTTTCTCCTTTAGGTTGTGACGTTTGACCTTTATCTCAAAATAAGTCATGTCTTGGACATCTTCAACTTCAAAGTCTCTCTCCTTGTTCACATCATCAATCCATGTGGTTTCAAGCACTGGGATCAACCTAGAAACAAGGTGGTCCTTCAATAATGCAATAAATAGTGATGCAAGCCACATAATCATGTCTTCACATACATGTCAAATGTGCCCAAATGGAACCTTATGGTGACATATGCCTCCAAAAAAGCCTCCATTAAACCAACAAGACCTGTCGGGCAATTTAATTGCTTAAATTTCTAATCATTATATTATTGACCAAGAGCTCGTAAGCTAATGATGTGTCCGCAACATATATGCAGAAATAAGTTTATTTGTAGGTTGTGCTAGAAATAAACAATATGCTGAAAAAAGACTTCCAAGGATTTAAATTTAACATGAATTCATCTTTTTTCATATCACACAATTAAAACTATTGCATTCAATCAATTTACCACAATCAACTATTAGCATCATAAAGACGTTCAGTTGGTTCAACAACCCTCAATCAAGTAGGAAAAGAATCACACAGTGTAGAAATAAAACACATGCAAGATTGAAATAAAATACTCGAGAGTCATAGGTCCGAGCCATGTGTCCTTTCGGCTACGAGCCTTGTGTCCTTTCGACCACTTGTTGGGTTCTCTGGGTTAACAACTCCTCACACTGTAGGGCCTTGAAAATCGCTCCACAAGAAAATACAAGAATCTGGAAATTACAAGAACAGAAACTGAAAATAATGAATCTAATCTAATTGTGCATAAAATAAATAAAATAACATCTACTTTACTAACTTTGCAAGTCCATCCTAGGACATGGGGGCCTTCCTGGCTAGGGGCACTACAAGAAGTGTTAGTTTTTGCAACTGCGGTCAAATTCCACCTTGGACAGCTCAGATGACCAAGATGATGATTGCAATAGATTCATCTTTTCAAGAGGACCAAAATCGACCTAAAGATCACCTTATTTGGACAAGAGAAAGTTGGTTTTTGAATTTATTTATTCACTAATGTATATTGGTTTAGGTCAGCCCTAAGCACATGTTAAATTGGACAGGTCGGCCTCAACCCCAAGTGGACCCTCGTGAAAGCCTATAAATAGAAAATACCTCAAGCTCATTTGTCAAATTGATCAAACCATCTTCTCTTCTCTTATTGTCTTGGTTCACACAGGTCTGTCGAAGGAAAGTTCGCACAAGGGTCTGAAATCTCAGGGTTGAAGCTCGAACTGATCTAGGGTTTTCTAGACCGCAGACGCTAGCACAAAACTCGGCATTTTAGTCCTTGGACGCTGGCACACAGTGGTCCTGGCAGCGTCCAGGGAGCCTTGGACGCTGACACAGTGTGTTATGGGAACGTCCAGGGTTTCAGAGATAGATCAGGTCGTATTAGTCCCCGGACGCTCACACAGAGTGGTCCTAAGAGCATCCGGGCTATTGTAGACGCTCACACAGAAGGCTTATCAGAGCATCCAGGGCTTGAAGCAGATCTGGGTAAGTTTGACCCCGGACGCCCTCATCTAGTTCACCTGGGAGCGTCAAAATCTGGTCCGGACGTAGTCTTCCAGTTCTACAGAGAGTGTCCAGGACTGCTATAGACACTCGCACAGCTCTTCCTCCCTATGTCCGGGACTCAAAGATGAGATTTCAGTATAAGAAGATTTCGCTCAGTGATAACAGTGTTCAGCAGTATCCAGCAGTTGACTACAATAGTCAGTGACATCACATTACAGCCATCAGAATGAGGGTTTTGGTTATAAGCATGATTAGATCTGTTTCATGGGTATCATAGTTGTTTTGTTGCATAGATAAAGTTATGGATCATTGTACTCTCTTTTGTTGAATCATTTGATGATGATCTAAGAAGAAAAAGATCGCAAGGGTTTTCCCCATAGTGGTTTTGCCCTAGTCTCGGACCAATCCTGGTGTCTCTAAGTGTGTGCATGTTTTTCTTCTATTGTTCCTTTATGTTCCGCTGCATTGATGATGATGATGATGATGATGATGCTGTTCTTTCTATATAATTGGATATGCTGATGAATAATGGTGTAGATCCGAATAATGTAATGATGATATGGGGTGAACTTAATGTATTAATGAATAAATACAATTATCAAAGCAAAGAAAAATGTAGCCCTATGAAAAATTAACATGGTATCAGAGGTGGGCTAAAGAAAAGCCATGGAGATCACCCCGATAATGTCACCTTTGATGGAAGCAAGAAGAGAATGGTGGAGACCTAGAAGAATTCTAGGGTTTGAAGTAAACCCTAGGCAACTTTATTAGTACGGTTTGATGGATTCTATGAGGTTAGGGTTGGAGAGAAAACCCTGGTTTATGGAAACAATATGAGATATGGAACCTAGCAGGTCAATGTGAAGATGCTCAAGCACTTGACAAAGATTTGATGAAGCCCTCGATGGGATAATCCCTAGCAGACCTGGTTGGATAATTGAAGGCAACATTGGTATATGGACCATGGACATTGATAGCTCTTGAAGATTGGTTCAAGAGGGAGAGGATCACCTCTCATTGAAGATAAGTATTTCTTGACTTATGATGCCTCTTACTTTTGTTTAGACCTATGGATCTTATGTTTATGTTTATTGCTTATACTTCCTGCATATATATTTGAGTATATGGATGTTTCTAACCTCCTTGATGAGATGTGATGAGTAGATCCTTCTTGAGGATCATTTGAGATGCAGGAAAGAAAAGCTAGATCTGGATAGAGGTAAAGAGGTAGTTTATGAAAAGGTGTCAAGCACTACAAGCTGCCTATGAGAAAGTGCACAAGTATTTGAATACCACAAGGTATGCATGGTATGTTGTATTTCAACAATAACATTGATGGCTAGGTAAGCCCTCAGGTATGATGAGAATGTCTCTTTCTTTGATGGCTCATACATGCATATGAAAGTGACTTGGATTTTCATATGCATGTATGTGCCATCAAAGAAAGAGACATTTTCATCATACCTTAAGGCTTACCTAGCCATCAATATTATTGCTGAAATACAACATACCATGCATACCTTGTGCTATTCAAATACCTGTGCACTTTCTCATAGGCAGCTTGTAGTGCTTGACACCTTTTCATCAACTACCTCTTTACCTCTTTCCAGATCTAGCTTTTCTTTCCTGCATCTCAAATGATCCTCAAGAAGGATCTACTCATTACATCTCATCAAGGAGGTTAGAAACATCCATATACTCAAATACATATGCAAGAAGTATAAGCAATAAACATAAACATTAGATCCATAGGTCTAAACAAAAGTAAGAGGCATCATAAGTCAAGAAATACTTATCTTCAATGAGAAGTGATCCTCTCCCTCTTGAACCAATCTTCAAGAGCTATCAATGTCCATGGTCCATATATCAATGTTGCCTTCAAGTATCCAACCAGGTCTGCTAGGGATTATCCCATCTCAGGCTTCATCAAATCTTTGTCAAGTGCTTGAGCATCTTCACATTGACCAGCTAGGTTCCATATCTCATATTGTTTCCATAAACCAGGGTTTTCTCTCCAACCCTAACCTCATAGAATTCATCAAACCCTAATAATCACGTTGCCTAGGGTTTTCATCAAACCCTAGAATTCTTTTAGGTCTCCACCATCCTCTTCTTGCTTCCATCAAAGGTGTCATCATCAGGGTGATCTCCATGGCTTTTCTTTAGCCCACCTCTGATACCATGTTAATTTTTCATAGGGCTACATTGTTCTTTGCTTTGATAATTGCATTTCTTCATTAATACATTAAGTTCACCCCATATCACCATTACATTATTCAGATCTACACCATTCTTCATCAACATATGCAATTATATAGAAAGAACAATGTAGCCCTATGAAAAATTAACAAGAAGATGAAAGAAAGTCAGAAATTTCATTAATCAGCCAAAAATTACAGAGTATATGATCCTAGCAAAACCTCCCCCTCTAGCAACCCTTGGACTTGGTTTTTACTCTCATATTTATACAAAATAAGATCAGGGGCGGATTGAAACCAATTCCCTAACAATGGTCTCTCAAATCATAATTATCAACAAAGGATTGTCTTCAATACTTTCTTAGCTGAAGATCTGATTATATGGGGTTTATCTGGCATGAAATCTCCTGAGAATAGCTTCATATGGTGCATTTGGTTAAATGGTTGTTCAGTTTGGGGCGTAGCTAGTCAATGGCGCAACTAGAAATTACCCTTTGAAAGAACTATAGATATCTCCCAATCCGCATACGAAAGGACGAAATTCTCGCACAAAATGTAATTGGGGATGTCCTAAACGAAACCCATGTTTTAGTTTTTCCAAATTCTACTCCATTTGCCCAAAAATTGAGCACAAAGTTGATTACTCAATTTTTCCTGGCACGAGTTGTTCGCACTATTAATCATTACCTGGAGCCTTCTAGAATTGACCTGGGTACAATGTGAACAACATAAAACCATGTTATTGATGCTAGGTACAAAACCCGCACTCCGGAATTTCCCTTGGAGTTTCGTAGGTATGCCAACCTCGAAGGCTAGTTACCAAAATTGTATGGGAACTATAGGAATCGAATTGGTTGAACAATCATTAGAATAAATCAACTCTTAATCCTTCTAATTCATCAAAAAGAAAGGAAGAAAATGACAATTAACATTCATAAGCTTGTTGTGATATATATATATATATATATATATATATGAATGAGAAGAAATATGTCATAACAGGTAAACAGGTAATGGATGGAAGACAGGATAAGGAAAATATGGTAAAAAATAGGTGTCTTGAATGACAATTTTCTGACTCAAATAATGGAATGATGTTGGGGCAAGATAGAACAAGGTAGATAGCCTCCAATTTTCTCCCAACAACCTGTAAATGTCACTGAACTCCCATGGATTCCCGCTAAGTTGGTGAGAGAAAGATGCCAGTGAAAATGTAAAACATACCATATATTTTCGAGTAACAAAAGAAAAGATCTATGTAGATCAGCATGTTATAAGCTACATAGGTCAAGTAGACATATACCATGTGGCCATTGGGCATGATCTATGTATAGATTTGCACAGCATAAGCTATATAGGTCTTCAGTTTCATGCTATACAGGCCATAATTCGTAACTATATTTAAGCACACAACAAGATGAATATGTCTATTAATCTATCTAGCCAAGATGAATATGTTTACCGAGCTATCCAACTCTCACACATAGCTTGTATACATATCAAATAATTACCTTTTTTTGGAAGAACTATGGAGGACATTCCTATGCTAACAAAATCACCCACAATGTGCACCTAATCTCATCCATTTCCACTACGACATTTTTAAACCTAGGTCTCCATGTTAATACAAGCTCACCCTGTTGCTTGCTATTAGACCACACACCATTGGATCACATATCAAATAATTGACTCAATATCCTACTAAATGCATCTATAATCACAACATATTAAAGGTCGTTTTGCAGTCATATGTGAACCATCTGCCAGGCTTATGTCATGTGCGCCCACATTTATTATGCCTTGAAGGTCCACGTGCCATGTGGGCCCATATTAGTTGTGCCTTGTAGGCTTATTAGATGAGGTCGTCGAGAGAGAGGTAGCTGGATAAACAACTAGACGTTAAGTATGTGTGTCTATAATATTATAAAGAAGTACATATATCCTTGCAAATTCGTTTTATGCCAAGTATATTAGGAACTTTATCCACTATGGTTGTATGGTTGCCAACTCCATTGTGAATTGTGTGTGTTTTCCAATTGATTTGCACGCTATGAATCCCATTTTCCCAAATTGTTAATCCACCAGCAAGGTCTCTACACGTTCATATGACTCCATGAGAATAAAATCGATGACCTCTCAAGCCTATGCAACAATATTTGCACAATAATGGAACACAAGCAATGTCTGATGATGTTCTTCCTGGTATGAGTTAACAAATATAATTCAAAGTGCACTTGAGAAGTGCAAAAGAGCAAAAAATAGGAAATCAGAATCAAATTGTTTTCCTGTAAATGCTTGGTTTGATGAGGAATGCAAAAAGGCAAGGAGAACCTTGAAAAATGCAGGCAAGGAGAAGATGAATGTAAAGTTATATAAGCAGATACTAAAAAGGAAAAAAGATGAGTTCATGCAAACAAGGAGAGAAGAGTTAATGTATCTAAGCAAGAATAACCCAAAGCTTTTCTAGCGGGAACTTTAACCAAGGAAGAAGAAAATCGAAAATAATATTACAGCCAATCAATGGTTTGAATATGCAAAGCAACTCTATGAGAAAGAATCAGAGGCGGAGCCTCCCTCCAAGATCAACACAACTACAAAGCTCTTCACGTTACAGGAGGTGGAGATTGGAATTAAGAAGCTAAAAACAAGAAAGGCAAAGGACTTGGTTGAGATTCAAGCAGAGTATCTAAAATGGGGACTGAACACTCTTGCACCGCACATCATGGAAATATTCAACAATCATTCAGCAAGGATTCCCAAAGGACTGGACAACTAGCGTAGCAACACCCCTTTTTAAAAGTGGAGACATTAATAATCCTTCCAACTATAAAACCATTATGCCATCAATCCTTTGTTTGCAAAGCTTTTCGGCAGCATGGTAGAAAACAGAATCAATAAATGGGCAGAAGTAAAAGAAAAGAGGGCAAGAGGACAAGCAGGTTTTAGGCCGAAGCATTCTATAGTGGATCATGGTATCATGTTGAGACACATTGTTGAAAAGGTTTGGGAGGACAAAGAAGAAGTATTATGCTGCTTTGTTGACTTCAAAAAGGCATTTGACACAGTCCCTAGAGATAAGTTGTGGCATAGAATGGAAGAACTTGAAATTCCTTTGCATTATAGAGCCGTTGTCCATAGACATTATGAAGAGGTGAAAGTCAAAATTAGAACCTCAGCAGGTATTTCAGAAAGCTTTAGAAGTGACATTGGAGCTAAGCAAGGTTGCCCTCAATCTCCTACTGTTTTTGGTTTATATATTGATAAACTGGAAGAGTGGCTAAATCTACAAGGTGGAGATGGTGTTCGGTTGGGGGAGTTTGTGATAAAGCTTCTTTTATATGTGGATGATCTCATATTGATTTCTAAATCGGCCCATGGATTGCAAATGCACCTATATGCCCTTGAGCATTTTTGTAGAGCAGTGAGGATGCAAGTCAATACTAGCAAGACCAAAATGATGATTTTCTCTAATAAAAGGGAGCAGAGCCAACATACGAAAATCACCCACAATGTGCATCTAGACTCATCCATTTCCACTAGGACATTTTTAAACCTAGATCTCCATGTTAATACAAGCTCACCCTGTTGCTTGCTATTAGACCACACACCATTGGATCACATATCAAATAATTGACTCAATATCCTACTAAATGCATCTATAATCACGACATGTTAAAGGTCGTTTTGCAGTCATATGTGAACCATCTGCCAGGCTCATGTCATGTGTGCCAACATTTATTATGCCTTGAAGGTCCACGTGCCATGTGGGCCTATATTAGTTGTGCCTTGTAGGCTTATTAGATGAGGTCGTCAGGAGAGAGGTAGCTAGATAAACAACTAGACGTTAAGTATGTGTGTCTATAAGATTATAAAGACAGACATATATCCTTGCAAATTCGTTTTATGCCAAGTATATTAGGAACTTTATCCACTATGATTGTGTGGTTGCCAACTCCATTGTGAATTGTGTGTGTTTTCCAATTGATTTGCACACTATAAATCCCAGTTTCCCAAACCGTTAATCCACTAGCAAGGTCTCTACACGTTCATATGACTCCATGAGAATAAAATCGATGACCTCTCAAGCCTATGCAACAATATTTGCACAATAATGGAACACAAGCAATGCTTGATGATGCTCTTCCTGGTATGAGTTAACAAATATAATTCAAAGTGCACTTGAGAAGTGCAAAAGAGCAAAAAATAGGAAATCAGAATCAAATTGTTTTCCAGTAAATGCTTGGTTTGATGAGGAATGCAAAAAGGCAAGGAGAACCTTGAAAAATGCAGGCAAGGAGAAGATGAATGTAAAGTTATATAAGCAAATACTAAAAAGGAAAAAAAATGAGTTCATGCAAGCAAGGAGAGAAGAGTTAATATATCTAAGCAAGAATAACCCAAAGCTTTTCTAGCAGGAGCTTTAACCAAGGAAGAAGAAAATCAAAAATAATATTACAGCCAATCAATGGTTTGAATATGCAAAGCAACTCTATGAGAAAGAATCAGAGGCGGAGCCTCCCTCCGGGATCAACACAACTACAAAGCTCTTCACGTTAGAGGAGGTGGAGATTGGAATTAAGAAGCTGAAAACAGGAAAGGCAAAGGACTTGGTTGAGCTTCAAGCAGAGTATCTAAAATGGGGAATGAACACTCTTGCACCGCACATCATGGAAATATTCAACAATCATTCAACAAGGATTCCCAAAGGACTGGACAACTAGCGTAGCAATACCCCTTTTTAAAAGTGGAGACATTAATAATCCTTCCAACTATAAAACCATTATGCCAACAATTCTTTGTTTGCAAAGCTTTTCGACAGCATGGTAGAAAACAGAATCAGTAAATGGGCAGAAGTAAAAGAAAAGAGGGCAAGAGGACAAGCAAGTTTTAGGCCGAAGCATTCTACAGTGGATCATGGTATCACATTGAGACACATTGTTGAAAAGGTTTGGGAGGACAAAGAAGAGGTATTCTGGTGCTTTGTTGACTTCAAAAAGGCATTTGACACAGTCCCTAGAGATAAGTTGTGGCATAGAATGGAAGAACTTGAAATTCCTTTGCTTTATAGAGCCGTTGTCCATAGACTTTATGAAGAGGTGAAAATCAAAATTAGAACCTCAGCAGGTATTTCAAAAAGCTTTAGAAGTGACATTGGAGTTAAGCAAGGTTACCCTCTATCTCCTACTCTTTTTGGTTTATATATTGATAAACTGGAAGAGTGGCTAAATCTGCAAGGTGGAGATGGTGTTCGGTTGGGGGAGTTTGTGATAAAGCTTCTTTTATATGTGGATGATCTCGTATTGATTTCTAAATCAACCCATGGATTGCAAATGCACCTATATGCCCTTGAGCATTTTTGTAGAGCAGTGGGGATGCAAGTCAACACTAGCAAGACCAAAATAATGATTTTCTCTAATAAAAGGAAGCACAGCCAACATACGTTCTTCTTTGAAGGAAACATTCTTGAAGAAGTGAATGAGTACAAGTACCTTGAGATTGATTTCAACAACAAACTTAATTGGAAGGACTGCAGAAAGAAGAGAATTTTAGGTGGGTGGAATGCATTATATGCTCTTCAAAACAGATGTAGAGTTATGGGATTGGAAAACAACTAAAACGCTTTTTGGACTCCTAGTTTGTCCAGTGATGCTATATGGGTATGAATTGTGGGCTAGGAGCACCCCCGTCTCAAAATGGAAACAAATTGAGAAAATCCAAAAACGCTTGATTATGAGCAAGTTCAAAATAAAAAGTTTGGTATCTTATGAGATAATGTTGAGTGAAACAGGGGCAACTCCCATCGAAGCAAATGCTATGGTGGGGCTTATAAGATATCTAAAAAGAATTGAGCAAATGGGAGTAGGTAGATGGCCTAATGTTATCTTCAATGAAGGCATGAGTGAAAGAAAGAAAACATGGATGAAACAAAACTACATATGGATGCAAAAATTGAATATCTACCTCAATGTCTATCCCACAAATAGCAATGAACTAAAGAATTTTGTTATGGAGAAGTTTCGTAAATGAGTATGGGGAAAAGAGTTGGGTAGAAAGAAGAAGTACTACATTGAGGAATTCAACCCTAAGTGTGATCTACAACTAAAAGAGTTCATTGGAGCTAGCATTTCGTGGAGGGCCAAGGTTCTTATTGCTCAATTAAGAACCAACTCGCATCAACTTCGGTGTGAAACAGGGCGGTGGAAAAGGCCTAAAGAAGCATGGGAAGAACGGGTGTGTACTTTTTGCATGTCTGGGGCAGTGGAATAAGAAAAACATTTCATTTTGGAATGTGATGCATTCAAACTTCAAAGACATCACAGAAAGTTATGGGAATATGCTAGCATCGGTTTCTTGGCATTGTCTTTTCAGCGAGGGGATTGTTGGAAAGTTGGGCCAGCTCATCATCAATTTGAACATGAAAAGGATTGAATTGCAAAAGGCAAAAAGCAGGGAACTAATAGTCCTATAGACTATTTTTAGTGGACGTTAAAATATCATTTCATTAATTATGAAAAGTTAACTGCTTAAAGAGAAAATAGAAACTACTACTCACCTTTATCTCCTCAATGCTCAAGTTGGTCTTCTTGTTTTGGGAAGCAAATCCAACTCCACATGCATTGTTCCCCGCAATGAAAACACTCAAAAGCGCCATCTTCTGCAAAGCTGCTCTTCTTCCAAGCTTCCCAGCTCTGGGGATGGCCCCTGTGCCTGCATATCCGAAATCAATTAATAAAAACAGTACCGATATATACACACAAGAACCCATCTGAATACACACAGATCTATGAATTAGAATGAATAAAAGCAACGAGTTTATCTCACAATTCTTTTGGATTCCAACTATTTTGCAGGCCCGGGCAGGATATAGCGGCTTCCTTTTGGCTAAAAAGCATTTGGAATTGGAATATAGCATACATTGCGTGCAGGGAGAGGATGCCATTAGAAATATTTTTGCACCAGATTATCATTCCATTAATTTTCGAACCATGGCTTCTCGAATTTCATAGCTTCCTTCAAAGAAAAATGATTCTGGCTTTAGATAAACCCGTTAACAGCCATAAGAATGCGAAGTCCTATCACATATTTCTTTAAACACGGCAAAGTTAAAAACATAACTTAAGTTATAAATCTGCTTGGGTGGGTAGGGTCGCTAAATTTGACTATCAAGTTCCATGTCCGGGCAATGTTCTTCCATTGCTACGCTTGGTTTGAAAAGAATTAGTTTAACGCTAGTATAATGATGATTTAGTTTAACGCTTGGCTTAAAGATTTACAATTATAAATAAGCAGCTTTAATAATTAAAAGTTTCTATCAGTTGACCCTGTATGTATTTATGTTTTTGTAATGATAATTGTGGTTTAATGTTCTGGTTGAAGATTTACAAATAGGTAATTTTGAGTTGCATTTCTATGTAATTTTGTTTTATCATAATATTTTTATATTAGAATAAAAGTTAATTTTATGTTTAAGTAGGGTATATAAAAATAAAAAGTTATAATATAGATATTTATTGCGAAGAGTTTGTTTGATTTTGACAAATTGTTGTTTTATTGTGATATTTTTATATGTATAAATAAATAAAT
>APFE030571607.1:35136-63018 GCA_000404065.3 Pinus taeda
GGGGGTTGTTATGGTCGTAACTCTATTTTAGGTATTACATAGCATATAACTTTTACACATTGGCCATATTTAAGCTAAACCAAAGCTATTGGGGAGAGAATTTTTGTAGCTTCAATTCGATAAATTATATGATACCTCTTTTAGTTATATGGAGTGAAATAAAAGTTTTGTAATTTATCATACATTTTCATCTTCAAGAACCCCATTGAAAATTAGAAAGGCATAATCAAGATAATCTTTTATTTTTGTATAAAATCCTAGCATGGCTTATTCTAAAGAAGTATTGAAAATATTTGGGGATGTATGCAATAATTTTGTATAACACTTGCCATAAATATTGAATATCATAATAAGATATATTCATTGTTAGATCTATAATAGGCATGTGAAGAATTGTATGGAGATATCTTCTAGTGGTGTGAAAGTGATTACTATCATCTTTTTTGTGTTGATTGTACTCCCTTTTATCATGAATATCTATGTTAATAGGATTTAGAAGTAGCAAGCATGGCTTCTTAGATTCTCTTTTGAACATCTATTCCTCTTCTTAATGAATCTCCTACTATTCATAATGGTTAATCTCCTTACGAAGGGGACTTACAAGAGGATACAGTCATTGAAATTGATGAAGCATGCATTGTCGAAGATGAGCATCTTCTCATGGAACATGTCAAAGGGAACACTGGTTTTTATACTTTCCTCTTTTAGAGAAGAGTAATATCAAGATTAACATAATGGTAATAGCATTGGAAAGTGTTGATTTGTGTAGCTTGTGAGGTACTCCAAACCCCAGGGTTCAGTGTTCGGAGGAAAAAGCGCTACAAGGGCAGCTTGTGGGCTAGGAACCCAAGCATGGGGTTTTTGAACCCATTGAGTTTTGGGGCAAAACCATGGTGGATTCACAACATGTGATGGATGAGGATGATAGTGCTCGGAAATATGATTCCAATGCAATGAAAATAATCTGAATCGGAGTTGTCATTAGAGAGATATGAATTTTTGAAGTTGACAAATTAATTTGGTTGTCAAGTAGGTCGATTTGATGTAAACACAATCCAAAAGAAGTGTCACTTCAAATGTGAAATTGAGCCCTTCTTTATGGCATATATAGAAGGTGATATGAGGATGATAAAGGCATCCATTTTGTGTGCAACACTCATACAAAAAGAGCTCTGAAATTGCAAGAGTCCGCAACAAAGAGGAGACAAGACAGGGTGGGTTTTTGGAGGTCTGTTTCAGGGTTATTTTGGGAACCAAGTTGCTATGAGGGGAGGCCAAGGCAGCTCCCTAGAGGGCCGAGGCAAGAGAAGGTTGTTTCAACCTGTGTTGAAGGATCTTAGGTGAATAAATCTTGGAGGAATGGTAGTGTATGTTGTTGTAGGTAGACCGCGGGCCATACCTCATCTTTGGAGGGCGGCGTGGAGTTGTTTAACGGTTGTCTACGCTCAGGATAGCAGCTAAGGGTGCCATCATTTCTCCAACACCAAGCCACAATAAAGGAGGGTTTTTTTGGTGGCTAGTTAGGGGTTATTATAGCAGCTAAATGTGCCCTAACCAGTTACAGATATAACAGTAGTAACATAGACTTGGAAAATAGTGTTGATGAGTGTTGGATCCATGTTTTTGGGTAAGTTTGGATCAGATTATAGATAAGCCTATTGGAGCCCATTGGAATACATTCCGGGAAGGGAAGGTGTCTTCCTAGGAGTAAATTCAACAGTGAAGTATTAGGTGTCATAGAGCTGGTTGGAGGGCATCGAGTTGGCTACCCAAAGCAGCCCTAGACTAGTTATCTTGAAGGAAGAAGAGCAGCTGAAGGTTGGGTGAAGATCAGTGTCAAAGTGCAACGCTTTGATGGATGAATGTTGTTGCTAGAGTGGCAGATTGGAGCTCAAGAATTAGGCCTACCCAGGGAGCAGTTGATGAGCATGTGTTCATTGTAGCAAACGTGACTTGCATCAGCGATTGGAGGCAACCTTCTTGGAGTCTCGATGTGTAGATGTCTTTATGGGCTAAAGCACTACTAGTGATCAGTACGGGTGCAACGGACTGACAGGACAAGATACGACATAGAAGTGTTACAACCAAGTTTGTCATTGTATCTTGTAACCATAAACTGTTGTATTTATCAGATTTGGATTAATATAATGAAGATTGGTGATTGTAGATTATTGTACAATTTTATTTAAAACTGTGTATCATTGTGTGTATTGATTTACTACTTTATATTTCCATTGTGCAAAGTAGTTTATGGTTGAGATTCTTTGTTTGGTAGCGTCAATGATTTTAAGACTCTAACTTAGACCCAAGGTTGTGGAAATTTAGCATGGTATCAGAGTGTGTTTGAGCTACTCTGGAAGTGAGTAAATCAGAGTTGAGTGCAGTGAAGTACAGCATGAGAGGGAGTTGGTCACATTGTGAGTGAAGGGTTCACTACAATGTCAAAGTTGCATGCAGGTATCCGATATGAGGACAGATTGGACATGTTGTCCAACTATAGTCCATGGAAGGAAAGGATCAAGTTTATCTTGCAAGTCAACATGATCTGGGAATTTGTCGAGAAAGAGATCAAGAAGCCAACCGACCAGAAGGAGCTAGAAATATGGGAAGATTTGGATGCGAGGCCGAGATTGATCATCCTTGATGGTGTGAGGGATGCCCTAATACCTCATTTTTGTGGGAAGAACACCACACATGAGATGTGGATGTCTCTTCAGAATTTGTTCCAAAATAAGAACGAGAATCAGGTATTGGTATTGGAGGATAAGTTGAAGTCCACCAAGATGTTAAAGGGTGAAGGCTTGACCTCGTATCTTATGAGATTGTCTCAAGTCAAAGATGAGCTTGCTACCATTGGTGTGACTGTTTCAAATGGAGATATGGTAAGGATTGTCTTGAAAGAGTTCACTGAGGAATGGAATCCCTTCATCAAAGGAATCATTGCCAAGGAGAAGGTGTCAGACTGAGATAGGTTGTGGGATGACTTCATTCAGGAAGAATTGTGAGACGAGAATCTTCAGCCGAAGCAGAAAGCTTTAAATGATGGCGTCGAACTTGAATCACGAATGAAGGGTAAGCACAAGAAGGACTTGAGTAAATTCAAGTGTTTCAACTGTGGTGAGATGGGTCATTTTTCGTCGAGATGTCCGATGAATAAAAAGAGAGATGGTGAGAAAATAAAAGGGAAGCAAGCCACCCTCATTGCCAATAAAGCAGAGATGGATGAGCTCGCTAAAAGATTAGAAGACAAAGAGGAGGATTTTGCTATGATTTCTCATTTCTCACATAGTACTGTCAAAGAGCATGGATGGTAGGTGGACAGTGGTGCGACGAAGCATATGACAAGGACACAGGATATTTTTGAGACTCTAGCTAGATGTGACTTGTAGTTGCACATGGTGTTGGGCGACAAGAGTTAGTTGGAGATCTGAGGATCAGGTGTCGTGCCATTCAGGATGGAGTCAAGACGTATGATGCGAGTCCGAGATGTATTGTTTGTACCAGGACTCAAATATAATGTGCTCTCCATCTCGATGATGGAGAAGAAGGGGTTTGAGGTCTTGTTCCAGGATGGAAAGGCAAGACTTAGGCTCAGAGGCTCTAAGTCCGATGGGATTGTACTTAGAGTTAGAGTAGTTCACCATACAAGGATTGTTGCGATTGTGAATGCTAAGAATTGGGCAAGTGTTGAGAGCAGTGATGATGATGACGAGATACTTCCTAGTCTTGGAAGTACCTCCCTCTCTAAGAGGGAGTGTTGATTTGTGTAGCTAGGGAGGTACTCCAAGCCCCAGGGTTTAAGGTTTGGAGGACAAAGCGCCACAAGGGCATATTGTGGGTTTGGAACCCAAGTATGGGGTTTTGGCACCCGTCATGTTTTGGGGAAAAGCCATGATGGATTCACAACATGTGATGGATGAGGATGATAGTGCTCAGAAATATGATTCCAATGCAATTAAAATCATTTGAATCCGAGTTATCATTAGAGAGATGTGAAATTTTGAAGTTGACAAATTAATTTGGTTTTCAAGTAAGCCGACTTGATGTAAACACAATCCAAAAGAAGTGTCACTTCAAATGTGACGTTGAGACCTTATTTATGGAATATATAGAAGGTGATATGAGTATGATAAATGCGTCCATTTTATGTGCAACACTCGTACAAAAAGAGCTTTGAAATTGCAGGAGGCCACAATAAAGAGGAGACAAGATAGTGTGGGTTTTTGGAGGTCTGTTTCAGGGTTATTTTCGGGATCGAGTTGTTGTGAGGGGAGGTCGAGGCAATGCCCTAGAGGGCCACAACAAGAGAAGGTTGTTTTAGCCTGTGTTGAAGGATCTTGGGTGCATAAATCCCGGAACAAGGGCAGCGTATGTTGTTGTAGGTAGACCGCAGGCCCTACCTCATCTTTGGAGGGCAACATGGAGTTGTTCAAGGGTTGTCTATGCTCAGGACAATAGCTAAGGGTACCAACATTTCTCCAAGACCAAGCCACAGTCAAGGAGGGTTGTTTTGGTGGTTGATTGGGGGTTATTACAACAGTTAAATGTGCCCTAACCAGTCACAGATATAACAACAATAACGCAGACTTCGACAACAATATTGATGAGTGTTGGATCCGTGTTTTTGGGTCAATTTGGATCAGATTATAGAGCAACATGTTGGAGACAATTGGAATACATTTCGGGGTGTTTTGGGAAGTTTTAGTGTCTACAGATAAACGCTTAAACCCCTAGACTAGTAGCTAAGTCTAGAACAACAGTGCAAAGCATTCTCTACCTTTTCTATAACCAATAGATTAAATAAGACAATAAAGAAGCTCACCTGTAGCTTTCGCTTACTCTTTATCTCCCTTGACCAATTCTATTGCTCCTTTCCGTACTTAATCCGCTTGAGAAGTACCTGCACATAGATAGAAGACAAAAACCGATCAAAGCATATGATAATGATCTATTGATTAAACATAGCATGGAATCAAGTACATAGTACACATATAAAAGCATCAATGAATAACACAAGCATATGAAAAAGCTTTGAACACTTTATTAGTAAAAGGAAGAGTTACAACCCAATTTGCTTGATTCGGCATCACTCCTCCAGTTCAATCCCATCCATTCCTCATAACAAGCAAGACATTTTGACATCATTACAATACTTTAAATCAACTCAAGTCCCATACTAACAGCATCTCCCTATAATTCAATGATTTCCAGCCCCTGATCACTTAGATGAGTGGTCTTTTTATAGGTGAATGAAGGAAGTTATGCCATAAATGGTGATAATGAATGCCCTCCCAAACTTTGGATTTCGTTCCATGGAGGAAGGGATAAAGGGATTGATGTTCCTTAACTCCCTACCTCATCCAAATTCGAGCCCAAAGGAGTAGATAAACTTGGGAAACTTCTAGATGCATCCAATGGATAAGAATATTCCCAAACCCCAATGCAAGTTCGCTCAAATTCGCCCAGCGCAGGCCAAAGAGGGCTCAAGTGCGCTGCATAGCACCCTAGCAGTATACTGGACTGCATTGCAGCACACCTTGATGAAGGCCTGCTTGCGGTGATCTTCTTAGAGGCAGTGTTTGGATGATTTCAGTCATGGAACTTCTTGGTAAGCTAGGCATTCTGATGGTTTACTTCTTTAGGCATGTAATAACTGAATTAGGGTTTGATGGGCCCTAATAGTACTCATATGTAAGTCACAGTTGATGTGCCCAAATGGATCTATAACAGTTTCCCCCTAAAGCATGAAGTCGTAAATATGTATGTCGAGTGAAATGCTTTATCATGTGGAGAGGAGGTTTTGAAGCGGAAGGTGACCTGCATTGATTACAATACATATATCATGACAGTTTGATTTTTCCTCATGAACTCGCTGAGGGAAGGCATACCCATGCTCAGCTTATAAATTTTCATTACATGTACAAATATAGTTGTCTACAGATATAGACCCATGAATGTAAGGTCATTGTACATTTGATTTAGTACTCCCAAAAATATCGCAACCCGAATGGATGAAACTAGATCCAGGGTCTTCAATCCCGTTCAATCTTCCACTCAAGTACAAGTCTAACCATGTGAATAGATGATCTGAAGTCGAACATGGGAAGACATTATCTGATTACCAACCAATGATGTAAGTTGTTAACAGACGTGAGAGGAATCACCGATAATGATAATGACCCTCAAAGTACTACAATACATTTCGCATGGTGTGAATAAATGATTTGATGTCAAACACCATACAAAGTCTTTCGGTCAAAGGCCAATGATGTAAACCTATCGACAGAAGTGAGAAACCTACCATTGATGTAAGCAAGCCTCAAGGTACTGAAGGGGTGTTTCTAAGTCAACTTCTTGGATAATGTGCTGATGTCAACAAGAAGTGACTCATCGCAGGAGGGCCTTGATGTATCCCACACCAACAACACGAAACGAGGTAAATGATTTTGGAGATGAAAAATCGACTGACGACAGAAAGTTCAGGAATGTCGTTCATGAAAATGAAGGTTTATGGTATTGTAAAGGATGAAGTTTGAACTGAATGACTTCTCTTGAACATGTCGGCGACACTAAGATGAATTGGTAGCGTTGACCCAAAAAAAGTAATGGATGGTATATGTTGAGTGATAACATGTGTCTTTTTAACTCCTAATTATCTTCACATTAATTGTCAACCCATGGATGATTTTTTTATCTCAAGAGTGTACTCAGTCTGAGATGGTCACTTGCTCCAGAGTAATGTTTTGCAGTTTAGTGCTTTAAAATGCAAAGATAAATGAATGCTGGAAAAAAAATCTAATTGGAACAGCAAGAAACTGAAATGTTCTTAACTAAATCATTCACTCAAACAATCATCAGTCAAGGACTCAGTAATGATAACTCTCTCCCCTATAAACTGATGCAAATGAAAATCAATCATAAGCACGATCTCCAATCTCAGAACTTAGAACAACTATAGTCAATGTTCTTTATAGTTGTTAATCTTTCAATCCACACTAAAGCAAATAACTGGAAATGGCAATTCAATTGGAAATGCTTACTAAAACACACTTGCTGCAATATCAATTAAAAGATGAAATCAAATCCTTGTAGAAAAGAACAACGACTAAGTCTATTGAAAAACTCAACAACGAAGCTTAACTTTAGCGGAAATGAATTGAACAGCAAAGCTCATCTTACAGAAATGAAATATTAATGGAAAGAAACAGTAATACGAAATTATTGGAGATGAACAGCAACGCTAAATGGAAATGAACCGCAAAGCTAAATGAACAGCAATACTAAATGGAAATGAACAACACTACGAACTTAATAGAAATGAGCAGCAATACTAAATAAACAACAACCTATAATGCACGGCAGAATCTGAAGTGAACAGCAAAGCTTTATAACCAAAATGAACAGCATAACAATTCAAGTAGTAATGAATAATAATCTTGCTACGATGGAAGAAAATGACAACGCGATTCAATTGCAGAAGGTAATCATTAAACAAACCACACTTGCATAAATCAGAAAGATATAATACAGAGCAACAGCTTAATCCACCAGAGGCTGGGCCCTTAGCCACCAGTGAATGCTGCTGGGCTATTTCAGATAAGGTGAATAAACAACAACCTCCAAATTATATATTAATCATTGAACTTGAGTGACATTACAATATGATCGCGTTCTCTTGGCACCACAAGTCTGTAAATCAGAATTACAATTTGAAATGATAGAGATCCATCCCCTTTCCTCCTATCCTATCTCTAATCTACTAACCCATTTAATTCTCTCTCTAATCATCCATTATGAATCCTCCTCCTCTTCTCTGATCTTTGTTTTTATTTAAATACAGAGAGAGCAGAGAGCAGTTACAACAAAGATGATTACAATATGATTCTCATTACAAAATTGGATTGCTCACAACAAATTGATAAACAAGATCCTATCTGGAATATCTCTTCATCAATCATTCAACAAGAACAGGTCGAATTTGGCATTGCAGCTAAGGTATTTTGGAAAACAACGACAACAACGAATTTGAGAAAAACGTCTTCAGAGAACCTTTCGTTTCTCTTAGTATGAACCAAGTTTGAGAAAACGACTCGTTAAAAAACTAATTTGGTCCCTTCTGGACAAAACCCATGTTTCGGGTTTTCCAGATTCTTCTCCATTTGCCCAAAACGTCCAATGCAAAATTGTCACTTCTTATTCCAACGAATTTCTAAGTTGGCACATTTAATGATGAGCTGGAGATCAAATCTTCAATATGGAAAATATCTTGGAGGCTAAAATGGTGAACAAATATATTAATAAACAATCATTGGTAAAAACATGCATAATAATCAATTTATTTAAAAATAAAGGAGAAGAAATAATATTTATCCATAAGAGCATAAATCATTATAAGATGGAATTATATGATAAACCATGATAAATGACATGATAAAGAAGAGTAGAAATGGGTGGAATAGGCGTTCAAAAGTGATAATAATAATGACATATTAACGGCCCAATATACCCCCAAACTGAATATATTGCATGTCCTCATGCAACCCAAAAACTCTGTGTTAACCAAGCAATAAAGAATTGTTCATCCCAGCTCATGAAATGGATAAAACAAATGAATTCTTCCTCAATTAATGAATATTCAATTTTAGCAATCTTGATGAAGGCGTAACAATTTTTACATTGACGTTCAAGTTATGTGTATATGAAGTTGCAACAAAATATGATATAAATAACAACAAACTTCATCAACCATTTTCTCAAAAACTACAAACCAGATTTTGTTGAAATTTTGCAAGTAGATTTCAATTATATTAATGCTTCTATGATCCAAAAATCAGATCGTTTTGATGCACGGATCATGAGATATAAACAAAATGGTTGTAGGTGATAGTGCATGATTTCCGAAATTTTATGAACTAATTTAACTTGAAATTATCTGGGTTTTTGTATTTTAATGATACGTTTGTGTTTTCCAAAGATCACAAGAATTGAGTTCATAGTTTTAAAAATATGCGGAAATCAATTTCTGCACTGTATAAAAATGAAATTGTATGCCTTAAATGAGAAAGAAAATAGAAAGCATCCATCATGCGTAGCAATTCCTCCCCCAAACTGAAGAATTAGCATGCCCTCATGTAATGTTAGAAAACAAATTGAGGTGGTTGCTACCATCTGTTGAATTCTATGCTTGGTGTAAAACAACATGGAATAAGGGAGGTGTTGAGAATGAATAAGAATAACAATGGATGATAAATAATATTAATGACATGGTCATAAGAAAGAAATGAATGAAAGCAACACTCCCCCAAACTGAAAGATGATATGCCGTTGAAAAATGGGAAGTGGTAAAGATGTGGAATGAAGGATGATAAATAATGCTCAAAATAGATTTTCATGAAATTCTCCTGAATTCGTAATGAATCAAAAAATTATTCTATTTTACCTCAAGTTTTACCTCCAAAAAGAAAAATGTGAAATGACATATATGCACTGGCATTTGTTGAAGCTGATGTAGGCAGATTTGGTGTTGAAAGTGATGTAAAAGGTGGAATCCAGGCAAGCACATCACGTCTGAAAAATGTTCACGTTCGCGAGTTGCTCGAGCCTCTTCTGTTAATTGCAATAGTGTGGTCATGCTGCGAATAGAGTTTCCCCCCCATACTTGTTGTTTTCCTGTAAACAAATCACTATTTTGCATACAATGTTCTTGAATCCATAGTGTTAGTTTTGAATAGCAACAGATAAGATGCATGCAAAAATTTCAATCAAAAAAACTTTTGTATACATGCAATACTAATATTTTTTCAAATCAACAAGTTATGGCAGAGTGCAATAATTATATCGCATGCTATCCCATAATGCATACATTCCCCCATCCAATTGGAAAATGGATTCCATGACCATAAAGCCTATGAAAGGTGTTGTGCTAACGGCAAGGCAAGGGAATGAACAATACAAGAGTAAATGAAGCAAAGTACACATATCAATGATAGGACGGCGAGAGTTATGGTTATAATGAGAGCAGAGTGTATAAAGATAGTTATGAATAAGAGATAGGATGCTTTGGATTGATGATAAGTTATGAAAAAGAGAAAGGACATCAATATGCTAAAAAGATGCTTTGTTGACGGTATTCTAGCTAAAAATGATGCGATTGATCATAAAACAATTTCTCATGCATAAAGGTTCAAAACAGGGAAGATTAAGGAAATAACTTCTAAAATAAAAAAAGAAAATAAGGAAAGGGTATTATAGTAATAATTGATGATAAGATATAACTTCAATACCATAAGCAGAGCCTCTGCTGCTAGTAGGCGTCCATAGCCTCGGGAGGGTTGCTTTTTAACCCTTATGAGCTAGGGTCTTCAATTTATAAATGGAGAGTTCCAATGTTGTTCTACAGAAGAGATCAGTGTGCTAGCGTGGTAACCAGATAACCACACTGCCATTCACTAGGATGTAGAAAAAGTGATCAAGCCGGCTCATGATGAGACCTCATGTTCCAAGGATATTTTGGTTGTCCACTAGATCATAACCTTGGTGTGGTGGCCATAGTGGGAATGTCACTTTGTTACAACCTTATGAACATGGTAGGCTGGCTCATAATGAGACCCCCTATCCTCCATCTGCAAACAAAATTTTGTTGTTATTACATATTTTTATGATAAAAAGACGGAGGCTCAGTATTCCTTAAGAGCAGGGATGGTGAAAGAAGTTGAACATATCAATAAAAAAATATAACCATAATCTCCTTTATTACAGATAGAGAAGATTATAACCAGGAAGGGTGGAACCAGCATGGTATTAAGATGATCAATCAGTATCATGTACAATACAAAACAATGCAGTAAAGTAGTATATAAATAATTGCATCCCTTTTGAAAATAATCTATCATCAAGGAGTTCTCATGTTAAAAATCATAACGTGAATGATATTAACTCGCTTCAAATAGAATCCATAATTCTTGTCCTCATAAAAGTAGTGTACTTCATGCCATGAAAGGGAATCAATAAAATGTGGTTGAGATGAATTAGGAATAATTCCACAAGAGGAAGGAAGGGTTGTTCTTGAAAATACTCCCAAAGTGTTGTTCCTTTGAAGGAACAATAAAAACACTCAAAAAATTGTTGTTCATTGTAGGGAACAACAAAGGAAAATACACGCAGAAGAGTTGTTTAGATATATCTGAGCAGAGGAGGTATGATGGATATCAAAAGTTATGAGGCCATTTTATGTCATCAAACATCAGGTCTCCATCATTTGTCAAGAAGTCATTCCAAGGAACAAGCCATTCACCACACATAAGGGACAATTTTCTTCAAACTGTGTTTCTGGGAAAGAAAAGATGAATTTGAGAAAAATGAGAGAGGTTTTTGTCCATAATGGACTTACAAAAAAAACCTCTTTTATTTTTTACACGTGTTTCATGCTTTGGGAGAAATGTCGAAAACATCATTTGCCTCAAGAGGGTTAGTGCACCTTTGGAGTGACCTTGGTAAAATCATTTTTTCTCCTATATGAGATGCCCAAATGACTTTCTTGATGAGTCAACTGATAAGTAGACACAAATATTTTTCCAATGAGCTATCCTGAGCTCAATTTGGAGTTGAGGAAGGCCTTAAAAAGTTGACTGCAACATCACTATGCATTTCGGCAACCTCATTCTTGCTTATTTTGACTAGTCTTGGGAGATTGGACTTTTAACCAGGCAAATAAACTCCAAATTGCAAAATTCAAGATGTTCTGGAAAGTAGACTCGACAAGCTTTCCAACAAACTATTGTACACTCAATTTGGCTAAGGGAAAGGCATCCAGTAGGTGGAAAGCGGCGCTGCATTTTTTACCAATTTGCCCAAAAAGTGTTGTTCCTTTGAAAGGAACAACAAAAATGCGAAAGTGTTGTTCCTTTGAAAGGAACAACATAAATGAGGAAGTGTTGTTCCTTTGAAAAGAACAACAAAAATGCAGAAGTGTTGTTCCTTCAGAAAGGAACAACAAAAATGCGGAAGTGTTGTTCCTTTAAAAAATGCGGAAATGTTGTTCCTTCGGGAAGGAACAACAAAAATGCGGAAGTGTTGTTCCTTCGAAAATGAGCAACAAAAATGCGGAAGTGTTGTTCCTTCGGAAAGGAACAAAAAAAATGCAAAATTGTTGTTCCTTCAGAAAGGAACAATAAAAAATGTGAAAGTGTTGTTTCTTCAGAAAGGAACAACAAAAATGCACAGTCATAAAATGCAGGGACGCAAAAAAAAAAAATTAGTTGTTCACTACATTGATGCTGAGGATGGGTTACAATTTGAAGGAAGCAACACTTAAAATAGAAAAATATAAGGGAAATTAGAAAACAAACAACATTTTATTTAAAAATAGTATGTAAATAAATAAATTAAGTTAATACTTCATCTGGGAAACTTGGAAGATGGAGCGAGTGGGAGATCACGCGTTTAGGTTCTCTGCAGTTTTTTCCTCTGCCGCCGCCGACTTCTCGTCTCTGCTCGATGATTCAGGACCATTTTGCGACGCCGTCGTCCCTTCTGTGTGGTGTGATACTGCTGGTTCAAGCGTTGCCCTTGCCCACAATGCGTTGATCTTTGCTGGATCTTGTTGGTGCGGGTCTGAGGGAGCCTCATCGCGCGTTCTTTGGAGAGGGGCCGACACATTTACCAGAAAGGAGCCACAGTTTTTGAACAAACAGGTATTCGAGTTTCTTTTCCCTTTGTTGGCTCTTTCCGGTTTTCACAGGGCGTTTCAGGTCTCCCTTCCTCAGAGGCCGGGGTTTAATGTTTCAAACTTTTTATCCCCCACACAATGCTCGGTAATTTCGCTCTCTGGCACCGGCATTTCGTCTTGGATAATAAGCCCTGTTCGTGCTTTTGGGATACTGGGCAGAACCCATGTTTCCCGGACCTTTCTCGGCTCTCTGAAACTGCTCGTATCAGATCCGGTACTCCGTGTAAATAGCAGATCTGGGACAGATTTTAAAGCCTATGGGCCTCAATCAGTATGGGGTTCTGTGGGAAAAAACTCCAAGTATGCTCACAAGATCCCATATCAGGATCGAACCCAAATTTTCATTAGGCTGCTATCAGGAAAAACTATTAGCAAGAAAATCAGGACAGGAACACTAATAAAAAATGTAAAGGAAGAAATACAAGTAGATACAGGCATCCCTACAAACCTGTTAAACTTGGTATATGCAGGTAAAATCCTACAGGAGAACTTTACTCTGCAGCACTATGGTATCGACAGAGATACAACCATCATCTTAAGCTCAAGGCTGAGAGGAGGAAGCTTGGATGCAGGCCCAAAAGGTTTTCAGGGATCAACATCAAAACCTACTGGCTCTTATCGTGATGCAGCAAAAGGGAAAGCCCCTTCAAAAGGAAAAGAACCAACAGATTTCATTACTCCGCCAGGGCAGTACATTGTGGATCAAACTCCAGAACTTCCATCCATCTCGCTGGATCTTCCAGAGGTTAAATGCATTTTTTCAGATCTGGAAAATAAAGCTGTTATCTGTAGGTTTAACGGGTTTTGGCCTAAAACTGAGGCTCTGTACCAATGGATACACACAGTCTGGACAAAAGACTGCCAGATCCACCTCTGCTCAAAAGGCTTTTTCATAGTAACATTTCTTGAAATCGAAGAAAGGGATAATATTCTCAATGAAGGACCATGGTTCTGGGGCAGTGCGGGGTTATTCGTCACACCATGGTTTCCAGAATTTGACGCCAATACTATGGTAGTTTCAAGGATGCCAGTTTGGGTAAGGCTCCATAATTTACCACTACATTTTTGGCACTTTAAGTCCTTAACAGCTATTGGGAACTCCCTTGGAAGAATGCTTAAGATAGATATATATAGACACTTAAAAGGAATTTTCACTTTTGCTAGGATTTGCGTTGAGGTAGACCTCAGCAAAGGATTACCTGAAAGCATCTTCCTGACCTTTAATAATATTCAGTGGAAACAACCGTTGGACTATGAGAACACATCTTTCAGGTGCAGGGGATGTCAACAAACAGGTCATCTGCTCAAAGCATGCCCCAGTAAGAGCAAGCCTCAACAAAGGAAGTCCCGAGGATGGCAGAACTTGAATGAAGTTTTAGCGAGGCGAACTGCTCAAAAGACAGCCCCTTCGGTAGCAGAAGAGGTAGAGACAGAGGCTGAAGAGGATGAAACCACCATAGAGGAAGTTGAAATAGAAAATCAGAAGGAAGATACAGCAGTTAACAAGGATTCTCTGCCACATACAATCCAAGTAGAGACTCAGCAAGACAAAGCAGAGACGACAATCGTGGATCAAATCACTGGAGGCAACAAACGGCAACACCAATCAGACACCTCAGACTCTGACAAAGAATCAGGGAAGTTGAAAGAATCTTCCCAGCTAGTCATTGCTACGACCGAGCCCACTCTGGGGGAGTGGCGAAAGGCCGAAAAGAAAAAGGGGCGGAAAACTTGATGCATGAGTTTTCTTGCTCGTGCTGGGGCCTTCTTCCCCTTTCTTCTTTCTCTTACCTTTCTTCTCTCTTTCTCGCGTTAGTTTAACTAACGTTGCTTATGAGTGCTTTAGCACTGGGGCCTTATGGCAGTTTACAGTATGCTTCTGTGTATCGACTAATGTAACTTTTCATTATTCCTTTAATAAAAAGTTGCTGGCTTTTTTCTCTGGAAAAAATAAATTAAGTTACACCAGCTATGATGTTATTTCTTCAGGCAAGGGAAAAATGATCTCTTTGAAAAATGTTTTGGTAGCAGTGACATGACATGAATTTCAAATGGAAATCAATTCTTTATTTCTTCTGTTATGAATCCGTTGGGTAATGAATTGGATGAAATTCCCTTGTTTCATTAAAATTTCTTTCAAGAATCGCTTGTCCATCAATTGACCTTCTTTATTCTCCTAGGACTTGTAAAAAATGAGTGTCTACTTGCAATAAAACATTAAATCATGGAGAAAGAGAAGTGATCGGGCTCCCCTAGTCCAAGAATTATGCAAAAATAACAAGTAGTTACTCTGTAAAGCAAATCCACAGAGAAAATAACAAAGTAAAATTTATTTGTCACCTGCGGGAGAGCAGTGGTCGACCATACTAACCAGCGGTGTTTTAATCACAACTTCTTTGTTTTTCATCCAAATTGAGTGATTCCAAATCCAGATGAGAGCTAATTCAAATTTATATCTCCAATAGAAATATGTTTTAAAAATTCAATGATATGACATGTCAATTTTAATTAGAACAACCTGCATAACATAGTCATTTTCGATTACCCCACTTATAACAACAGTGGATATTTTAAGCATAGATTTTTCATTTGATGTCGGATTCAAATGATTCAAATTGGAAATGAAATTATATTCATTCATTTATCTCCAATAGAAAAAACTTTTGAATACAAGAATAATTGATAGGTCAAATACTCTAAGGAACAGCCGGAAAGACAGAGTTTTAAGAGTGCTGATTTACGATAGACAGTCAGTATTTTGATCATAACTTCCTCATACAATATCGAAAATGAGTGATTCAAGTTGCGTTGTAAACTAGATTCATAGGGGAATATAAAATAGAAACAGGTTTTCAAAATATGGTCATTTAGGCCTCTAAAAACTGACTGTCCCAACTCTGTTCCTCAACTGCCCGCTAGACACCCTATCAATGTTTTGATTCTAACTTTTTTCGTTTCAAATCCAAATTGAGTGATTAAAATTGGGTTGGAAAGTAGATATAAAGGGATACTTAGGATAGAAATAGGTTTTAAAAATATAGTCATTTAGGCCTTAAAAAATGGACTGTCCCAACTCTGTTCCTGCGCTGTCGGCTAGACACCATGTCAATGTTTTAGTTCTAACTTTTTTGTTTCAAATCCAAATCGAGTGATTCAAATTGGGTTGGAAAGTATACATCAAGGGATACTTAGGATAGAAACATTTTTTAAAAATATTCCCTTTTGTCCCCTCAAAACATGACTGTCCTGACTGTATTTTCAGAAATTCCATCAAGCCCACAAGCCAAAAAATATGATATTCAAGCATTTTTTTCAAATTGGTAATAAAAATGAATATGAGTGTTTGTAAAACTATTATTCCATTATAATTCATCTACATACACAAATGAATTAAAAAATTTATCACCGATGTTTATTTCCACAGCTGTTGCAACAAAAACAACTATTTTTACATAAAAAAATGTATTTATTTTATTTTCTACACTAACTTATTTTGATTTGAAAAATGAATATGATTACGTATAGGAGTATTTCCAATGGAACCATTTTCGAAATAAGGCTTCATGTATGCACATACCCAAATTTGAAAAATGCATATTAATGAATATTAGGGTATGAGAAGCCAACTTCCTTTGAAAAGACGGTGTCAAAAATTGTTGAAGTATGGGGGGATGTTGCCAACAAGTGATGGAGTGAAACCAATTTTCAATATATCATTTACTTTCTTGATTTCCCATAGCCATCATATCATGAAGTTCTTGAGCTTTTAAAATGGCTTGTTGATGCAAATTAGAAGAAACCTCATTTTCTTCCATAACTTCTACAATTTTTGAATTTGAAACATTCTGAATCTCAATATAAGTTTTTTCCATTGGTGCATGTGAGATAGAATGGGTAGGAAGTGTGGGTAAATTTTGCAGTTCAACACTGTAAGCATGTTGTACTAGTTTATTATGGTGAGGGTGTGGAATGAGTTGAGCAAGAAATTGTGTACAGAATGGAGCATTTTGATGATGTAGTTGATTGGGTTGCGTGGATGATTTTGATAGGCAAGCAAGATGTTGTGGAAGAGCTCGTGAAGAATATGGAGGATGTGTTTTTGCTACAAGATGAGGGAGAGTAGTCATGCAATCATAAGATGAACCATGCCAAACTTGTAGACAAGATTTGTGGAGGTTATATTGAGATTGACATGGCTGCCCTAACACATGAGTATTCCCTAATGGATTATGCAAGTAAGAAAATGGAGAAGAAGTGTTTTGAACCATATCTGTAGGCCATGATTTCCATGGTTTTGACCTTGTTGCAGCTTCCTCATCTCTTTGAAATGATACTTCCATCCTAGATAAGGAAGAACAACTATCTATGGGATGCTCCTTCCGGTAATGAGGGCAAAACACTTCGTCAATTTCTTGATTTTTCTGAACCTGCAAAACATCCAATTTTGAACTTAAAGAGCTAATAAAATCAACTTTAAAATTTTCAAATAAAACATTGATTTTAGCTCTTATGTCTCCTGTTCTTGTAGCAGATTTGGAAAAGAAAGAATAAAATTCTCTAGAATTCTTACTAGCCTTGGAGATTCCTCTTGAATACCTTATGCACAACTCACAAACATCATCATATGATAACTGAAAAGCATCACCTTTTCCTATTAGATTTAAGAGTTCTAAAAATTCATCTTTGATTCCTTTGAGTAGGAGTGTTTTTAAGATCTCTTTTTCCAAATACTTAAGCTTTGATTTTTGAAGGTTGTAATGAAATCGCTCCACATAGTCCTCCAAGCTTTCATATTCCCCTTGTATCATATCGAAAATATCTTCATTGGATTTGCGGTAGTCTTGGTACTTCTTCAAGAATATGTTCTTCATGTCCTCCCATGTTTGGATGCAGTTCCCACCTAGGCTCATGAACCATCGGAGCGCTGCTCCTTTAGAGTAAGAGGAAACACTTTCAACCTTTGAACATTAGTACAATAATCATATCCTCTACAAAGTATTTCGAACTCAAATAAGAATGTATCTAGATCTTCATTTGTCAAACCATGAAAATTTGGTCGAGAAGATGGGGGAATTATGTGCATTTGTGTCACTCCTCCTAGATCTTTGATAGGGAATTCAAAAATAGAAATGTGAGCCATTTCTTATAATAATAGAAGATGTTCTTCATGTGTTTCTTCGAGGCTCCTTCTTCAAATGTTCCAGTGGATCGGTTAGTGAAATGGGTGGTGCTTACATCACCACTTGAGTGAAACATGCGATTTGTTTTTCAAAATTTCTATTTTTCTTTTCTTTTAGTCATTCACACAAAAATTCAAACATTTATTTCTACCCTGAGTTCTTTAACATTCTGCTAGAAAGCGGGTGGGGGAGCAGGGCTTTTACATGCTCTATATGCAAGTTCTTACCTTCCGTTTTTAATACCCAATTCTCTCCTAACAAGCACTCATCAGATGCACACTACTCCTTAGAAATGGCTACACTCTCCCCGACAACGACACCAAAATATTGAGTGATAAAAGGTGTTTTTTTAACTCCTAATTATCTTCACATTAATTATCATCCCAGGGACGATTTTTTTATCTCAATATTGTATTCAGTCTGAGGCGGTCACTTGCTCTAGAGTAATGTTTTGCAGTATAGTGCTTTAAAATGCAAAGATAAATGAATGCTGGAAATAAAATCTAATTGGAACAACAAGAAATAGAAATGTTTTGAACTAAATCATTAACTCAAACAATCATAAATGGAGGACTCAGTAATGATAACTCTCCCCCCTATAAACTGATGCAAATGAAAATCAATCAAAGGCAAGATCACCAATCTGAGAACTTAGACAACTATAGTCTATGTTCTTTATAGTTGTTGATCTTTCAATCCACACTAAAGCAAATAACTGGAAATGGAAATTCAAATGGAAATGCTTACTAAAACAACTTGTTGCAATATCAATTAAAAGATGAAATCAAATCCTTGCAGAAAAGAACAATGACTAAGTCTATTGAAAAAATGAACAACAAAGCTTAACTTTAACAGAAATGAATTGAACGGCAAAGCTCATCTTACAGAAATGAAATATTAATGGAAAGGAACAGTAATACTAAATTATTGGAGATGAACACCAACACTAAATGGAAATAAACCGCAAATTTAAATGAAGAACAATCATAAATGGAAATGAAAAACACTACGAATTAATAGAAATGAGCAGCAATACTAAATAAGCAGCAACTTGTAATGCACGGCATAATATAAAGTGAGCAAAGAAGCGTTATAACCAAAATGAACAACATAACAATTCAAGTTGTAATGAATAATAATCTTGTTATGATGGAAGAAAATGACAACGCGATTCAATTGCAGAAGATAATCATTAAACAAACCACACTTGCAGAAAACAGAAAGATATAATATAGAGTAGCAGCTTAATCCACCAGAGGCTGGGCCCTTAACCGCCAATGAATGCTGCTGGGCTACTTCAGATAAGGCGAATGAACAACAACCTCCAAATTATATATTAATCATTGAACTTGAGTGACATTACAATATGATCACGTTTTCTTGGCACCACAAGTCTGTAAATCATAATTACAATTTGAAATAATAGAGATCCATCCCCTTTCCTCCTACCCTATCTCTAATTCATTGACCCATTTAATTCTCTCTCTAATCATCCATCATGAATCCTCCTCCTCTTCTCTGATCTTTGTTTTCATTTAAATACAGAGAGAGTAGAGAGCAGTTACAACATAGATGATTACAATATGATTCTCATTACAAAATTGGATTGCTCACAACAAATTGATAAATAAGATCCTATATGGAATATCTCTTCATCAATCATTCAACAGGAATAGGTCGAATTTGGCATTGCAGCTGAGATATTTTGGAAAACGACCACAACAACGAATCTGAGAAAAACGTCTTCAGAGAACCTTCTGTTTCACTTAGTACGGACTGAATTTGGGAAAATTACTCACTACAAAACTAATTTGGTCCATTCTGGACAAAACCCATGTTTCGAATTTTTCAAATTCTTCTCCATTTGCCCAAAACGTCCAATGGAAAATTGTCACTTCTTATCCGAGCGAATTTCTGAGTTGGCACATTTAATGATGAGCTGGAGATCAAATATTCAATCTAGAAAATATCTTGGAGGCTAAAATAATGAAGAAATTTGTTAATAAACCATCATTGGTAAAAACATGCATGATAATCAATTTATTTAAAAATAAAGGAGAAGAAATAATATTTATCCATAAGAGCATAAATCATTATAAGATGGAATTATATGATAAACCATGATAAATGACATGATAAAGAAGAGTAGAAATGGGTGGAATAGGCATTCAAAAGTGATAATAATAATGACATATTAACGATCCAACAGTATGATAGACCAACGGTGTGATAACCATCAAGCTGAATGAACCAACCCACATAGTCACGATGATGAGGTGAAAGTGTCATGTTCAAGAGTGACTTGCTACGATAAAGTGTTTTCCCATTTTTCCAATTTTCCCTAGTCATTGATGACCAATAACTCTTTATTTTTAATCTAGCTTGAGGAGGATAACATATGCTTGTTGTATAATTTCACCCTTTGGGTGAATCCATTGCTATTTGATGCTTCAACGAGTCTAGCGAAGGTGAAACTCGGTCTTGTCTAGATGGACAAGTTTGTCGCTATTTGATGTTTTTAGCGAGTTTAACGATAAAGATAACTCAGTTATTTTCATGTTTAGAGAGTTTGAAAAGGGACGAAAAGAAAACTCCAAAAGTTCTTTTTTCGTAAAATAATCTCTCAAGTCCGAAAAAGCATAAAATAATACAAGAGAGATATTTTTTCCAATCCATTAACGAGCTGGAAAGGACAAGCGCTCAACAATCTTTTCATGTTTAAAGAGTCTGAAAAGAGCTTAAAGAGGACTCCATTTTGAAGAATGAGTGGTGTCTAGGGTAGCAACTGGCTTCAATGATGTTGGAACTTCTCAAAACATGTTGATTTGTGTGAAGAGGTTGCCTAATAAGACCACTCATTGCAACTGTTCCTCAAAAAGGGTAAAACAACCAAGTGAAAGCATATGATCGGCCAAAGGGATGGTGGCGATGGGATGAAAACAACCAAGGCTTATCAAATGAAATAAGTTGATAGAATGGCAATCACAAGGGTTAAACTGGAAATGGGTTCATTTTTAGACAAGCTTGAACCATATGGAACTATGCTTGGGTTCAGTTTCATGTTTACACAAGCTTGAAATGAAAAACTATGCTTGGAATTGGTTTACATGCCCCGAGTATGATAAAAAGGAGAGTCTCCTGTAATCAGAAGGAAGTCGTTGCAATAAAGCAAGATGATTACATTCACGTAAGTAGACTACTCATGGCTATCAAGTGGATGGAATGAAGGTTCGTTTATGAGATCAAGTGAAAGAATCAACTGGGATTTTACGAGATCTAATCAAAGACTCGACTTGGAACTTGGGACCTTGTTTCATTTTTTAATGAGCTTGACATAAGACAAGCAACTCTACTCAGATTCCTTGTTTCATTTTTTAATGAGTTTGACACAAGACAAGGAACTATGCTCATATTCCTTGTTTCATTTTTTAATGAGGTTGACACAAGACAAGGAACTACCCTCATATTTGTCGTCATATGTTTCAACCTAAGATCAACTAAGGAGTGAGCGTGGAGGATGTTATCCACGGTCAATTAAATTTATTTTAATCAAAGTAACATAACAAAACAAAAGAGGGATAATCTAGGCAAAATGATTACCAAGTAACTGTGAATTGCAGAATACCTCCTGGCGAACCAAGAAGTACGGGTAGGCAATCTCCTCGAATGCTATGTTCGGTGTATCATAGTTTACAAGGCGACCGACTCAGTTACTTAAGGATGGATAGAAACCTAGAGTTTTCCTCCCATATATACCCGAAGGTACGTGGAGGCCCAGTCCATACAAGCATTGTCTAATGCAAAACCGCACAGTGAGAGCATTCCCATATACTTCATGTACTCTAACACCGCCCTATATACCCAAAGGTACGTGGACAAGCTACGATATACTAACTTACGTGGAAAGAGTTATCGCACTCGGAATGTATTGCAGACAAGTTAGCAACAACTATTTTGTTTTACAACACCATAACACGTCTCTAGCCTAGACCTCTAAATGTTTTTCGTTAGGTGACAATGCTCCATTAGGTAAATTCAGATAAATTTTAAGTTGATCTTCTTTAGAATTTGCCTTTCAAGATTCACCACGTGATGTATGTTTGCAATTCCTAAAATGCAACTAATATGATAAGCATTATTTCCATTCAACTTAATAATAAAAATCCTTAGCTCGTAGGGATAGAGCAATAAGATTTTTGACAAAGAGCAAAGAGCACATCTAACGCAATTTCCCTAGCTATTCCTTTCAAGCATTCACAAACTACAATATCTATAATGAAAAATGCATGTATTTCTTTTCGATTTCCCTTAATGTGAATGAACAAAAAGGATAACTAATTCACAATAGATCAATAAACTCTTTTCATAAAAATGACGATTTTACGACAATTTATTTTCAAGGAAAGAAAGACTTTACGACACTTTCCTTTTCAAAAAAATGAGGAATTACGACACTTTCAACGAAAAGACTAATCATATGCACACATCAATCAATCGATCTTTCATGAATGAAGACATTATGACAATTCAATTTTCGAAGGAAAAGACAATTTTACGACACTTTCTTTCAACAAAGATCAATCAACCAAAAACCAACTTTCGACTATAGATATCCATGTTCCTTAACTCCCTACCTCATCCAAATTTGAGCCCAAAGGAGTAGATAAACTTGGGAAACTTCTAGATGCATCCAATGGATAAGAATATTCCCAAACCCCAATGCAATTTCGCTCAAATTTACCCAGCACAGACCAGAGAGGGCTCAAGTGCGCTGCATAGCACCCTAGCAGTGTACTGGGCTGCACTGCAGCACACCCTGATGAAGGCCTACTTGCATTGATCTTCTTAGAGGCAGTTTTTGGATGATTTCAATCATGGAACTTCTTGGGAAGCTAGGAATTCTGATGGTTGACTTCTTTAGGGCATGTAACAACTGAATTAGGGTTTTATGGGCCTTAATAGTACTGATCTGTAAGTCGGGGTTGATGTGCCCAAATGGATCTGTAACAATTTCCCCCTAAAGCATGCAGTCGTAAATATGTATGTCAAGTGAAATGCTTTATCATGTGGAGAGGAGGTTTCGAAGCGGAAGGTGACCTTCATCGATTACAATACATATATCATGATAGTTTGATTTTTCCTCATGAAATCGCTGAGGGAAGGCATACCCATGCTCAGCTTATAAAATTTCATTACATGTACAAATATAGTCGTCTACAGATATAGACCCATGAATGTAAGGCCATTGTACATTTGATTTAGTACTCCTGAAAATATCCCAGCCCGGATGGATGAAACTAGATCCAGGGTCTTCAATCTTGTTCATTCTTTCGCTCAAGTACAAGTCTAACCATGTGAATAGATGATCTGAAGTCGAACATGGGAAGACATCGTCTAATTACCAGCCAATGATGTAAGCCATTAACAGATGCGAGAGGAATCAACGATAATGATAATGACCCTCAAGGTACTACAGTACATTTCACATGGTGTGAATAAATGATTTGATGTCGAACAACATACAAAGTATTTCGGTCGAAGGCCAGTGATGTCAACCTATCACCGGAAGCGAGAAACCTGCCATTGATGTAAGCAAGCCTCAAAGTACTGAAGGGGTGTTTCTAAGTCAACTTCTTGGATAATGTGCTGATGTCGACAAGAAGCGACTCATCGCCGGAGGGCCTTGATGTATCCCACACCAATGACATGAAATGAAGTAAATGATTTTGGAGATGAAAAATTAACTAACGACAGAAGGTTTAGGAATGGCGGTCATTAAAGTGAAGGTTTACGGTATTACAAAGGATGAAGGTTGAACTGAATGACTTCTCTAAACATGTCAGAGACACTAAGATGAATTGGTAGCATTGATCCAAAAGAAAGTAATGGATGATATGATAGACCAACGATGTAATAACCATCAAGCGAAATGACCCAACCCACATAGTCACGATGATGAGGTGAAAGTGTCATGTTCAAGAGCGACTTGCTATCATAAAGTGTTTTCCCATTTTTCCAATTTTCCCCAGTCATTGCTGACCAATAGCTCTTTATTTTTAATCAAGCTTGAGGAGGATAACATATGCTTGTTGTATAATTTCACCCTTCCGGTGAATCCATCGCTATTCGATGCTTTAACAAGTCTAGCAAAGGTGAAACTCGGTCTTGTCTAGATGGACAGGTTTGTCGCTATTTGATGTTTTTAACGAGTTTAATGACAAAGATAACTCGGTCTTTTTCATGTTTAGAGAGTTTGAAAAGGGAAAAAATGAAAACTCCACAAGTTCTTTTTTTGTAAAATAATCTCTCAAGTCTGAGAAAGTGTAAAATAATACAAGAGAGATATCTTTTCCAATTCGTTAACGAGCTGGAAAGGACAAGCGCTCGACAATCTTTTCATGTTTAGAGAGTCTGAAAAGAGCTTAAAGAGGACTCCATTTTGAGGAACGAGTGGTGTCTAAGGTAGCAACTGGTTCCGGTGATGTTGGAACTTCTCAAAACATGTTGATTTTTGTGAAGAGGCTGGCTAATAAGACCACTCATTGCAATTGTTCCTCAAAAAGGGTAAAACAACCAAGTGAAAGCATATTATCAGCCAAAGGGATGGTGGTGATGGGATGAAAACAACCAAGGCTCATCAAATGAAAGAGGTTGATATAATGGAAATCACAAGGGTTAAACTAGAAAAGGGTTCATTTTTAGACAAGCTTGAACCATATGGAACTGTGCTTGGGTTCAGTTTCTTGTTTACATAAGCTTGAAATGAAAAACTATGCTTGGAATTGGTTTACATGCGCTTAGTACGATAAAAATGAGAGTCTCCTATAACCAGATGGAAGTCGTTGTAGTGAAGGATGACAGTTATCCAACACTTTTTGGCTTCGTCTAGATAGGGACAAAGGTGAATGGGGTGATTCCCTTCACATAACCTACATGGAAACTTAACTTTACCACTAGGTGCATGGCCCCCAAGCTTCATTACATTCACCTAAGTAGACTACTCATGGCTATCAAGTGGATGGAATGAAGGTTCTTTTATGAGATCAAGTGAAAGACTCGACTGGGATTTTACGAGATCTAATCAAAGTCTCAACCTGGAACTTGGGACCTTGTTTCATTTTTTAATGAGCTTGACACACGACAAGGAACTCTGCTTAGATTCCTTGTTTCATTTTTTAATGAGCTTGACACAAGACAAGGAACTATGCTCATATTCCTTGTTTCATTTTTTAACGAGCTTGACACAAGACAAGGAACTATCCTCATATCCTTGGTTTCATTTTTTAAAGAGGTTGACACAAGACCAAGAACTATCCTCATGTCATTGGTTTCATTTTTTAACGAGGTTGACCCAAGACAAGGAACTATCCTCATGGGAGCCGTTTCATTTTTTAACAATGTTGACATAGTAAAAGAACTATCCTCCAATCTTTCGATCATAACGCATAAGTGGTCATGAAGGAGAGATCTGGTTCTAATGCCCCCAGTACATGATGTACAACATCACTAAATTGATCGTCAGTTGATGTAGGTATGGAACGTGTTGCCACATAATTAACCCGTGGCGGGGATGATACCATTGGTACAAAAGGACCAATTAGGGAAGATGGTTTACTGGAAGCCATATTTGGACTGGGAAATAAAAGCTAGTCAGGGTCAACTTTAGGATCAACTAGAGGTTGATTTTGGCCAGTCGGAGGTGTACTCGATTGCGGAGAAATCATGAAATTTTGAACCAAGGAGGTTGAAAACAACCATACTAGCAAGCCAATGGTGAATCCCAGAAGGGACAATGTAGCCATATATGGAGCACCAATATTTCCAAAAGGAGGAAAAGGACTAGGATTCCCATCAAAAGTAATTCCTTGATCAATGGACTCTAGATTTGTCGCCATATGTTTCAACCTAAGATCAACTAAGGAGTGAGTGTGGAGGATGTTATCCAAGGTCAATTAAATTTATTTTAATCAAAATAACATAACAAAACAAAAGAGGGATAATCTAGGCAAAAGGATTACCAAATAACTGTGAGCTGCAGAATACCTCCTAGCGAACCAAGAAGTACGGGTAGGCAATATCCCCGAATGTTGTGTTCGGTGTATCACAGTTTACAAGGTGGCCGACTCAGTTACTTAAGGATGGATATCAACCTAGATTTTTCCTCCCATATATACCCAAAGGAACTCGGACGCCTAGTCCGTATAAGCGTTGTCTAATGCAAAACCGCACAATGAGAGCATTCCCATATACTTTATGTACTGTAACACCGCCCTATATACCCTAAGGTACGTGGACAAGCTACAATATACTCACGTACATGGAATGAGGTATCACACTCGGAATGTATTGCAAACAAGTTGGTGACAACTGCTTTGTTTTACAATGCTGGAACATGTCTCTAGCCTAGACCTCTAAATGTTTTTCGTTAGGTGACAATGCTCCATTAGGTAAATTCAGATAAATTTTAAGTTGTTCTTCTTTAGAATTTTCCTTTCAAGGTTCACCACGTGATGTATGTTTTCGATTCCTAAAATGCAACTAATATGATAAGCATTCTTTTCATTCAATTTAACAATGAAAATCCTTAGCTAGTAGGGATAGAGCAATCAGATTTTTGACAAAGAGCAAAGAGCACATCTAATGCAATTTCCCTAGTTATTCCTTTCAAGCATTCACAAACTACAATATCTATAATGCAAAATGCATGTATTTCTTTTCGATTTCACTTAATGTGAATGAACAAAAAGGAAACTAATGCACAATTGATGAATAAACTCTTTTCATAAAAATGACGATTTTGCGACAATTTCTTTTCAGGGAAAGGAAGACTTTACGACACGTTCGTTTTCAAAAAAATGAGGAATTATGACACTTTCAACGAAAAGACTAACCATATGCATACATCAATCAATCGATCTTTCATGAATGAAGACTTTACGACAATTCAATTTTCAAAGGAAAAGATGATTTTATGACACTTTCTTTCGACAAAAATCAATCAACCAAAAACTAAATTTTGACTATAGATTGAAAATGACAAAAAATACATAAGAAACATTTACCAATATTAGTCTAAGTAGGGCCAGCTAAGGAGATGAAAACCTATTTTCTGAGACATGACATCCATTTACAATCAGTAAACAAGCAATAAGAAGAATTTTGGAAAAAAAATTAATTCCAAGGGTGGGAATCTGAGCCTAGGAAGATTAGCGCAGGCCAAAGAGGGAGTAATTGCGTTGTAGTGCACTATCTCTAACTGGAGGGTGCATAACAACGCAATATCTCTAAGGATATCCTTCACTGGTTCCTGTGAGGCCACTCAAGAGTCATCTAACCTCAAATTTTGACCAAAATTCAATGCAAAAGGCTGAATTACAACAAGTAAATTATGTCAAGGTGTTTAAGGAGGTGGATTAGCTACTAGGAAATATGATTCACTCCCCAGCAGAGTCACCATTTTTTTTGGGAAGTTTTAGTGTCTACGGATAAACACTTTAACCCCTAGACTAGTAGCTAAGTCTAGAACAACAGTGCAAAGCATTCTTTACCTTTTCTATAACCAATAGATTAAATAAGACAATAAAGAAGCCTATCTGTAGCTTTCGCTTACTCCTTATCTCCCTTGACCAATTCTTTCGCTCCTTTCTATACTTAATCCTCTTTAAAAGTACCTGCACACATACAGAAGACAAAAACCGATCAAAGCATATGATAATGATCTATTGATTAAACCTAGCATGGAATCAAGTACTTAGTACACATATGAATGCATCAATGAATAACACAAGCATATGGAAAAAGCTTTGAACACTTTATTAGTAAAAGGAAGAGTTACAACCCAAGTTGCTTGATTCAACATCACTCCTCCAGTTCAATCCCATCCTCTCCTCATAACAAGCAAGACATTTTGACATCATTACAATACTTGAAATCAACTCAAGTCTCATACTAACAACATCTCCCTATAATTCAATG
>APFE030571607.1:68560-79945 GCA_000404065.3 Pinus taeda
GAAGGAAGTTATGCCATAAATGGTGATAATGAATGCCCTCCCAAACTTAGGATTTAGTTCCATGGAGGAAGGGATAAAGGGATTGATGTTCCTTAACTCCCTACCTCATCCAAATTGGAGTCCCAAGGAGTAGGTAAACTTGGGAAACTTCTAGATGCATCCAATGGATAAGAATATTCCCAAACCCCAATGCAATTTCACTCAAATTCGCCCAGCGCAAGCCAAAGAGGGCTCAAGTGCACTGCATAACACCCTAGTAGTGCACTGAACTGCACTACAGTGCACCCTGAGGAAGGCCTACCTGCGCTGATCTTCTTAGAGGCAGTTTTTGGATGATTTCAGTCATGGAACTTCTTGGGAAGCTAGGCATTCTGATGGTTTACTTCTTTAGGGCATGTAACAACTGAATTAGGGTTTTATGGGCCCTAATAGTACTGTTCTGTAAGTCAAGGTTGATGTTCCCAAATGGATCTGTAACACGGGGATGGAAGGTGTCTTCCTAGGAGAAGATTCAACAGTGAAGTATTAGGTGTCATAAATTTGGCTAGAGAGTAGCGAGTTGTCTACCCAAAGTAGCCCTAGACTAGCTATCTTGAAGGAAGAAGAGAAGTTGAAGGTTGGGTGAAGATCAGTGCCGAAGTGCAACACTTTGATGGACGAATGTTGTTGCTAGCGTGGCAGATTAGATCTTGGGAAGTAGGCCTACCCAGAGAGCAGTTGATGAACCTGTGTTCATTGTAGCAGACGTGACTTGCAACAGTGATAGGAGGCAACCCTCTTGGAGTCTCGATGTGTAGATGCCTTAATGGACTAAGGCACTACTAGTGAGCAATACGGGAGAGATGAACTGAAAGGACAAGATATGACATAGAAGTGTTGCAACCAAGTTTGTCATTGTATCTTGTAACCATATACTGTTGTATTTATCATATTTGGATTAATATAACGAAGATTGATGATTGTACATTATTGTACAATTTTGTTTAAAAATGTGTATCATTGTGCATATTGATTTACTGCTTTATGTTTCCGCTATGCAAAGTAGTTTATGTTTGAGATTCTTGGTTTGGTATTGTTAGTGATTTTATGACTCTAACCTAGACCCAAGGTCATGGAAATTGAACAGAAAGTCCCAACACCCCATTGAACATTTCTCAATCATTACTAATATCAATATTTACACTAAATTGAAGGCATAGGAATTAAAAAATGAGTGAGGGAAATAACACCAAATCAATGGAGAGTTGTCTATGACTCTCTTATTGGTGTTATTATAGGAGAACAACTTCAACCACTATTTACTTCCTCCTTATGTTTTGAATTCTAAGCATTTTAAGAAGGAAGGGCATGTTGCGCCCTTGATGCAGCTAATGATAAGAACACTTATGTAAGTAATGCATATTCTTATTAGATTTGTTAGTGATTGAGTCTTGTAGGCTAGTAACATGCCAACATGTCAATAAAGGCATTTTTTGTATAATTAAGCTTATTTTTCATGACAAAGCTTATTTAATGGGGAAGTCATGTTGTGTACCTATACACAAGATTATTTTTACATAACTTATTTTGATTGTAATGTAATTAATACCTCATTACTAAGTTAGTTGGGATTATCGATGAGTCATTACTAAATTAGCAAGTAGGTGTTAGTTATATGCATTAATAATTCACTGTTATGTAAGTGGAGAGGTGTTACCATGACAATAATATTAAACATAACGTTCCCCCACTTGCAATTAACCCATTCTACTATCAATACAAACTTATTACTCATTTCAATATAATTAAATGGAGATCCCTTCATTTATATGTCGATGGCTAGAAAACATCTTCCAACAACAATGAGGGAGTATCATCTAATGGCAAGTCCCAATCAGACCCACTCTTGTTTGGTATGGTGATATACATTGGTATGTGGGCCTAATTTCCACCAAAAGATAATTTTGGATATAATATAATATTGATCCAAAGATAAATATATGTAATATAAAACTACTACTATATTACATATATCCTAATTAATATGTGTGTGTGGGTGTGTATGTAACATCCCTCTAAAATTACTTCGATTTACTCCAATTATCAGTGAAATTTTTTTATATACACATGCATACATATATCATTAGCATGATTTGCTCCATTTATTAAAAATATCTTTAAACCTTTCTCCAGAAGGTGGCGATTTGGTTACTTCTTTAACCAATGAGAGTTATCTGTCAATTTTCTAACTAGATTGATATATGACATGGAATTCTTCTTGAGTAATTTGTTGTGGCTCAATGTTATCTCTTAATTACTTGGGGTATGACTATTTGGAATGTTGGTCTACCCAACCCTTTTCAATAGTTAAGGATTGATATCATACTTGTATTATACAAATAATATAAACATGTTTGCATTGCATTATCCAAGTGATGTACTTATATTTCCTTTTCTCTATAAAAATCATGTTTCAACTATATGGCATGGTATCAATATTATAAACATTACAATGGTGGTTAACCTATATAAACATATAGGTTCTCGTGGTGTTGCATGTATTTAAAAATGCATTGGCAAAGGGTTCGCATTTGATTAATTCCTTAGCATTGAGCGATGTTTCCATTATTCTATCGAGGGTTTTAGACTCCTTGGATTCCTCCATGGTTGTTGATTGTCTTCGTGGAAGCTCTATGGCCTTCAGCCCATGTGAACACAATACATGTGGAAATATGGTCCACCTTTCCAATATGCCCGATGACATGTCTAATCTCGATAGTCCATATTTACTTAGGTTTCTAATTTATGGTGATTTCATTTTTGGCTTAGCTAGAGTAACTACCTCCTATGGCCTCTTTTCCACCTTGGCCTCATTTTCACTCGTGCTAGTCTCAAAATGAGCTTTGAAGCTGGTGCATTTACCTGGTAACTAGGGTATTATACCTTTATTGAAGGTCAACCATATAATTTTTGGTCTGTTTGGTTTGAACACTATCGAAAAGAGACTTTACTTCTGAACCGAGACTAGGTTTTTATACTCATGTCAAATTTTAACCTTAATATTCATTATTTTCACTTGTTTGTTATGTAAATTCCATCTTTGAAACTATCGTTAGAATTTGGATGGCTTCACTAGTTGGATTCATTATTTCTTTGTTAATTAATCATAAAAATTCGTAGGTTAAGCCCTAGCTTTTCATGCGAGTTTTGGATTATGGCGCACATCTGTTCTAGGGGTCCTGACCACCACTTCTAGGCCTCAGGGTTTCCACAACGTAAAATTTTCCAAGAAAACTCTAAGATTTGAACCCTAACTTGTCATATTTTCTTAAAAAAAGAAAATGGTTTTCCCTTGTATGCGTTCCTCCTTAGATATTGATATCTTTTGTTCCGAACAAGGTCTTAAATATGGGGTTTTCACTCCATTCACAAGTTAATTTTTTTATTGATTTCATTACAAATTTTCCACATCTTGATGGGTCCAGCCCACCCTTGTCACACTACCCAAGGTTAATAATGCATGAATAAATGAAATTGAATGATGGCAATCAGATTATATGTAATGTTGATTCATCTGGCGGTTCATTGTAATGATTTTGATTTGGTTTTGGAGTCCACACTTATGATTGATATCTTACGCTTCAACTGATGGACAAGTGTCCACCCTTGGGATTGTCAACCCCGCCTTGGTATGGGAGATCAAACCCTAACGCTGATCATTTGCATGCACATTTGTTGAGTTTGAGAGCTCTGCGTTTTTGATATGTCGCGGTTCTTTCTGAGTGATTTTTCTGCTGTTACTGTGCTTTGGTTCGGCTCTTGACCTGAAAGTTTCATCCTCCATCTGGTATGAAACTCTGTTGCAACTGTTAGTTTCGTTCACGTTGCTTTATCTGCACTTGTTCTTGTGGGATGTTGTGAAATTGTAGTTTTCTGGTTAAACTCTGCATTTTCTTTGTATGCAATGCCAATGCTGGTTGTTTGCTGGATAATGTGACTCTTTCCGGGCTTGAATCTTTCTAGTTGACAATTGTTGAGTCACTGGTTGTCTTCTCTTGGTTTTGAACAGGATGCGATTGCAGTTCTCAGCTTCGCTTCTTCAACGATGCAAAGGTAAGTCCTCCAGTTCTATGTTGTCAGCTATCTCCTCTTTTCTCTCAGTTGACTGATGTTTTTGCTCCTCTGCGAGCAGGGTAACCCTACTTGACTGCAATGACTACAGCGTGCCTCTGCCAGGTAATTTCGAACCTTGGTTTCATTCTTCCCTTGGGTTTTTTTTACTTCCTCTAGCCCACAACACTCATGAACTTTGGTTGTTGGTTGTCGTTGCAGGTATAACGACCTGGAAGGTTTCGAAATTCGGCTTTTTGAGACTCCGGCTAGACCCAGGTAGAGTCGTTATCTGTTTTCCTTGTCATTTGCATTCAATGCATAGGCTTGGGTTATTGTAATTCCCGTTTCAAAGATTTCTTAAGCCGTCGACTGTATGAAGTCTCAAGACATTGGTTTGCACGGTTGTCCTGTTAGTTAATTGCTATAGGTTCGGCCTTAAGGTCTCTAGGCCCGCAAGCTATGTTATCCTTGAACTTGTAATATTTATTGTAAGGACTGTGTAATAAAGGTTTCAAAACTGTGTATGACTGAACATAGATTTTCTCATGCTTATTTTATAATAAAACAATGGGTCTACTCTTCAGGCATACATGGGTATTTTGCTTGATTTGTTGTTAGTAAATGATTGTGCCTTATCTGTATTTTATTTCTCGAAATATACAACTTGTTATGGACTCCTTGGTGTTTATATGCTTGTTAGGTTCAAGGTCTGTAGGTCTTGTTTCTGCAACGCGTTCTTGAGTTATGTCTGCAATTCATTTGGATTCGTAGGCCTGTTTGAATCAATGCAATTCGAAATACATGTACATGTATGTGCTCGTTGAATAAAACAACAACTAGACTTTTACTGTTACTGGAAATCAACAGAATGACATGTAGATATTTGAACAGTCACAAGATGCTGGAAAGAAATGTCTGTGTGCTCAAAGATATATTTCATTAGCTTTTTTCCTTGCTCTCCAAAAGTGAAACCTTACAATTGTGTTCTGTTCCCCTTTTAAAATTACTGTAAGGAACTGTTTTGTATGGAACTGTTTTCTTCCAACTATTGTTGGTTACATTCTGTTGGTTACATATTTTTTTAGTTCCAGGAACTGTTATTGTCCTACATTATTATTATGAAAATAAAAACTAGTTACTTACAACAATTGTGCTAATTAATCCTTTACCTTCCTACGTATTGTTCTTTATTAATTTAAACAACATAAAAAAAAAAAACAACCACATTGTTCACTCCGCAAGTTCCTCTTATGTCCTCTTCAGAGACCAAACAACATTTCCTTTTGTCTTGACCTGTCAACTAGATGCTCCTGCATCAGGCTCCCAAGGTAAGAAAAAGTCATGGCTCCATTCCATGAGTTCCTCCATAGAATAACCATCTTTCTGTATCTGTGCCACGTCGAGCCACGAACTGTCCTCAATTGGACAGTTCTTCCACTTGACAAGGTATCGCAGATACTCTTTCCTGCGAGTCCTCTTGGCTACCTGTGTGTCGAGAATCTTCTCGATCTCATGGGGTTGAGCCGAAGGCATATGCCTCATCCAAGAACTGTCTCCAACTTGGGTGTCCCATTCTGGCCGTACCACACTGTCTTCCTCTGGGTTGGCAGTATATGGGAATAGGTCTGCCACATTGAAAATAGGTGATATGCCTATATCAGGTGGTAGCTATATCTCATAAGCACTGGCTGAGAATTTACGAAAAATTTGCAAGGACCTATCTTCTTGAATTTTAGCTTGTTATACGCGCCCTTAGGAAACCGTTCTTTGTGTAAGTGTGCAAGGACTTCATCACCTATATTGAATTGGACTTCTTGTCATTTTAAATCTACCTATTGTTTATATTTCTGCACGTTGTCCTGCAACTTTAATTTCACCTGTTCGTGTAGTTCACTCATTGCTTCAACAAAATCTTCCCCATCAGCACTTCTCCTCTCCAACTTTCCCAGATCCCGCAATTCATGTATTCTGTGAGGATGCATGCTATATAGGATCTGAAATGGACTGTGTCCGGTGCTACAGTTCGGTGAATTGTTATAAGCAAATTCTACCTGAGCGAGAGCATGATCCCATAACCGTAAATTTTCCCTAGTCAAGCTCCGTAACAAGTTCCCCAAACTCATGTTCACCACTTCGGTTTGCCCGTTAGTCTGCGGATGATATGCAGAACTAAAGTTCAACTGTGTATCCAACTTCTTCCACAAGGTGCGCCAAAAGTGTCTCGTGAATTTTACGTCCCTATCGGAAACAATAGATCTGGGTAGGTCGTGTAACCTAAAAATCTCCGTGAAAAACAAGTGAGCTACGTGAGTGGCATCACTAGTTTTTAGACAAGGGATGAAATGCGCCATTTTCGAAAACCTGTCTACCACCACCATCACTGAGTCATAACCTCGCTGTGTTCTAGGCAGTCCTAAGACAAAGTCAATGCTGACTGAGTCCCATGGTCTACTTGGAACAGGTAGTGGTGTGTAAAGTCCAGTGTTTTGATTATGTCCCTTCGCTAGTTGGCAGCCTTTACACCTGTTCACATATCGATGTACATCCCTTCGAATTCTTGGTCAGTAATAGAAGTGTCTGAGTTGCTCCAAAGTTTTGTCTACGCCGAAGTGTCCGGCTAGACCTCTGCTATGTTTCTCTCGTATAATATTTTCTCTCATCGAACAATCAGGGATACATAACTGTCCCCCTCTAAATAGTAGTTCCTCCTACAATTTGTAGTCCAACCATGGACTTTTATTCCTTAGCACAAGATTTTGACAGGCTTCAAAGGCCTCTTTGAAATCTGTGTCAGTCTGGTACAAATCTTTTAAGTGCTCGAAACCCAACACCTGTATTGTAATTTCTTGTAAGAGCAAGGCTCTTCTGCTCAATGCATCCGCCACCTTATTGGCTTGCCTGCTGATGTGTTTTAGCATAAAGGTGAAACTATGTAAATACTCCACCCATTTGGCATGCTTGTGGTTCAATTTGTGCTATTGCATTACATATTTTAGCGCTGAATTATCAGAAAATAACACAAAATCATTCCCGAGCAAGTAGTGTCTCTAATGCTTTAAAGCTTGGACGACAACATAAAATTCCTTGTCATATGAGGAATATTTCTGCCTGCTTTCGTTCTATTTCTCACTGAAAAATGCAACAGGTTTGTCTTCTTGGCTGAGTACAGTGCCAATAGCTGTACCACTTGCATCGCATTGAACTTAGAAAAGCTTATTAAAATCCGGTAACCTTAGAATCGACCTTTCTGTAATTTTCCACTTTAGGAGCTGAAAGCTGTCCTCTATTGCCTTGGTCCAACAAAAAGGCTGATTGGCCTTTTTGATGGTGTCCAGCATAGGCACGCAAATTTCACTAAAATTTCTTATAAAGTTGCAATAAAAACTCGCCAACCCATGAAAACTACGTACCTCAAATAAGCTTCTTGGTGATGGCCAATTAACGATTGCTGCAATCTTTTCTGGATCCATCTTCAATTTGTTTTCTGCAATTACAAAGCCCAAATAAACCAGTTCTCTTTTTAGGAAAGTACATTTCTTCAAGTTTATCAACAGTTTATTCTGCTGCAATTTCTCCAGCACTCTTTGAACATGTTGAAGGTGCTCCTCTTTAGTCCTGCTGAAAATCAATATGTCATCAAGGTATACTATCACAAACTTGCTGATGAATTCTTTCAACATTTTGTTCATCAACCTCATAAAAGTACTAGGAGCATTACTCAAACCGAACGACATGACTAGCCACTCGTACAACCCTTCATTAGTCTTGAAGGTTGTCTTCCACTCATCTCCCTCTCTGATCTAGATCTGATGATAGCCACTCTTCAGATCAATCTTCATGAAATATGCTGCCCCACTTAGACAGTCCATCATATCATCCATCCTTGGTAGGGGAAACTTGTACCTAATGGTGATTTTGTTGATGGCCCGTGAATCCGTGCACATCCGCCATTCTCCTCCTTTCTCGGGAGCGAGAACTGTTGGTACTGCACAAGGGCTCAAGCTTTCCCTTATCATCCCTTTATCTAACAACTCCTGCACCAGTTTCCTAATCTCTTCATTATCTTTGGGGCTCATCAAATATGCTACCTTATTTGGTAAGCTTGCTCCGGATATGAAATCGATATGATGACTGATGCTTCTTTTGGGAGACAACTTGTCCGGCAAATCCTCAACTACAATGTCCTTAAATTCCTGTAGCATCTCTTGAATTTCTATAGGTAATTTAGACATTTCTATGTGTAACAACACTGTCTTTGCCCTCCTCACAACAACATAACTCACTTCGTTTTCCTCAATCTGTTTCACAAACTATTTTCCACCTACTAACAACACTTTTGTCTTGCTTGCTTCTGCTGTCTCCTCTTCCTTGATGGGTACAAGCATATGCTTGACTCCGTATTTAACAAACTTGTAGCAATTCGTCTTCCCATCGTGTACCACCTTCCGATCATACTGCCATGGTCTTCCTAATAGTATGTGACACACGTCCATTGGCATGATATCACAGATAACTTTGTCCTTGTACCTGCCAATGTGAAATTTAGCCTCACACTGTTCATCAACCAATAGCTGGTGGCCTTTCTGCAGCCACGAAACCTTGTAAGGGGTGGGGTGCTTAAGTCGCTTCAATCCCAAATTTTCCACCATCTTGATAGCAACCAAATTATCTGTACTCCCACTGCTTATGATCAATTTGCAACACTTTCCGTGTGATTTGCAAACTTTCTGGAACAGTGCTTTCTGTTGGGTCTGCTCAGCAGTTTCCTTGGTTGGCTTCATCAATACTTTGTTTAGAACCAAGGCCTCCCCCGTTTTCACTACATTTTCTGCTTCTTGAGGCGGTGCCTCAGCTTCCTCAGGCTATGTAACAAATGTTCCCCTCTGGCCAACTTGCTCTGCTTCATGGCATTCAAAAGATTTGTGCCCCAACTTGTGGCACCTGTAGCACTGGAAAGTAGCTCCTCTACCTCGGCCATGTCCTCTTCCTCGCTGATATGGCCTGCCACCTCTAGTGCTGTCTCCTTTCTTTGCTATTCCTAAAGCCTTGGAGCTGCTACCCTCTTTGTTGTTATTGGTAGTTCGCCCTCTGCCATAGGACTGTCCTCCTCCTCTATTGTTTCCCCATCCTCTCCTATTATTTTGTTTTCTATTAATCTTTTCTTCAGCCTTTACAACACTCTGATAGGCTTCCTCTCTGTTCCTCTGGGAAAGAATATTGATTTCATCTAGTATTTCTAGCCTCAAACTGTTTATGTATCTTGCCGTCTTCTCTGGAGTTTCATCGATATATCCAACTCTCAAGTTCACCCTGTAGAATTCTTCTGTATACTCCTTTACTGTCGTTCCTTTCTGTCTTAACTTTTGCACTTGTTGGTAAAGTGCAACCTGGTAATCCTTAGGCAGAAATATGCCTATCAGCTTGGCCACCATCCTTGGCCACTTCTTATCGGTAGCTTATTCATTCTCCTTCTCTCTGCTTGAACACTATCCCACCACAGGGCAGCGTGTCCCTTCAATTTGGTTGCAGCGCACCTGACTCTTCGGTCCTCGTTGATCTCTTCACTTTCAAAATACTTATCCAACTCGCTTATCCAGTCCAACAGAACTTTTGTGGACAGACTGCGATCATAGTTAGGAATCTCCGGTTTGGGCTTGTTGCTGGCCAAGAGAACTGACCTCAACAATCTTATCTACAGTGCTTCCTCATCTGATCCGTCTGTTTTAACTACTGCTTCCTCCTCGCTGTCATCTCTGATTTCTGGATCCCTTCTCCTTCCTGCCTCCACTGCCTCTAAACGAGTAGTAAGGGTCCTTATTTCTTCCCTCAATCCTTCATCTACTGCTCTGTGCACACCTCTCCCACGTCCTCGTCTTCCAACCTCCATATCCTGGCTCCTTCAACTTCCTGCTCTGATACCACTTGATGGGTCCATCCCAGCCTTGTCACACTACCCAAGGTTAATAATGCATGAATAAATGAAATTGAATGATGGAAATTAGATTATCTGTAATGTTTATTCATCCGACGGTTGATTGTAATGATTTTGATTTGGTTTTGGAGTCCGCACTTATGATTGGTACCTTACGCTTCAACCGATGGACAAGTGTCCACCCTTGGGATTGTCAACCCCACCTTAGTATGGGAGATCAAACCCTAACGCTGGTCATTTGCATGCACATTTGTTGAGTTTGAGAGCTCTGCGTTTTTGATATGCTGGGGTTCTTTCTGAGTGATTTTTCTGCTGTTACTGTGCTCTGGTTCGACTCTTAACCTGAAAGTTTCATCCTCCATCTGGTATGAAACTCTGTTGCAACTATTAGTTTCATTCACGTTGCTTTATCTGCACTTGTTCTTGTGGGCTGATGTGAAATTGTAGTTTTCTGGTTAAACTCTGCATTTTCTTTGTATGCGATGCCAATGCTGGTTGTTTGCTGGATAATGTGACTCCTTCCGGGCTTGAAACTTTCTAGGTGACAATTGTTGAGTCACTGGTTGTCTTCTCTTGGTTTTGAACAGGATGTGATTGCAGTTCTCAGCTTCGCTTCTTCAACGATGCAAAGGTAAGTTCTCCGGTTCTATGTTGTCAGCTATCTCCTCTTTTCTCTCAGTTGACTGATGTTTTTGCTCCTCTGCGAGCAGGGTAACCATACTTGACTGCAATGACTACAACGTGCCTCTGCCAGGTAATTTCGAACCTTGGTTTCGTTCTTCCCTTCGGTTTCTTTTACTTCCTCTGTCTCATAGCACTCATGAACTTCGATTTTTGGTTGTTGTTGAAGGTATAACGACCTGGAGGGTTTCGCAATTCGGCTTTTCGAGACTCCAGCTAGACCCGGGTAGAGTTGTTCTCTATTTTCCTTGTTATTTGCATTCAATGCCGTAGGCTTGGGTTATTGTAATCCCTGTTTCAAAGATTTCTTAGGCCGTCGACTGTATGAAGTCTCAGGTCGTTGGTTTGCATGGTTGTCCTGTTAGTTAGTTGTTGTAGGTTCGGCCTTAGGGTCTCTAGGCCCACACGCTATGTTATCCTCGAACTCGTAATATTTATTGTAAGGACTGTGTAATTGTTCGAACAAGGTTTTGAAACTGTGTATAACTGAAAAAATATTTTCTCGTGCTTATTTTATAATAAAATAGTGGGTCTACTCTTCAGGCATACCTGGGTATTTTTCTTGATTTGTTGTTCGTAAATGCTTGTGCCTTATGTTATGAAACCAGCTCAAGAAAAGATAGAAAAGATAGATCAACGCCTTAGAATTCAGCCTCTTCGAGGGGGAAACCTCCTTTACA
>APFE030571607.1:79955-100555 GCA_000404065.3 Pinus taeda
TTCATGGTAACACCAACACATGCAAAGCACGAGCTCACACGGTGGCAGCTATAGAAATATTGCACAAAATTGTAGTGGATAATTCAGATTTTTCACCAAACCAAACACGTCAAGTTGAAGAAGATGGAACATCTACTCCTTTAAGACAACTTCCTTCGACTTACACACAAAATTCTTTGTTAAAAGAGATCAATGAGGCTCTTCAAAAGCTCACTTACCCATCAATATCACAACCAACAATGAGCAAGATCTAGAATACTAAGTTTCGAGATGTGGCATTTTCAAAGAACACCAACTTCAGTAAATGCAGTGAATGTATTGTGTTGAAAGCGTAAATGAAGTCAGCAACTACAAAAGACTTGGAAGAAAAGGCACGAGGTAGGTTGACGAAACATAACAAGATTGTTATGTGTGGAAGATATTGCTACTATGCTCATAGAATTATGTCAGAGTGGTTTTCAAAGGAGTATTTGAGCATTATCCATGATAAAATGGGAAAAACAAAGACGTCAATCCCAAGGCTACGTGTCAAATCAAAATCTGTTGTAGGAACAAATTTGGGTTTGTCATCGATAGGTATGCTTACACATGGGCATAAGGCAGGAGGTTTTGGTCATTTCTCCTTACCATTTTTCCATATGGGATCACAATTTACTATTACATCCCTTGCAAAGTGCTTAAGGGACCTTGAAGACCCACAAATGGATATGTATGCTGATCTACTTTATGAAAGTGGAATTTCAAGAAACCCACTTACAAATGCATTACTTGACACCTCTATTTACCCAAAATGTCAAGGGTACAAGGATGATTTTATATCTCATGGAAGTTCAAAAAGTCAAAATGTTGATTTTAAACCTCTTCCTCCACATTTGTTGTTACAGTCGGACAATGCAGCAAGTGATAATAAGAATCGCTATCTTTTCATGTTTCTATCACTTTTAACTGCACTTGGTGTCTTCATCACTATTGAGGTTTGGTTCTTGCCTGTGGGGCACACGCATGAAGACATAGATGGAACCTATGGAAGAATGTCTTCCAACCTAAAAAGTAAAGATATTTATTCTTTACCTGAAATGATGGATACATATTGCATAATTGAAGAAAATGGAGTGTTTCCACCTACACTTATTGACAAGGTCTATGACTTCAAAATTTTCCTTAATGGATACATTAAGGAGGGAAAAATGCACTAGTTGGACATCTTAATGTTCAATACTTCCAATTTCTTATGATGTTCTAGTACTAAGGTATAAAGAATCAATTAGAGATACTGAGTGGTCCAAACCAGTTGAGTTATGGAATATAGATGATGAAGGTCAACCTATAATTCCCATAGGGAAGCCATCTTTCTTAGCTTCCAAACAGAATGATGTCTATTTAAAAGAACTAAAGGAAGGGATAACATCATACATAAAAATGTGGAAAGACACCATTGGGAATGAGGATTCACCAATTGTTACAGAGGAATGGAAAAATAAGTAATAATACAGACTGTGCACATGGTACAAAACCACCTCCCAGTGCCCCTAAGGTGAACGGTTAGCCTAGTGGTGCTCATCGCCAACATCAAGTTTTCGTATTGGTGGCTAGTGTCCTACTTACTAATGTCTACTACCCAATATTGTGACATTTTGATAAGTCAATGTACCAATAACTAATACATTGCATTAGTGTTGGTTGACCTTGAGGTGTCCTTGATACAGTTAGCCTGAAATTTGACCTAGACTTGATGGACTATAGTCCCCAACCATGGAGTGAGAGTCCTTGAACCCCCTATCTAGATGAGCTAATTGATAATCCTTGGACATCATCTAAGGACAAACACCATTATCATCCTAGGGCGTACAAGTGGTTTTGGTTGGTTTAGTAATAATACAGACTGTGCACATGGTACAAAACCAACTCCCAGTGTCTCTAAGATGAATGGTTGGCCTAGTGGTGCTCATCGGCAACATCAAGGTTTCTTGTTGGTGGCTAGTGTCCTACTTACTAATGTCTACTACCCAATATTGTGACATTTTGATAGGTCGATGTACCAACAACTAATACATTGCACTAGTGTTGGTTGACCTTGACGTGTCCATGATACAATTAGCTCCAAGTTTAACCTAGACTTGATCGAGTATAGTCCCCAACCATGGAGTGAGAGTCCTTGATCCCTCTATGTTGATGAGCTAATGGATAATGTAGGATGATATGCTAATATCAAGGATAGGTTTGACATGGCATGTAGGTTAGTTGGGGATTTTTGCACAATTAGGTGATGGGGAGCACTATTTGCCATCATTATAAACCATAGGTATGTAGATGTTGTATGGGTGTTAATGTGAGGATAATTTTGCCCCACAAGGATGGCTTTGTTTGGGGCCTTGGACTTCATCTAAGGAGAAGCACCATTATAATCCCAAGTTGTACGAGTGGTTTTCGTTGGTTCAGTAATAATATAGACTATGCACATGGTAAAAAACCACCTCCGAGTGCCTCTAAGGTGAATGGTTGGCCTAGTGGTGGTCATTGCCAACATCAAGGTTTCTTGTTGGTGGCTAGTGTCCTACTTAATAATGTCTACTACCCAATATTATGACATTTTGATAGGTCGATGTACCAACAACTAATACATTGCATTAGTGTTGGTTGACCTTGAGGCGTCCTTGATACAATTAGCCCGAAATTTGACCTAGACTTGATGGACTATAGTCCCCAACTATGGAGTGAGAGTCCTTGATCACTCTATCTCGATGAGCTAATGGATAATGTAGGATGATATGCTGATATTGAGGACAAGTTTGACATGGCATGTAGGTTAGTTGGGGATTTTTGCACAATTAGGTGATGGGGAGCACTATTTGCCATCATTATAAACCATAGGTATATAGATGTTGTATAGGTGTTAATATGAGGATAATTTTGCCCCACAAGGATGGCTTTGTTTGGGGCCTTGGACATCATCTTAGGAGAAACACCATTATCATCCCAAGGCGTACAAGTGGTTTTGGTTGGTTCAGTAACCCAACACGACTTCCTAAGAGTAGCAAATCTTCCTTACTATTGCTGTGTGGTGATCCAGGAAACAAGATCTGGGTTTTTATTGCTTTTCGGAGGGAAAAAATTCCTCCACTCAAGGAGTTTTCCTCCTATCCACTTGTACAAACAATAGGCTTGAGTAGGATAATAGGATTATAAGAAAATCATAGGAAAACATGTGAATAATACGAGAGGTTTAGATTCCAAGATTTTTTTGTAACTTTGTCATCTACAAAGTTACAGACAACATGTTTGTTAATCGAAGTGATATTTGATTTTAGCGCTTAGTTTAACTTTCTTATAAGGTTTTTAAGTTTCCTTGTGTTAAATTGGCCCATTGACCTAGGTGGTCAATATCCCTCTTGTATCATTTATGTTCACATATTTGTTTATGAGCAATGTTTTCTTACAACTTATCTTAACATTTGTTGATGATAGTTGTAGCACTCTTACATTAGTTAGATAGAATTTTTACTTTGAATTTAGTTCATTTCCATTACTATTTTTAATTTTTCGTTCATTATGTGTTATTCATTGTTACTTACACTCTACTCTATTGTGCAACTACAAAAAACACTACAACCTCAACCTTGCATTTTGGTAGATTAACCCTACCACAAGTTGTTTTAATGCATTGGATATGTTCACTTTCCAATTTTCCAACTTCTCATTAGCATCATTGCCATCCAATACCACATTTAACATATTCACCTTCACATTAGACTGTTTCTTGTAGAAAAATAATAAGGACACCTGTAGTAGTTTGCAACCCGACTTCTAAGCTTGCCCAAATTCACACGAAACATAAGATAATCCGTGATTCAATGATTTGGGAAAATTTTGAACAGACAGATAATCAGTGATCCGTGTGTTTTGATAATCCGTGATCCATGTGCTTTGAGGTGCGGATGAACACATTATATCCAATATGGTTGGAGAGTATCCTGTAGCATTAACAGCCGAGGCGCATCTGTCAACAATCCTTTCGGACGGCCAAGACAGTTTTATAAGCTCTTCATTTAATTCCATTTTTTTCTGTGAGGCCGATCTTCCATAGTTTTGCCTAAAACAGGTATGTGTTTAGGCTTTGTGTTTGTTTTATTAAAAAATATATGTTTGAATAAATTATTATCATATCCTATTGCCTGTTCAGATTGTTGGGGCTACCTTTAGATTATTGATTTTGTAGGCTTTAAACACATATCCAACCCATTTCCTTGTAAGCTCTACTAAGCATAGGATGATAATATGTTGCATTTTCTTGGATTGGATTCTAGCTTAGTTATTTCCTCTGCTTTTGGGCATATGTAAAGTTAAGTGCATTTTAATGGAATTTGATTACTTGTTTCTTTGTGTTAAGATATTTGCAAATTTCCTTTCTGACACTCTGACATCAATGTAAGTTCATCCATATGGCACGAATAGGATGCTCATCAATCTGAGTCGAACATGGTCAACCCTTGACCCAATATAGCTCCCAAAAACACTGATAACTGCTTGATGCACTAACTGTAACTGATTTATGAGATATGGCGTCAACATTCAATCCTCTTCCTTCACATAGTTACCAATCCATGACCTAGAGGTGCAGCTCCACCATTGTCACGCTTTCAAGTCAGTACCTTTGTTGTTAGCTGTCCTATAGTCTAGCCTAGCAGCAAGTCTGGCCTTCGATCTTTAGTTAACAAATACTATCAATGCAGTAGTATAAGTCATACAAGGACTTGACTCAATCTGAGTGTACTGATTTGAACTTTGGTCTAGGACAGATTTCATTAATATAATATGATTGTAGGTTACCAACCTTATAAACAGTCCTGAGGAATAGTTTCAATCACAATGCTCTCATCATCATGTTGCCACTGAAATACTAAGACGTGCTAGGTCTCCTTACTTGAATAACACCTAAAACACATCCTTTAGGAATGTGTATTGAGTCTCTTTCTTATTGTGGATTAGGGGTTCATTTAGGCTCCCTTTGATTGCGTCTTAGTTGTGAATAGAAAACTGCAACTAGGGCTCTTTTGGAGCTTCCTTTGACAGCGTATGGAAGCCTCCTTGCTGTGATGAAGAACCTTCTTTTGGGACAACGAAGGAGCCTCTCTTCACTGTGATTTAATCCTTGTGAGTGCACCTTTTCCAGGCCCCAAAATTGTCCCTTAGCATTGACTTCATGTGGATTTGTTAGAGGTTTGTTGTCTACATTTCCTTTTAAAAATCTAGTGCATGAATGATTGTCCACATGTTCATGGAGAAGAGAACATATTTGCATTTGATGTGGTCCAGAGAGAAATTTTTTATTTGGTCAAGCCTGTATTCTTCATCAATGATTTTCTTGACATCGTTTTCATTCTCAGCACTGTAGTTGTATATGCCATTGAGGGTTTATAGGTTTAATAAATCTTCTAGGGCTATCCAACTTTGTTATTGTCAACAATAGAGCTATCTATAGGTGGAAATGGATTTTTTTGACTTAAAGCTTCAATAATTGTGTGCTTATAACATACCCTTTGTTTGTCTACCAAGGAATATCCATCACATATGTCAATAACTTGTCTTCCAGATGAATATTGACAGTAAAAGGATAAGACTTCCTTATCCCGTCTGGCTCGAGGAATAAATTTAGATCATAGGCATAAAAAATAGCAGGACTGTCAGATTTCATGATATAGGATCTTTTAGGATTGAACTAGCAAATCTTCCCACAATCGTATTTAGGGAGTACTAACCAAATCCATTTGAGTAGTGAATTTCCTTTAAAGCAGTGAAGGTAGTGATTGTACCATCATTCAAATAGTTGAAAGACTTTATTTATCATAAGATGTGAATGGAAATGCCTCAGAAATCACTGAAATAATACTAGTATTCATGCTATCATAAAGGTGAATCCAATTTATCTCATTGGCCGAGAAAATAATTGTTCTTCTGACAACTAAGTTGAGCCATCTTCACCCAATCTTGTAAGGGCATAGTCTATGGATTCCTATACTTACAACCATGATATGATCTTTGCATGAATCTGCACAATGAGAGCACAATGTCTTAAGAGAACTTTTTTGCAATCCAGGTTATATGATAGGAATAAAATAAATGTACAAGATTGAAAAATACAAGCTACTTGACATATCATTCTGATAGGAATAAAATAAATGTACATATTTTTGTTTCCATATCCTCATCCTCTTTAAGATTGTTCCAGCTACTTGACATCATTTTGTCTTGCCTTGAAGTTCTTTATTATTATTTTCAATGGCATATTACCACAAGAACGCTTGAGATGAGGGATACCCAGATTACGTCTAGAACAAATACAAATTGGTGTATTTTCGATGGCATATTACCACAAGTCTTCTTACTTTCAATAGCATATTACCACAAGAACGCTTGAGATGAGAGATACCCAGATTACGTCTAGAAAAGATACAAATTGGTGGTTCTTTCAGTGACCTATCCCTAGCCAGTTTCTCAACAATAACTTTCACCTTTTTCTTAGGAAGACTAATTTGAGAGGCTTCCATCTTTATACGAAAGCACCCTCTTTCTTTTTCATGAATAGAATATTTTGATATCATTGGGCATGGACTGTCTGTTGTAACAAGTCCCAACATAAGTCATCAAAATGGTCATAGATTTTATTCAATAGCACAATGCCTGACTTGCAAACATAAACCCTATTTGTTAGGAACATCTGGAGCATTAAAAACACATTTTCCTTCACAATGAAGCAACATAGAAACCCTCAAAATTGAAAATATCCATGCTTACAAGTAGTGGAAAGACTGAACTGTAAGTCCCATCATAAGTCGTCAAAATGGTCATAGATTCTGTTCAATAGCACAATGCCTGACCTACAAAACATAAACCCCATTTTTTAATAACATCTGGAGCATTAAAAAACACATTTTCTTTCACAATGAAGCAACATATAAACCCTCAAAATTGAAAATATCCATGCTTACAAGTAGTGGAAAGACTGAACTGTAAGTCACATCATAAGTCGTCAAAATGGCCATAGAGTTTGTTCAATAGCACAATTCCTAACCTGCAAAACATAAACCCTATTTTTTAATAACATCTGGAGCATTAAAAAACACATTTTCCAATCCTCAAAATTGAAAATATCCATGTTTACAAGTAGTGGAAAGACTGAACTGTAAGTTGAAATTCAGTCCAATCATTCTTGGGAGGGCCATCATAATAGCATTTTTATCGATGTCATGTTGAAATTGGGGTAGGGCTCACTATGAAATTATTGTTGCATTCTGACTTGCAAAAGTCATCTTGATCATGTGAATATATTGATTTTGAATTATGAAGGCTTTTGTCAAGAAATTTCAGGCCCCATCCCCTGGTTTCTTTCAAACAATGTCTTTGTCAGTTCCACTGTTCATAGTTTGTCTCTATGACCATTGTAGCTATCATGAGATAGACAAAGCTCGGCATCTGAGATACCCTTACTACACTAGTTCTCCACACAAACTGCATTTCCATCTACAAATCGAGACATAAGTCTGGAATGAAATAATTCACTGTGTCTTTGTTGTGAAGGTTGATTCAACCATAAGTCCAACATTTTGTTCTTGATGACCTGTTTAGTTGAGGCCACATAGCTTAGGACAAAACCAAATAGTATTTTCGGCAATTGGACTAGACGATGTTATTGATATAGAACAAAAATCCCCACAATTTTTGTTTGGAATACTCATATGGTACTTTTTTAAGCAAAGAACAATTGTACAATGACTGACATTTTATAGATGTGATGTCTTAATTTTGGTTCATAAATGCTCTATTTTTCGTATATATATCATCAATTTGTGTAGTGTATTTGATAATTTCATTGAAAATTCATTTCACATTGGTTGGTTAGTTGAAAATTTGTTTGCCTACAATAAGTTTTTTTAGGATTGCACTGAAGCGGTTTGAATTTATTTTTTGTTTGACATATACTGATATAGATCGTCAGTTTGAGGTGTCCTTCAGAAACCTGACTCCTTGATGCATTGTTAGTGCTTCCGCTTGTTATTAGTTGCTTGTCCCTATCTCCAGGAAAATTTTAATTTCTAGCGACCTCTTCCACTTAGAAAAACACAACGTAAGGTCTTGATCTCCATTGAATCCATTCCCTCTAGTTCCATAGTGTTGGCATAAATAATTTTATCTACTGCTTGCTCTTTGGGTATCCCTACAATTCGTATATCGTGGCTCAATGCAGTGATGATTTAGGAAAGTGTATAATGTGATTTGAAGGAAACCTTATCTCATTTGCAGTGAACATTGATTTAAACTAGTGCATAATGAGATTTCATGTTTCTTACTCTACTCTGTCTTCAAATTTTAACAGTCCATTCATGCTGCATAATAGTACTAGTTTCTTGGTGATCCAACCATACTCTGTCTTCAAATTTAACAGTCCATCCATACTGCATAATAGTACTAGTTTTTTGGTGATCCAACCATCATGGATATCGTAGCTTATGGTAATTCCATTTTTAAGTGTTCGTTAGTAGTACTTTTCAATCAGGGAATTCCTAAACCTTAATATGTTGCGTTAAATTCAAAGATATTTTCCTATCAGGGGATTCCTAAACCTTAATAGGCCATGTTACATTCAAAAAGGGAAAAAATGAACTTACTCTGAAGGCAGTTGTCCTTTCAATTACCACACTTTGAGACTATCATTTAGGAATATCAACAAATCATTTTCTTTAAATCATTTTACTTCAGAGTGGGAAGAGGTGAAATTTTAGCCTACCAAGACTTTCAGTGAGAAGATAATAATAATAAACACAAATAATTAAAAAAAAAATCACTGGAAGATCATAACCCAGAATGTCAAGCCTAAGATCAAGGGAATCTTAAAGATGATATAAAAGATGTTCCAGTTTGGTGTCAAAAAGTTAGTAGAAGTGATTTCACTATTAAACAAGGTATAAGCTAATTATGGAATCTCAATTTTCAAGAGAAGTGAGTGGTGGTGGGATTTATTATGATAACTGCATTTTCCTTTGGAAATTATAATTACATTGTAGTTAGTTTTATCAAATTAACTTCTCACTTGGGCAAGGGGAATTAAAATAGGTTAGGTTGGGCCTCATCATTGTCTATTGTGCAAAAACAATGAGGAAAATGTTCATGATTTGTTTATCTCTTGTTTTTATATTGTTCAAATCCTATTTAAATTTTTCATTGAGCTCAAGCGAAAGGTTCCTTGGTCCTATGTTATTTTGATGGAATGTGCATAAGTTTGGTTCTTTAATAAGTTTCTTAAATGCTTTGAAGCTCTTGTAGTGTTACTCATATATGGTATTTGGTAAACAAATAACTCTAGCATTTTTCAAGACAAGGACATTCTTCTTTCTATTACTGTTGGCTCTATTATATCTAGCTCATTAAAGGTTGGAGGATATACCCACAAGGAATCCTAAGCTATCAGTAATGATAGCTTTGGATTTTGAGTTTATTTATTTATGGTGTTATTTAAGACCATCCCTGCATTTGTGGGGTATGTGTTGTTGTTTTTCTCATTCCTGATCACTATTTCCATATTCAATATTCTATCGATAGAGGATCAAATAACCAAGCATAGTTTACTTCCCTAAGAAAACTTATTGAGGTTGTTATGCTTAGAGGTGTTAAGAAGTTGCAGATCATGAGTGATTCCAACCTTGTATTGATTAGGCCAATAGGAAAGCATCAATTAATAAATATAAATCTATGTCATTTGTTGGTGGACTTTTATAACTCAATTATATATTTTAAATGAAATTCTTTCACGAACATTCTTCACGAACTCAACACTTCAACAGACTTTGACAAATATTCTTTCAGGGACATTCTTCCTGAACTCAATACTTCAGCGAATGAGTTATCAAAGGGGACTTTGACTTTGTCCCCTGTTGCCATAAATATTTACAAGTTCTTGACGGTGTGATGAAAGATTCTACATAATTCTTTTTGAAGTCTTCCTATCATGTCCCTTATGTTATAAAGTAAGGATTTTTTTGAACAAGATAAGGTTATATAACCTCAGGTAGTAGATAGATTGGAAAAGGGGTTTTTTGTAAAGCTAATTAATCACGTATAGTGGAAAGGTCCATAGGGAATGAAGTTTTAGTTGTGAACAGATAACGTCTATGAAAACGTATATGTTATGTCTCCAATGCATGAGGATCACCTGTCTTCCATCAGTATTTTGAGTTTGTACTTGGAACATATGATCAAACTGTCCCTATTAGCAAACTGTCTCTATTATCAAATTGTCTGTTAGCAATGGCTCAATGCAGTGATGATTCAGAGAATTGTATAATGTGATTTGAAGGACACCTTATCTCATATGCAGTGAACATTGATTTAAACTAGCGTGTAATGAGATTTCATGTTTCTTACTATACACTGTCTTCAAATTTAACAATCCATCCATGCTGCATAACAATACTAGTTTCTTGGTGATCCAACCATACTCTGTCTTCAAATTTAACAGTCCATCCATGCTACATAACAATACTAGTTTCTTGGTGATCCAACCATCATGGATATCGAGCGTATGGTAATTCCATTTTTAAGGGTTCGTTAGTAGTACTTTCCAATAAGGGAATTCCTAAACCTTAATATGTTGTGTTAAATTCAAAGATACTTTCCTATCAAGGGATTCCTAAACCTTAATATGCCATGTTACATTCAAAAAGGGAAAAAATGAACTTACTCTGAAGGAAGTTGTCCTCTCAATTACCACACTTTGAGACTATCATTTATTTGCAATTAATCAATTAGAAATAGAGATATTTTTGTTGTCCTACATCTCCATTGTCTTCTTCATCTTTTCCCAGTGCTTTTCTCATGGTTGTGCATGTTGAAGCTGCTTCTCCTTTGAAGGTATGAAAGAACCATGGAAATAGGTATCAGAGACAAAAATGGTCTTGCTGAGACTCAAATGGTGAAGATCAATAGATATCGATGTTGAGTTTATGTGAAATTCATGGAGCAAACCTTTAATCAAAACATTTTGAAAGAGAATGGATGAGGACATAAAGAGATAAAGAAATGGGCTGGTTTCAAAGAGAAAGAAGTCAACAGTAGCAAAAAATGGGACAACAAATAGACAAGGAAGAAGAATGAAAATGAGTAAGCTTTTTTTCAAATCAGCAAAATATATAAACAAGAGGAGACATTTTTGTTTATCCCCTAGATCTTTTTTTTCCTTTCTTTGTTTTGCGTACCACCACCTTTGCACATTAATCCTTGCTCTTAGTATCCTTCTCTACGTACATGAAAAAGTTGTCTGCCATATATTTTTCTCTCATGGCTATTTACTCTCACATTTCTAACTTGATCTAATGTAATTCTCCATCTGCTGTACCCACTCCCCATGAGAGAACCGTCTTACAAAAATATATCAAATTTAGCCAATTATCAAACCACAGGTCAATTGGGTGTAGCTTCAGTTGTTGAGAGGAAACTAGTTATCCTCCTACATCTGGGTTCATATTCCACTTTGTGACATGCTTGATCTCTTCATGAGCTAATTGCTGACAGTTGAACTGGCCTTCAGCCCTGAAGAATCCAGTTTACCCTGGCTACCATTCTCAGAATGAGGGGAAGTACCCAGTGGGTTTCCTCCCGGAAATTCATTATGCAGAGCAAAAAAAGGAATATCAAACCACAAATGGGACATCTGAATTCGCTATGTCTAAGTGCCTACTTTGCAATAATCAATACCCTTTTCTAACTATGTTTATTTTCTTTCTTAACTGTGCCAAGCACTATGTTACAATGTCAACTATGGCATTCTAGTATCTTCTATTTTTCATTTTCAAATACTATATCTAGCTGCTGTGTTGCTGTATTCTTCGTGTGCCAAATGCTTCATCATTGTTGCACTAATAGCCGTGCCTTTTGCTAATATTAACCATGCCATTTGTGTGATGGTATTTGATAAATGTTGATCAGGAAATAAAAATTAATCATAGTTAAATGGTTTATATTCAATACAAGAGTAATCTTCTGGAGGAGCTATTGAGTTTGGAAAGTCACCATAGAACAAAGGGCAGTGGGTTAATCTACTAAAACAAGGTGTTAAAATAGTCTGCTGAGATGTACATTTTGCATCAGGATATCCCCTAGATTGATATCTTTTCATGAGGAAGAAAAAGCATGGAAAATGTTTGTTTAGGTAGGAATACAACTTGTCAATTTGGTCTAGCTTGAGTGATTAAAAGAGAAAGTTGTTAGGCTCTCCACCATTTCATAGATTGATATAGAGATGAGACAAAAGAGGCTCTCTCTTGAGAATATATGAAATAAACCAATCTTATCTATGCATTCATAAGCAACATCTAGAAAACACATTTGGCATCTAGCCTTTAGTTTTCACTAGAGATGCATGAAGCATTATATAAACACAATGCAATGTTTTGGGAAGTCCATTCAAATGTGGAACATTACTCTCGAAGCCAAGTTAAGCATTGATTTTAGACCTTGCATGCACATTTCATGGATTGTTTTAGTAGTGACATAAAAATAGACTAGGTAAGTTATATCGTATATGTCAAAGATAGTTTAACTCAAAGAATGAAACTATCATTTAAGCTATAAACCTTACTAAACGGTCCAAACCTGAAACTGTGACCCTTCCTTGCAAATTGTATGTGCTACCAATTAATCATAGTTAAATGGTTTTAGATTCAATACGAGAGTAATATTATGGAGGAGCTATTGGGTTTGGAAAGTCACCATAGAACAAAGGGCAGTGGGTTAATCTCCTAAAACAAGGTGTTAAAATAGTCTGCTGAGATGTACATTTTGCATCAGGATATCCCCTAGACTGATATCTTTTTATGAGGAAGCAAAAACATGGAAAATATTTGGGTAGGTAGGAATACAGCTTGTCAAGTTGGTCTAGCTTGAGTGATTAAAAGAGAAGGTTGTTACACTCTCCACCATTTCATGGATTGATATAGAGATGAGACAAAAGAGGCTCTCTCTTGAGACTTGACTAGGTTATTCATAACAGTTGTGGTGTTGGTGCCTTAACTTAGCCAGAAAATGCCAAAACTCTATTGATGAACAAAATTTATTACTGAATCTACCTTAGAGTATTCCATAGCCACTGAATATGACATGCACGGTTTTACCAAGGAGGCCCTAACATTTTGAACAATGAAACTTTACATTGGTATGGTCAACCTACATGGGGAGAAATGAAACTTTTTTTAATAAGATGTTAGCAAAACCTGGACACTGCTGTGTGGGATTATTGCTTGGTACCTGCAGATTGCACAATGACCTTTGTTGGTTGAGCCAATAGGAATTGATTTCTTTAGGTGGATCTTCCTAGTACAAATGTTCCTTTCCTTGTAAGACCTTCAATGGGGTTTATACATTCTTGTCAATAGAATGCATATTTGTCTGTATAGTTTTTTATTACATAATCATCTAAAGGAAAACTGATTACATGAATATGGGTTAGGTTGCCTCATAACTATATAGTTGTTGAGGCTCAATTTTGATTACGTGATCTTGGAATATTTTGAGAGTATATATACTCTTCATGCATTATGATTTCTCTAGCAATGTTCTCAAGGCAACTGTTAAAAAAATAACAAAAAATTATCTTTTGTCATCAAATAGAGATTGTTTTCCTTTAGAAACAGAGAGAGATTGTCTTTACAATACCTTCCTTTGTTTGTGGGATGTAAGGAGATCTTGAGAGTTATCTAGAATAGGAAAACTAGTTGGTCAACTTGTGATAAAGGTGAGTAACTACTTGGACACTAACTTTTGAGCCTGCCACATTCTTCTAAGAACGTTGGATCTAGAAATCTCGAAGGCTTCAACTACATTGATTATGTCATAGAAGTTGGAAGAAGCAGAGATGTCATGGATGTGTAATTGTTAACATTATGAAGATGATAGCACGTGTGTCTTTCAAGGTACATTACCAATCATATTGCAAACAAATTTTTTTACCACTAATATAGTTCATCGATGTTAATTTAGGCATGTTCTATGCTTAGAGTAATTTATTTCAATTTTCACATCGAGCTCAATATCTTTTCCAGATTAGCAATCACATGAGCATTAAAGTAAACTGCAGATAGAACATAAACATAAATCGCAGAAGACAAGCCAAGACAAGAGGACACAAGATGTGGTGTTAGCCCATGGCAAACCCCAATGTGGGGAAACCCTTGATCAATTCTTCTTATATGTTCTTTAATAGTTCAACAAAGAGAGAGAGATAGTACGTTTACAAAAAGTCAACATTTTGACTTATCTAGATAAGTGCATAGATCATCTCTAAGAATATGATACATGAGATCAGTTGAAGACATGTTGCTTCAACTGACTCTCCAAGGTGACTCCTTCACCTATCATTGTATTGCATTTCATCATCATGTTGCACCTCACCATGCTGCACCCATCATCACTATGCTACATCTCATCATGCTTCATTAATCATAACTACACCCATCATTGTACTACATTATGTGCCATTGCTGCACCATGTTGCCATATTGACCTATGTGCTGACTGCATCTTGCTTGATTGTTGTCATTAGCTTGCTTGTTTTCCTTAGCATGATTGTTGTTTCATGCTAGTTGTCCCTTGCATGCTAGTTGTAACATTGTATGCTTGGTGTATTTGCTGCTAAGTACCATACAACTGTCCCAATGTTAGTTAGTTGTCCCTTACATGCTGCTCTCCTTCGGAGACAGATGCTCTAGTTGTTCTAGCAGTTCCATGCAGTTCCAACAGTTTCTAGCAGTCTCGACAGTTCCGACTGTTCCTGGAAGTTTTGGCAATTTTGGTTGTTCCCAACAGTCCCAACAGTTCTGACAATTTTGGTTGTTCCCGACAGTTTCAGCAATTTTGGCTATTCCTAGCAGTTCCGGCAATTCCGGCTATTCCCGGCAGTTCCAACATTTCCAGCTTTTCCTGACAGTTTTGACTTCTACCCTCAGCGTTAGCTTCTCGGCTATTTCGGCAGTTTCGGTAGTTCCAACTGTCCCCGTCAGTTTCAACAGTTCCAACTTTTCTGGCTATTCCCAGTAGTTCTGGCAATTCCCGATAATTCCAATAGTTCTGGCAGTTCTGGTAGTTCTGACAATTCTAGCTATTTCCGGCAGTTTTGGCAGTTCCAACCTTTCCATCATTTCTAGCTTTTCTTGACAGTTCTGATAGTTCCAGCTTTTCTCGACAGTTTCGGCAGTTTCAGTTTTTCCCGTCAGTTCTGGCAGTTTCAGCTTTTGTTCTTTGCTTTAGCTTCCCGACCGTTCCGGCAATTCTTAATAGTTTCAACTATTCTTGGCAGTTTCGATAGTTCCGGAAATTCTAGCTATTCTCGGCTATTTCGGCTATTTTTGAAATTCTGGAAATTCTAGCTATTCCTGGTAATTTCGGCTGTTCTTGACAGTTCCGACTATTCTCGACAGTTTCGACAGTTCCGACAATTCTGGCTATTCCTGGCTATTTCAGCAGTTCCAGCTGTTTCTGACAGTTCCGATTATTCATGGCAGTTTTGGTTGTTCCGGCTATTCCCATCAGTTTTGACAGTTCTGGCTTTTCTGGCTATTCTTGGCAGTTCTGGCAATTCCCGACAATTCCAACGGTTCTGGCAGTTCTGACAATTTTGGCTATTTCTGGCAGTTTCGACCTTTCCAGCTTTTCCAGCTTTTCCCGACAGTTCTGGCAATTCTGGCTTCTGTCCTCTGTGTCAGCTTCCTGGATGTTCTGACAGTTCCAACTGTTCTTGACATTTCGACTATTCCCAACAGTTCCGACAGTTCCAACAATTCCGGCTATTCCTGACAGTTACGGCTTTTTCGGCTATTCCTGGCAATTCTAGCTTTTGCCCTCTGGATTAGGGTAGCATTATCCCTTAGGATCTCTCCTCCTACTAAAACACAAAGATAAGTACAGAGGAAGAGATCCCAAGTGTGTTAAAATGACTTGAAGGCCACCTCTATTTATACTAAAACGTTGATCACAAGTGGGGTTTATTTGGTCGTTGGCCGACCTTGACGAATTGCCCCATAACACAAATAAATTCATATATCCATGAATACTTATCGAAATTGGATGATCTTTAGATCAATCCTACACCTCTCGATGAGAGAGATCCAAGAAAAATATCAGCTCTTGGCAGTTTCGACAGTTCTCGGCAGTTCCGACAATTCTGGCTGTTCCCGACAGTTCTGACAATTTTGGTTGTTCTTGGCAGTTCCGGCTATTCCGGCTTCTACCCTTTGCGTTAACTTTCCCGCATGTTATGGCAGTTCCTGGCAGTTTCGGCAATTTTGTCTATTCCCTGCAGTTTCGGCAATTCCAGCTATTCCCGACAATTTTGGCAGTTCCAACAGTTCTGTCATTTCCCCACAGTTTCGACATTTCTGGCTTCTGCCATCTGTGTCAGCTTCCTCGTTGTTCCGATAGTTCCCACCAGTGATCAAATTTGAACACGTCAGGGCCCTTCAAAGGGCCTCTAGCACGACACAGAAGTAGGAAGAAAATTTTTCTATTCAAAAAAAAAATTAAATTTGAATTTTTCCATTTAAAAAAAATTAGAATAATATTATTAATTTTTTAAGGGTTGTTAAGTTGTCAACCTATCCAATTTATTTTTTTAAATTTCATTTTTTTTTAAAATCCAGATTTTGGGAATTCCAAATTCCAAACTGTTAGTGCACCATGGGTCTATCACAAATTACAATGGTTGAACTTGTGAATTTCCTTTCTCAACTAATGTTAAATCCCATTTTAGAAACAACAGTTTCCAAAGTCGGAGTTGCTCCCATTTCGAAAACAACAATTTCTTTTTGAATTGATTTTTCTAATTGTAACTTGTGCATATGATGCAAGTTAGTGGTTGTGCCTATAGGGTGTCTGTAAAGCAAGGTTTGACGATGATTGGAGAGGAGCGCATTCGAGAGACTTCATAAGTTCATAGCATACTAGATTTCACAAAACTTCACATTATGCTTCAATATATACATCCGGGTCCTTTTGTTTATGCGATGTGAAGGAGCAAGACTGAATACAAATAGATCTGTAAGTTACTCATTCTACTTTGATATCTATATTTTTCACTTACCTCTAAGAATATGCAATTTAAACATCAAGACAAAAATTAAATTTAATGCCTTAATAGCATGAATGAATCAACTAGTAATAAGAATAAATTCCACTGTCTCACCAATACAATTCACAGTTCAATTGAATCAAATAGTAATAAAAATAAATTACATTGTCTCACCAACACAGTTTATAGTTCAATTGAATCAAATAGTAATAAGAATAAATTAAATTCCACTGTCTCACCAATACAGTTTATAGTTCAACTGAATCAAATAGTAATAGGAATAAATTAAATTCCACTGTCTCACCAATACAGTTTACAGTTCAATTGAGCTCTCATCATTAGAAACACCATCCAAATCAAAATCGTAACAAAAGAACCTTCAACTAATCCCTTGTTAGGCCTAAGTCATTAAGTCCCAACTGTTTAATATCTAATGAATAAAAAATTAATGAAATATATAAGTGGCATAAGTCATAATTCATAATGTCCCAACAACCTAAATTATAAAAGGAAAGAAGCCAAAGTCCTCCCAAGTTATCAGGATAAGCAGGAATCGATGAATAGTAAAGTTCACTCCCACTGCTACAAATTAAAGCATTGAATTCAGGAGGCAATATATTGCCAGAGTTCAACATCCCCAGAGTTTCATCAACTGTTAATGCAGTTGATAGTACAAGACTGAAAAATCTTGTTATTGTTGCATCAGAATGCACAACTTTGATTATCTCTTGAGTTATTTCCAACATATGGGGATTACATTGCCACTGTAATCATAGTAGTCCACAACTATAAAAAAAAGCTTCTTTTTATTTCTCAGTGCAAGATACTTGTTTGATACAATTAGGTTATTCCCTGGAGGTCTTGGCTTAGGTTTAGTTTCTTCAATGTTAAAAGATAGCAACACCCTTTTTAGTTTATCCAAAATAAGTTCTGGGTCGCCCTTTGGTGCCAAAAGTTTTTCAACTTCGGTAGAATTATCCAGAAAGCCATTGATGGAATATTTATTGCCATCGACAGAAAGCCGAAGAGACATGTCCTTTAGGGAATCACCCATCGATTCGTCCCCCATAGTAGTATCCATTACAGGGATAGTCTGCCATTGAGGATGCCTCATCCCACATACAGTTACTCAAGACAAATATTTTCTGCAACATTCAGGCCATGAGAAAAGGTGATTGTTTCTCAACCCATTACAGTGGCATTCATTCCATAGGTTTTTAGCTCTAGAAATACATTTTCTATGGCCTTTTGATCATGGGGTTCGACTAATAGTCCATTGTTCAAAGTCTGCAAAATTTTCAGAAACAGAGAATTTTTTAGAGCTTTGCTTTTTTTGCCACATGCTTAAACATCGGATTTGAAACTGAAAACATTTCCTGGAAACTTAGTTTTCCAGTCAAAATTATTTCCAGAACCTAATTAACACAAGGTGGAAACTCATCATATTGGTGGAAATTCAAACTAATTCTTTTTTGGATGTTCTTACACCAACCTATGGTTAACATGATAGTAATTCAAGGAAAAAGATAGAAATCATAACATTTGGCAAACATAAACGTTATGAACACAGTTGGCTTGTCACTTGTTAGTTACAATGTATATGAATTGTATGATAAATACTGGACTTGCAGTTGTGTTGGAAGGGGTTATTGTTCTTGATAAACTGAGGAATATCTTGTAGCTTGCAACATTGTAAAGACATCGACAACCAATAGTATGTTGTCTTGGAACTCACAGCTTTAGTTCCAACCAAATAGTTACTAATTCACCATGTGTTAGAAAAAAGGAATTTGAAAATAATTTACTGTTGTCAGTTGAATTTCAGTTTTTTGTGCTTTTCATTATAGAAGGGCAACCTCAATGTGCACCCTTCTAAATAAAATTAAGACTTGCCCTTCAAATTTGATCACTAGTTCCCATTCTTCACGACAGTTCCGATGATTCCCGGTAGTTCCGGCTATTCCCGATAGTTTCGGCTTTTCTGGCAGTTTCGACAGTTCCCGGCAATTCCGCCAATTCCAGCTATTCTTCGCAGTTCCAGCAATTTCAGCAATTCCAGCTATTCCCGACAGTTTCGAATTTTTCAGCGTCTCCAGCTATTCCCAGTAGTTCCAGAAGTTAGCCAATTCCGACTTTTTCCAACAGTTATGGATTTTTCCCTCTGCGTCAGCTTCCCGGCTGTTTTGACTATTCCCAGCAGTTCCGACAATTCCAGCTATTCCCGATAGTTCTGGCTTTTCTGGCTATTCCTGGCAGTTCTGACAGTTCTGGCTTTTGCTCTCTGGATTAGGGCAGCATTATCCCTTAGGATCTCTCCTCCTACTAAAACACAAAGACAAGTGGAGAGGAAGAGACCCAAGTGTGTTAAAATGAGTTGAAGGCCACCTCTATTTATACTAAAACGTTGAGCACAAGTGGGGTTTATTTGGTTGTTGCTTGACCTTGACGAATTGTCCCATAACACAAATAAATTCATATCTCCATGAATACTTATGAGAATTGGATGATCTTTAGATCAATCCTACACCTCTCGATGAGAGGAATCTAAGAAAAATATCATCTTCCATTAATAAGGTGACCCACATGGGTACTGTGATGTGTGGTTTGATGGTAAGTCTACTTGGGCGAAGCCTAGGAGACTGTAGTTCAAATCTCATTGAGTACATTGACCTGCTGTGGTGGCGGCTTGAGGAGCAGATTCCCCACCCTCGCCTTGGTGGCACAAGAGTCTTGTTCTTGCTAAAATAATAGGATCTTAGTATATCAACTTGCAGGTAGTTGGATGCACTCCTAGTGTTATAGAGGCAACTACGAGGATTGATCCTGGTTCTCCCATAGATTAGGACTGGGAGTTACTGATTCACCATGTAGTTTAAAAAAAAAAAAGATGACCCACATGGAGTTTGGCCCTAGTTGCCAATTTTAACAATTAGGCATGGATATCAATCAATCCTAGTTAGCCTTACTTTCTTGGTAAGGTGGTGAGGCTTCATGTTTTTCACCCTGTTTTCCCCAAATAAATATATTCTAGCAGGAGGAATTATTCATTACTTTCCCCTCTTACAAGCAAACACTCGGCAAAAAAAGGATTTCACACCTCGGAGTTTTTTTGTAGGATAAAGGGAAAGGTGAGTGGGTATCATGCAGTAGCTGCATTGGTCTTATTAGCATTATGCCACTTTTCATATGGGTCTTCACAAAAAAGAATCACCATTACACTTTGTTGATTTGTTTTAAAAATAAACATAACACGCAATAGATTTCTTTTGGGATGCAATGTTCTTGTTGGTAGTATGGTTGTATTTGTGCCACATGTAAAGCTAATATGCGTTAAATTTCTTTCACCTTGCAATATTTTTATTGGAAATGTGCTTGTGTTTGGGCTAGAAACTATGCTAGATTTCTTTTGCTTTGCAATAATGTTGTTGTCAATTTGGTTGTTTATGATAAAAGGAAATCTAGCAAGTGTTAGATTTCCATCACTTTGGCAATG
>APFE030571613.1:0-10599 GCA_000404065.3 Pinus taeda
CATCATAAGAACTCCAAACCATAACTCAGCAGCATCAAGGACACATCTCAAGATCAACACCTCAAGCATCATATGCATGGAGACCTAGTTAGTCAATCAACCATCAAAACTATCAAAGAAAACATCAAAGCATCTAAAAAACAAGCATATGTGACAACAACCATGCACAAGCCAATACCATCAAATAACCAAGTATATGCATAAAATCTCCAAACCAAGTCCAAGTTTGACATCAATGCAAACAATCAATGCAACATTCATCAACTATCACCTCATCACAACATCATAGCAACCTCCAACACCGTGTTGTTAGGTTGACATTAATGCCAACCAAACAAATCATCACAACTTCAGTGCCAACAAAGGAGATGTACTCCATCGTGTAGGCTCGCCAATAGTGGAAGCATTACATTCTAGGGAAGGAGACGATCATCCACATAGATCACCGACCTCTTCAATTTATGTAGACACGAGAGAAGTTGCATAACGATGACCATAACAAATGGTCCACATACCTGCCTCAATTCTATTTGAACATTAAACACAAGAAGACAAACACCAATAATGTTGTATATTGCCTCAGTTGGTCCCCGGTTGTGGCAATGACTATTGTTCTCAACTCTTATGGGCATGAGACCTCTAGATGGCTACAACTACACATAAATGTGATGGATGGAAAACAAGTACCATAATTCCACCTCTAGGATGAATTTTTATGCTACCTAGAGCACCTTTGTGTTCCTTCAAGCGAGCATGCTAAGATGATTTGCGAGGCACACTATAGTTGGGTCACATGACACTTTGGTTTGGAGAAAACTATGGGAGTACTACAAAAGTATTTATATTAGCCAAAACTATGAAAATATGTTGGAAAATATATCAAATCCCGCATTGCTTGTGTCATTGCCAAGCCAATCATTAAGAAGTAATGCATGTACACTCCTCTGCCTACTCCTATCCAACCTTGGGAGTCCATCTCCTTGGGCTATATGTTTGTCCTTCCTTCTACCAAGCATGGTAACGACTGTTTATTTTTGGTCATTGATAGATTTTCTAAGATGGCTATATTGGCTGGTTACAAGAAGAATATCATAACAGAAGAAACTATCAAACTCTTCTTTGAACGAGTGTGTATACATTTTGGGATTCCAAAAACCATTATATCAGATCGGGATAGCAGATTCTTGAGTGCTTTCTGGTTGATCCACTGGTTTTTGTTGGACATTAAACTCACCAAGTCGACTACATTCCATCTTTAGACTGATGGCCATACATAGGTTTTCAACGGGATGATAGTGCACATACTATGCATGTACAAATCCAAGCATCCATGGACATGGGATGAGAGTCTTCCCTATGTGCAACAGAACAATAACAAAGCTCTCCATATATCGACTAGCCACAACCTCTTTTAAGTGAGTCTAGGATTTGAACCATTGTGTCCCATTGATGTTTCAATGCCTCTCGTGTTTACACAGGAAGAATATCACATGTTTAGTTTGAAGCTGATAAAGCCACTAGGTTTATTGAACGCATCCAACACATCCACCAGCAGGTTCATGATATACTAGATAAACTCAATTCAAAATACAAACAACGTCATGATCAACATTGGGTTCCACGTAAGTTTCAAGTGGGCGATAAAGTTTGGTTGCATTTGCAGAAGGAAAGCCTTACTAGATTCCATAAAAGGCTTCGACCACTCTAATATGGGCCTTACACCACCACCAAGGCTGTGGGTGACAATGATTTCAAGCTAAGTACTCTCCGATTCCTTTTCTTGCAGCCAATATTCAATGTGGACCACCTTCGACTATACTTTCCACCATTGATGGAGATATCATGCATTGTTGAGAAACTGATGCCAATAGAGCTCAACGAAAATTGCATTAAATAGGACACAACTGATCAGATCATACACACACAAATTAATAACACTTGCCAACAAAGGATCCAATGGTATCAAGTTGTCAAAGCCAACCAACTCTTGCACCAAGGCAAGTGGCTCACTAGGGACCAAGTTTAACATAAGTTTCCCCATCTCATGGAGGCGCTCAACACAATGGGGACTATTGATTCCTAAGGGGGGAGGACTAATTCATATGGATATTGGTGTCCACCCACTTGTTCCACTTGGACCCCCAACACTCTTTCCTTTTAGTTTCCTATTTTCCAACGTACTTTCTAGTTTTAGCAATTTTTGAGGTTGTGAACTTCCAAAGTTGTTTTGAGGCCCTAAACAATGTTTTTTGGGAAAATGGGAAAATGTGGGCCATGAGTTAGCCATTTTTTGTAAAAATTGTTGTCCTCAAATAAATATTTCTAACAATGTATCGTGAATGCAAAACGGGGATTGTATTCCAAAGTTATGACCCCGAGAAGTTGACGTTCAAATTAACCCCATCGGGGCCCACAAAATTTTGGCTCTTCATCTCCTAGGGTTAGGTTTCTTGATGTTTAGGGTTTATCATTGTTTCTTCATGATAAAAACGCCTCATATCCTCATTGTAACTCATTTTAGAAGGCATGCAACCATCACATCTCTTCTTAGAGAGAAGTTACCATCGCTCGAGCTAGTTTGTTTGTTTTCTGCATGTAAACAATTTTCAATAGTTGTTATTTATTAATTGAAGTTATGTTATACTGTATGTTTGTTGTTTTTTTTAAATGTGTATCTCATTTCATTCCTTCATAAATCGAGATCACAAAAATATTGTGTTGCAGGATGTGGAAGAGGAGGTTACAGAAAATATTCTATGTAGTCATAATGAGAAGTTAGTCATTAGTTTTGGGATAATCAGTGCAAGCCAAGGTACCCCTTCATCATGAAGAACCTCCATGTGTGTGGTGACTGGCACAATGCCACTAAGTTCATCTCCAAGGTTGTTTGTCAAAAGATTATTGTTAGAGATGCAAACTGATTCCACCATTTTTAGAATGAATTGTGTTCATCTCCAAGATTGTTGGTTGAGAGATTATTGTTAGATATACAGACTGATTCCACCATTTTTATAATGAATTGTGTTCTTGTGGAGATTACTGGGGATGCCCGTTTATTCTTTGAAATTACCATGTTGCATATCATTCATTTGTAGGTAGAGCATAAAATGCACGAATAAAGGCACGTGTTAACCTAATTTGGATGATTCCTTTGATATGGTAAGGCCCAGCCATAATAATATGTTTATAAAAATACACACTAATATGGAATTATGTCAAAGAATTGATACAATATAGTACATCTTGGACGTTAATTTTATAATATATTTAATATATGCACCTTGGCCTAAATCTTGTGTGTTCAATGCTCGTATGAATATATGGAATTTTCATGACAAGATGATGGGTATTTTAGATGATGGGATTATGATTCTAATATGATATCCCAACGTACCCAGAGGATGCACATGTGTGGGTGCATGTGTGGGTGTTTTAGAGTTATTTCATGGTCTATGTTAGATCCCCATAATCGAAATGAAATCAAATGCATTAAATACAAAGTTTTGTCATTAGAAATAGAAAATGAATATACATGCCCCTAAAAAACCAGAAAATAACTTACGTTCCCTTGAGAAGATAAAAGGGAACATTTGCACTTAGAGCATATGGATTTGGTGTTTTTCAATGGTAGTAAATTATAATGATGTATAATAAAATTGCATTCATGTTGTTACTTGTCTAAAATCTGAATAGATTTCAGAATGGTGTTTGTTTTATATAATTGTTTGTTAAAAAGTATAATTTTGTGTGCTAAGTTAATTATTAAATATTTGGATTTTATTTTATCAATTTTCTTTTGGCTTTTATGACATAGTAGTTATAAGAAACATATAGCATGTCATTTAATTTTTTTTGAAGTAAATTATCATTTTATTGATTGCATAACCAAAAATTGATATTTTTAATGGTTTGATATAAGGGTTAACAATTTTTTATCAATCATATGTTATATTTTGCTAATAGGCCACCTTGGTATCAAAATTCTCTGATGGGGCCAATAAAGGAAAACACGAGGAAAAGGAAAGAACATAAAAAGAGACGAAGAGAGGAATGGCCCAAGAGGGGAGAGGGAGTGAAGAAGAAAAATAGAAGAGGGTAAAATAAGGGAAGCAAAGAGGAAAAAAATAGAGAGGAGGAGGAGAAGAGGAAATAGGAAGGGAGGGCATGAGGAAAATAAGGTGAGGTTCTCATTGAAGTGAGGTTGATAGAGAATAATAGAGAAGGCAGAAAATGAGGAGAGGAAGAAGGGAAGAGTAGTTCAAGGATAAACAAGAGAAAGCCATAAGGAAGAAATTGGTTATAACAACTTTTTTGGTAGAACCAATTCTCAATCGACAAAGAAGAGTAAAGAAGGAAAGAAAATGAGGAGCGGAGGAAGGGAAGAACAATTCAAGGATAAGCAAGAGAAAACCATAAGGAATAAGTTGGTTTCAACAAATTATTGGGTTGAACTAATTCTTAATGGACAGGGAAAAATGGAAAAAGAAATAAAATTAGGATAGGAAGAAGGGAAGAGTAGTTCAAGGATAAACGAGAGCAAACCACAAGGAAGAAATGTGTTCCAACAACTTACAAGTTAGAACAAATTCTCAGTAAGGAAAAAAAACATTTTCAACAGTAGTGTTGGATAGAATTGAACGAACACAATGGAATAGAAAGAAACAAAATTAGAGGAGAATTGTGCAACAACAACTTGAATATAAAGTCAATACAAATTCTTCAGCAAGCACTACTTTTGCATCCACATTTTCATCATTACAAGCTTGATGGAGACCTAGATCAACAAGCACTTACATATTTGTATTTTTCAGCAAAATAATTCAACCTATTGTGGCAATAATCATGTAGCTTTATGAATTTGCGGCTTAACAAAAGAGATTAATTGTGTGAATTGGAATCCTCTCCTTTGTATACTTGTTTTATGGTAAAATTTGTTGAAAATTGCAACAAGAAATGTTGAAAATAACATCAAGAAAATCTTAATTTAATTTTTCCTTGAATTAAATTAGGAATTAAATTGTAATTCTAATTCTCATCACAACTTGTAATAAGTTAATTTGACTTAGTTGACTCAGTTAATTCGAGTTGGGAGTATATCTAGAGTCATGTAAAGTGGTTGCTAAATTTTAGGGGCCTAGGTTGAGTTTTTTTGAGTTGTAATTATTTAATTCAGTTTAACTGAGTTAAATTTAGTTAAACTAGTTCCAACTGATGGAGGAATTAGTGGGAGATCCAGTAGTGGGGTGTAGCCAACACTACTCAACCAGTGAACTGAAGATTCACTCATAATTAACTCATACATGTCAGATCATAGAAAGACCCTGTTGAGATTGGAGTTCAGGGACTGTGTACTAGCAGTTGTAAAATCATCTAAATTAAATTGATGGTGCATGCAATCAGAAGAAGGCCTAAAATAAATCATTCCTTAATTAGAAACTCACTAATTTTACCCATTCGAACTGCCTTTAAAAGGAGGAATGAAGGCACAAGTTTAATCATTGTTTTGGTTAGCACTAGTTGGTGATACCAAGCAATAGTAAGCACAAGTTTGTGCGTGGAGCTTGTGAGATAAAGGTGTGCCAAGAGAAGCTTTTGCACAAGTTGGTAGTGACATAGATAGAGATGGTGCAAAGGTTTCTCGGGCTTGAGAAAATAATTGTAATCTTCTCATATTTTTTGAGTAATTCAATATACAGATAGCAAGGGTTTTTAGCTGTAGCTTTTCCTAGAAAAATATTGTGTTATGTGTGATTGAAATTATTCCTTTTCTGCTTCATGATTTCATCGATCAATTTTTGTTTCCGCTGATGAGTAGAGTAGATTCAACTCTTTTGTTTTAGCATATTACATAATCAATTTGAATCTACAGTAAAAATATACAAAATTTGTTTGTGCTTCCTGTATTTCTTGTGTCCTCTAAGTTCATGTTGACATATTTGGCAGTAGTAGTTTTGTACCCATCCCATACTACATTAATTGGAATCACAACAATATTACTCCTCCTTTGAATTATAACTCCAACAAAATGAAGGAAGTCTAGATAAACATTTTTGAGGATACCTCCAACATTTTCTAGTTAGAAGTGTAGGTAAAGGGAAATGAATAGATCCAATAATCTACTAGGTAGATGCTATAATAAATTGAAATTTCAAATAGTGAGGTAGATAAGAAGTGGTAGCAATATCTAGAATATGCTTGTGGTTAGTAAAGGGTTCGTGAGCCTTTATTTTTCTATGCATAGAACCCATTTGGGTTTGGGAGATTTAAGAACAGAACTTATTTATGCAAGTTGTGGAAGGAAATTATTGTAAGGAAAATTTCCCATGTAGATTTGTCAAGGAAAGGAGAAGACAACAATTCCAATAGACTAATTATTGGTATAACTGTTGAAGGGAGTTTTATTGAAGAAAAGCGAATGAAGAGGAATCTACTAGTAGGACCATTTCTCAGGAAATGGATATCAACCTCACAAAGCAGGAGGTGAGAAGCAGGAGGTGAGGAAATCTATACATATCTAGGGGAAATGGAGGAGGTCCTAGGAGTTAGAACAACTAAGAGAGGGCCTAAGGGAAAGGCAATAACAAATCAATTCGAATTTTAGAATTCCCTCCAAGAAGAGGTGAAAATAGTTATTCAAAGGAGTTATAGCATTGGACAAGACCCAAAAGGAAGAGGAAAAAATGAAGTGTCAAAGACAAAGACACAATAGAAGGAAGATAAACCTATGAAGGTAATTCTAGTTGAAGATCAATGAGTTGGGGAAGTCTATCATGTAGATAAATTATATGTTCATGTTGAAATGTAAATCAAATAGGTGAATAGTTGAAAAAATTTAAGGGGGACAATGAATAAGATGGTAACGGCGTTGGGAATATCATTTGTGTAACCCAATTTCTGTCTAACAGTTTGTGTATGAATGTGTAGGGAAATAAGCTAGTAGAAAAGTTGGGGTTGCAAGCGTGGAGCACACATTTGAGTTGGGAACTTGGTCGTGATAAAAGATGAGGAACATGTCCATGCTAAGACATACATGGAGAATAAACTCAAGTTGAATTGGGCCAAGTTAAAGTGAGACCGTTACGTTATAAAAAATGAAGGGTTTGTTAGTCCATGAGGGAATAGGAGAGGATGAGTCAGATATGGAGGTGACAACTACCATAATAAGGGTTGAAGGATGTTGAAAAATGTAACTAGGTTTGGTCTTCACAATATCATTGTACTTGTATCATTAGGTATTTCATGATAAGAAAAGTAAAAATTTATTATTACTATTATTTTCTAGTCAAAACATGTTCTTCATTCTTATAAGGTCTATTGAGTCAATAATAAAATTTGACATGAGTCAAAATCCCATTTGGACTATTTATAGGAAAAATCCCATCAACACAAGATGAAGCTGCCCCCCATATGGACAAGTCATCCAACTATTAAGATGTGTCTCTTCATATGGTCGAACAACTATATATTGGAAACTATGCTCCACATTTTGACAGCCAATCACTCGAATTCTGTGAAAGAGAAAGAAGAAAAACCAATGAAGTCCGAGGGAAGAGAAGAGTGAAAAAAAAGGAGAGAGAAAATTGAATTGGTTTCTTCCCTTGTTTTTGTTCACACATGCGGCTTCCTCTACAATTTTCTAAGGTTATTAAAGGGCCGAAATTTCAGGGAGGGTGAATCTTTAGGGATGGACCAAAATTCATAGAATTGACCACTGTTGACTTTTGATGACTTTGTTTTCATAAAGATAACTTGGAGGAAGGTTGAATTGGGTCTCTGTGGCAGTTTTGGTCTTGGTATTGGGTCTTGGATACCTCACTTTGATCTAATTATATAAGAAGAGGAATTTTCTTGGTTTTCCCTCTTATAGAGTTTTGGCCTTGGCTTAGAGAGTCTACATCTTTGTGTTCTTTTATATTTTTGTGATCATAATGTTTCATGTATTTTAGAAATTTCTTGATGGATAAGAACATAAACTTAATAAAATTCCAACAAACACACAAGTAAGTATCATGAAAGAGAAATCAACTCTAATCTACAAGCTTACTGATTTCTCAACATGGTATTAGAGCTAAGGTAAGGCAAAAGGCAGATTGAAGATCACATTTTGTTGGCTTAGTTGAAGACTCCTTGAAAATATTATGGTAACTATTACAAGGCATAAGGAGAAGATTTTGAAGCAACTCAAAAACATTCCTAGAAGCTTGAAGACATCCTCATCAAATAACATCCATCCAGAAGATCAATCTTATTAAAGATTTGTAGTATACTCTTTCTATCCAAGATATAGTTCAAGACCAAGTCTCAGTAGTAAGTTTAGTTCCACTCGCTTAAGCATGGCTAAATCAGTTCCTAAGGTATACAAAGTATTCTTAATTTTGTGACATGAGGAGAATATGCGGTAACCCTAGACAATAGATCCACCTATGAATAATTTGAATTATGTGATGATTGTTTTAAAGGTGAGAAAGTGGTGAGCAAGAGATCATATTCGAGTTCTCTATGAGACAACCGAACTCTTTGAGAAATCCACTTAACAAAATATGCAAGGTACTATTGTATCTTATATCCTACGAATTAAAAAAATCAAAGGAAATTTGGAATAACTGTTCAAGTGTCATACACTAGGCTAAAAGATGCGAAGTCTTGAAGAAATACAATAAAATCTCTGTGACATATAATGCAAGTCTCTGTGATAACACATTTCTCTTTTATGTGGATTCTTATAGACATGTGACAGACCAAATAAAATTAAATAACCCAATCAAATGACACCGAAAGAATGAGAGACAAGTATATAAGGATAAGAAAAGATACAAAAGGATATATATAACAACTGAACTAAATACAACATCATACTCCTAAGGCATTCATGATGACTACTAGAGCCAAATTTTACAAAGCATTCAAAGTTTTGTGGCAACCTATGTGAATTATGTGGCAATATACACATGCGTCTGGGGAAATGACCTATACATTGTTTGAAGACCTAAGGGACGTTAAGAATAGAACTCTTATACAAATTATGATTCTCATAATTTATGTGACAAGATACAAGGAAATCTCTTGACTTCTACAGTAAGTTTCTTCTCTTGGATTACATTTCTCATTATGAAGCAAGACTACCTTTCAAGACTAAAGGACTAGGCCATTTGATTTTTGAGGTATCTGTTGTAGCTTTTTCTATCACCTATTTCACGAGTGCTTCAGGAAATACAGAAGCCTCCTAGAGACAACCTCTGGGTTGAAATAAGATCAGTACCTAGGACTTCTTAAGAGAGGAGTGCTTTTAAATATTATTATGGATTTTTACTGCACTCCAATTGTCACGTAGTTTGAAAAAATGTAATAAATGTGGCATGGTTTAATAGTCCTTGGTCAAGGTGGACTCAAGAAAATATGTAGGTCTAAATACACAGGGGGTAAATTTGGTTAATCTCAAGAGAAATGTCTGATTCTGGTGGCCGACACACAACAGTAGGCAACCTTAATATTGGCTTTGTAGTAACATGAAGAGGAGGAAGGAAAGAAGGGAATTCGATGCAAAGGGATGGATACAACATAGAATCGTAAGAATCAATATCGAGCAGAAGTATCAAAGAATGAGGAGGTTAAATGGCAGGAATTTTGGAGCGTGAATTAAGGTTTCATACTCTATACCTCATGGACACACTTGTCACTAAACAATATAAGTAAATCTGTGCTCATAAATGTATTGTAAGCTATCAAATAACACATGTAAATCTTTAATTAACACAAGGACTATTACTACTCAGCAACATACATATAACCATGAGAGAGTGAAATCGACAGCTTCATTACACAATTTCCATAGAAGAGAAACATACATGAAGTGAGATACAAAGAGGAAAACATACTGCTCATTGCTCTAATAGGAATCAACATAATAGTTTCATTAATCCTTGAATATCGAGTTCAAATTACCAGTCCATATAGATTCAACACTTGTCGCTCAAATCCCTCATGATCAGGAAAAGAGAACCAATGTGGAACCACACAATTCGAACCTCTTAGCCCTAGCTTTAGCTGTCTCTGCGTGTTAAGGATCTGACACTCAAATCATTGCAACAAAATGATTCATTTCTTTAAAAAAAAACATAACAAAAATAACATAACAAAAAATCATGGGAAAAACTAAATGATGATTCTACATAAATATCTCCATGCCACTTCCTGTGATGGCCTTTGGTCAAGCCACGTATCTACCACAATGTGCCTCTTCCATTACTCAGCCGGCCTCCCCGTCGCTTTTTGTCTGAACTGAATGAACTTCCCACTTTCTAGAGATGGGAGAGATTAACATTGGTTGCCTCTGTGTTGCTAGTATGAATTTTAGTGACTAGACTTATGCCCCCAACATGACTTTTAGTGGTTGAAGGCTCATGTCCAACATGACTAGTAGAGGTTGGTGATAATTCATGGAGAGAACTCTTCTTCTTCTTATTCTTCCTCTTCTTCTTCTTCTCATATTTCTTATTAGAAGATGGAGGAGAAAGAGGAAGCCTAGATTTCTCTGGTGAAGAAGACTAACAATTAACACCCATTTGATGCCCTTTAAATAAATCGTTTGTATGAGAAGCT
>APFE030571614.1:0-79078 GCA_000404065.3 Pinus taeda
CCATCTGTTTATGAATAGTCTACAACATAATGAATACAAAATTCCTCGCAACCTGGATGGTGGAAACTAGATCCAGGGTCTTCATTTCTACTTCCCGAAATAGTACGATTCTAATCAGATCATGAAAGAAAAAGATCTTGGTTAAATACGGGAGTTGAGTCAACTTGGATCACTAGAAGAGGGTTTCCACCCACGTCTTCACATGCCCGTCAATGAAAAATCGAATAACATCTTATCAAACTTACCAATTGAATAATGTTTAATTCGCATGTGTAACATGTATTTATATGCCTCCTTTTAATTCAATAGATATACCCTACGTCAATGTAGATTTCCACTAATTTAGCGGTTGCTATACTTCGGGTGAAAAAACTCACTTTTCCCATCTTTTCGAAAACCAAAAAATATTTTCTTAATTTTTATTTTTTTCCTGATTTGATATTTGTGTTTCTCAAAGATTGAAAAACATTTTTTAAATAGGAAAAAAAATAATTATGTGATTAGTATCTCTAGAGACTCTAATAGTGGTTATGATGATTGTCATGATTGATTTGCAAAGATCCTCAATCTAACGACATAAGCTTGAAAACTCAACCAACCTCTCATGGGGCTGCCACACACTTCTCTGCATACTCTCTGACAAACAACATAATAGAATCTTATCATACTTATCAATTGAATAATGTTAATTCACACATGTAACATGTATCTATATACCTCTTTTTAACTCGTTGCATATACCCTATATTGGTGTGGATCGCCATTGATTTAGTGGTTTCTGTACTCCAGGTGAAAAAATTAATTTTTCCCATATTTCTGTAAACAATAAGTGGTTCTCATAGATTGCAGGGGGAGCGCAATTATGGTTACACTACCTTCCCATAACTCTGCTCTCTGACGCAAATTCCATTATTGATAGTCGACAATTTGATTAGGACCAAAACTATTTCTTTTCAAAGTATATGGATGAGCTGTGATGTTAACCAATTGAACTATAATAAGAATTAGGAATGTGTGTTGAAAAAACAATGTGCGGAAAAGGACGTATTTGTGGGATAATGGATGTGCAAAGGGAAGAAAAAAAAATTAAAAATTGCAGAAATAATTGGGAAATCAAAAGCTACTCTAACAATTTAATTTATTTTTTCATCTTAAACTTTTACACATTCAGCTATGTAGAGTAAAGGATGTGCAGAACAGGGGGTATCTGCGGGAGAACAACTATGCAAGACAATAATGTGTGAGAAGATAACATGAATCTCTAAGCATGACTTCTGGATATATCTACTATCTACTAATTTTGGATAAATAGTATACGGGCATATGAGATTTGATGGACTTTATAAGGTTAGGTAAATGAGATAAAAAGTTAAATTAAATGTGTAAATTTTTTGTCTCCACACAGATTCTGCCTTCGTACACTTCTTTTGCACACCTCCATCCCACACAACACTTTTAAACATTAAATTTCATGTTATTTAGTACACGAATATTTTCTCATTCTAAAAGAACATTTTATTTTTATTTCTAGGGGCATATTCGCTGAGGATTTAAGTCAAGTTTTTTTAATGATATTCAACTATATAGATAAACTGTGGTTGTATGATTTCATTGCATGTTTGATTTGAAATACAAATATGTGCAGGAGAAAGGTTATATGGGGGAATGGGAATGCATGTATAGAAATAGGAACATAAATTTTCTTCCGCACACATGAAAAATTATTATGTTGCATTTTAACTATGGAGAAAATTTATTAGCTGACATAGAGGTAGAGCCAATAGTGTGTTCCCCTCATCATGGATGCCTCTTATTTAATATTAAGTCCACATTGATTCGAGTCAAACGTAATGGATCATTGCCCATGATTTCAGCACAAAAAAGGTATCGATTGAATTATTCATCCATTTATCACCACGGATAGTATTGTTGAACAAAAATAAAAACTGCTCAATATTGACATATAGTTCGATATTGGTTTTTTATTTCCAAGAAACAGAGTGAGCTCTTAAAAGAAAATTTGCAATAACAAAACTAAACTTCTTTTATCACTTATCTATTTCCAATACCTAATATGCATCATAAATCTACATGTTGGACCACTCACATTCCTTTTTATTGTTATCAAAACAATTGCAACATCAAAAGTACAACTAATTCATAATTATTGTATTTTTATAATCATTGCAAATTCAATATTCACATGAATTTAGATAGTGAGAATAGTAACAGTAACTAGAATACATGCAATAAAAAAATTCCATAATGGATGAAATTTGAAAAAATTACACTTGATGTATTATTACATTCAATGTGATTTTATCTAAGTACCAAGTATAGCAAATAGAAGTAGACCTAGATGGCTTTTAAGACATTGTTCCTAAGGCAATCATCATGATTATTTTGCTTCAGAAACCTCTACTCATATGTACACAACCCAAGTAAACAAAAATCTTAGATTGACTCCTTTAGTTTACACATACTTACATATTCCTAGTAATAAATTATGGGATTGTTGTCACCCTATTCTCTAATTTGTTACCTTTAATTGCTACTAGCTTTGAGTATTGAATAAACTACAATCACAATCACTTTCCTATTTTTGTATTGCATTACAGAGTTCTCTTAACTTCTTCATCGTCCTTGTTCATAACAAGATGATAACTGAGTAGATAAGACATAGAGTATTATAAATTCTCTTTCCATAAAGATTACATCTATAAGATATGAGTTTTTTATGTATGTCAATTAAACTTGTTGCTTCATTCATTTTTGTGTACAGAACTTTAGCCTTTGGTCTTGTAAATATTATGTGTTTATTTAGTAATTTATATTGTTCCATGCTTCTTCCTACAAAACAAGAATACTTAAGCTTCGTCTTCCATTTCACTTCTAGATTCTAAACAAGGGTCCATATTTTGTTGGCTTGTGTTCTCTCATTCATTCTGACCTAGAAAATGTTTATACGAGAGGAACCTGTTACAATTTCTTCTTATTTTCAATTGTTTCTCTCAACACAATATTAACAGTACAACAAATTTAGCCTATGTTTCAATTTTTTTGGCATAAACAATGTAACAATGTGAAAACTTTGTAGCATTAACAAAGAAATGTGAAAACTCTTTAGCATGAAGAAACAAGGACCATTAGCAGAATTCAACAGGATTTCATTCACTTAAGCTCTAAATATATGATCATATCACCATTACTTTGGTACAAACACTTATTATTTTGATAGTAATTACCATTAAGATCTGAAAAGATGTTTGTTAATCATAGGATTAAGCCTTAGTTATTTTTTTAGTATCCGCTAATTGGCACTATGGGAGATTGATATGTGTGAATGGGGAACATGTACAAAGGTATGGAAGTGAGGGAACAAAGGTTCTCTTGCACATATCCCTCTTTTGTACATCCTTCCAATCTACTATGACGGATACTGGTTGTAGATCCCTATACACCTTCTTGATTTGTTTACCACAATTAAATGCTATTAAGCACTCAAAAGATGTCATGAGTACATGTCAATTCATCGAATAAATGTTTAAAAGAATATTTTATAATATGAATGGATATGCCCTTCTTGATTTGTTTAAAATCTATAATCATTACACATTGTGTTAGAGTAAATGTTATTAAGCACTAGAACAATGTCCTCATTACGCGTCGATTCGCAGAATAAATGTCGAAAAGACTTACATTTACCAGAAAGGGATCTTTTGTTCATCGTAGGATTAATCCATAATTAATTTTTAATATGCTATTAAGTACCTGAATGATGTCTTGATTATGCATCGATTCACTGAATAAGTGTCGAAAATACTTACAAGTACCAGTAATGAAGCTTTTGTTAATCGTAGGATTATGTCTTAATTAATTTTTTAATATCCGCTAATCTGTGTTGCTGGAGGTTAATTGATTCTATGTAACATTTCACCAAAAATTATCGTCGAATAGGGAAGTGTGCAGAGGGATTACACACATCGTTTCAATCTGCTATGACAAATACTGGCTATGGAGCCCTGTTCACCTTCTTGATTTGTTTACAAGTAGTAAATTCTATTAAGCACTCGAATGATGTCCTAATTACACATTGATTTGTCGAATAAATGATGAAAAATTATTTTATAATATGAGTGAATATGATATTCTTAATTTTTTTACCACCAGTAATCATTACACAATGCGTCAGAGTAAATGTTATTAAGCACTCGAATGATGTCCAAATTATGTATCGATTCGTTGAATAGATGTCAATAACATGTCTAAGCCTCAATTATTTTTTTTAATACTGGGAGAAGATTCCTTTGCATCGGAATCAATATTCATCACAATAGGTTCTCGCACCTCTACAGGCATTTCCATCTCAACATAGTTTTCCCATATACGGTCGCCCTAAACATTTGTCCTTTCTCACAAACTTTGCTACTCAATGTTATCAATAGTTTGTATGCCACTTGTTTTCATTATAAAGATTTTGTGGTATATTATTTAGTTAAGTTACATGGATTAATGCTTTTATTGCAAGGATTAACACTTGTGTTTTGCTATGACAATAAATTGTTATCGTTATAGAAAGAAAAACATTTACTTTTTGTGGTAATCCCTAATTTTAGTGCTATATGTTGAGTTGTTTTAGTTGTTGATCTGCACAAACAATATGGATAACATGCTTGTCTGTAGCCCTTGAAATAGTGACACATGTTAATAGCAAAAGGAAATGCACTAATTTTTTGGTTAAATGGCATAAAATTCTTAGTCTCACAATTTTTGTTAGGTCACACTCTCTGCTAGCTCTAAACAATACACTTTGAATTCACGAAAAAATTGAATAACTAAGTCTCACATGGTTAATGTGTCATACTACCACGTGTCACTTATTTTTCCGAGATAAGCATCAATAAATCACGTAATCATCACTTTTCATATTGCAAGATGCCAATTTTCACATCATTTGACATACATTTCTTTAGTTTTTTCAACATTATTAAGCAAATTGACTCATAATCAATTCGTCGTTCCAATGCTTATTAGCATTTACTCTGAAAGATTGTGTAATGAGAGGGCTTCATGGATGGTTATTGAGCAAATCAACCCATAATTAGGACATCATTTCAGTGCTTCATAACATTTACTCAGAAGCATTGTGTAATGATCACTGGTTGTAAACAAGTCAAGAACGCGCAAAGGGCTCTACAATTAGTATTCATTGTAACAGATTGTAACAACTGGAACTTCCGACACGTACAAAAGATTTTTTCATCTTACATTAAATGATGGGTTTCACAAGCATTTAAATGAAGATTCAACATCAAAAAACACTACTTTGATATAGTTTAATTCTAGTTTTAAATAAATCATAATTAAATTTTCTATTGTTCCATGTTGCACTAAAAATTTGCATTTTGAATTTCATAACTTTAGAACTAATTTTAAATACAGATTTTAAATTAGTTTCATAGCTTGATTCATGTGTTGAAGAGTGTTATGTGTGACAGAACCATTATACGTCGACTTTCGCACTTGTGCACACATTCTCCCTGCTGGACACTTCTTCTACATAGTTCCATCTGGCACAAACTAAAAAAACATTAATTTTCACTTAATTTGACACAGAAATTTGAATGGTCAGAGATTTGAATTATTAATCCCACTAGTATCCATCATATTAGATTGAAAGGATGTGTGAAAGATGAATATGTGCAGGAGAACCTATATTCCCCCACTTCCGCACAGATTCCCCCTTCATACACTTCTTCCACATAGATTCCCCCTTCGTACACTTCTTCTACATAGTTCCATCTGGCGCAAACTAAAAAAACATTAATTTTCACTTTATTTGACACATATTTGACACAGAAATTTGAATGGTCAGAGATTTGAATTATTAATCCCACTAGTATCCATCATATTAGATTGAAAGGATTTGTGAAAGATGAGTATGTGTAGGAGAACCTATATTCCCCCACTTCCGCACAGATTTCCCCTTCGTACACTTCTTCCGCACAATTTCCCCCTTCGTACACTTCTTCTACATAGTTCCATCTGGCACAAACTAAAAAAATATTAATTTTCACTTGATTTGACACATATTTGACACAGAAATTTGAATGGTCGGAGATTTGAATTATTAATTCAACCAATATCCGTCATAGCAAAGTGAAAGGACGTGTGGAAGATGAGTATGTGCATGAGAACCTCTATTCCCCCACTTTTGCACCTTCACACACTTCTTCCGCACACTGCCATATTTTATGGAAACGTTTTTGTAAAATGTCACATAAACTCAATAAATCTCCCATTTTGGAAAATCGACTTGTAATTAGGACATAGTTCAAGTGCTTAATAGCATTTACTTTGAAATTGAAAAAAGTCATTTTCATAAGGACAAAGCGCAAACCCTGTATTGCCTTAATCACACAAGCATATCAATAATTAAGTCATTTTCATAAGGACAAAGCGTAAACCCTGCATTGCCTTAATCGCACGAGCATACAGATAACTATCAAAAGAGGCAGGGACTGTGTTGTTATGAAACTATCACTCTTGTCTTAATTTTTAGTCACCTCAACTCATATCCTATAAGTTAGAAATCCTTACTTGAATTAATTTTGAATGGTGAAATACTTATCTCTTACACATTTATGAAGGATGGTTTTAAACCTTCTCATAACCAAAGTTTCACCACGTAAATCCATATATATTTTTTCCCCATACGAAAAATCGTAATTTCTATTAAAAGGAAATTACATTTTTTGTAAATGCATTTAAGCATATTCAAATAGGGAGGAACTGCCTATCTTCAACAAAATTATGTTCAGGGACATATGTGATCAAAACATTGATACCTTGTGTCCACACATGGTGGTATCAATTGCTATAAATATACTGAATAGGAGTTCTATATATTAATCTGGCACTTTGTGAGTGTAGATAAAATGTCAAAAAAGAAACTATGAATATTTACAGATGAAATATATATGAAGTCTATTCTTCCCGTGAGATCAACAGAAATTAATATTATATAGTGATATCCATAAATGGCCATTGGTAAAATTGGTAATGTGCACCATCACATTGTTCCTGGATCAACCAATTGTCCGGATCCCTATTCGCGGCCTCTTTGGATAGCTTGTCAGCAACTGTGTTCCACTCCCTGTAAATATGATGGCATGTAAAAGAGTCAAATGATGTAATCAATCTCAGTGCCTCGTTCAGAATATGACTCAAAGTATAAGCATTGCATTTAGAAGATTTATTTAGCCAATCACAAACAACTTTTGAATCCCCAGATATTTGTAGATCTCTACAGTTTTTCTCCAATGCAAATTGAATGAGGAATTTTGTTGCGGATGATTCAACATAGTTATTAGTGCCTCTGTCAAATCCCATAATAATACTGTATGAGTGATGTGCATTAATATGAAGGATGGCGCCCCCGCCATGCCCATTCTCCTGTGCAGCGTCGTCAAAGTAAGCCCACGGCCTCTGATAATCAATCTTCTCAGGTATAATGTTGTGTGGTCAAGGGGGTGGTGCATCTTCGAGGATGAGGGAGTAATCAACTAGCATGCGGGCAGTGATGGAGGACCAATGAGGGGAGTCATTCCGGAAGGTGAGTCTGTTCCAGGCAATCCAAAGGGCCCAATAGACAAGAAGAGGGATATTATGTAGTCTGGTAGGGGAGGCAAAGGTGCACCAGTTAGTCCATGCCTCAAGGATAGATGTGCCCTCCTAAGTATTGTGAGGAGTAGCCGAAGGTAAAATAGTATTCCAGAGATTCTTTACCACAGAACATTCCAAAAGTAAATGTGAGACAGATATTGCATCATTTGATTAGACAACACCAAAATGGGTCGTGCTGTGATCACTTGAGAAGGTTATCTCCTGTGGGTATTTTGTTTCTTAGAATGGTCCACATGAGCAACCTACTTCTTGGTGGGACTTTGAGCTTCCAAAGACTTTTCCACCAAGCTTTGGGTGCATGCGGTCTATGGTCTTCAGTTAGAACAAGATATCCTTCCTTAGGAATATATCTCCTAGATTTGGAGAAAGCCCAGATAATCTCATCTTCTCCCTTGGTTATTCAGATGTGAGCTTCAGTAAGAGCCCGAATATAGTCGTTCCAATACTAAATCCATTGATGTCGAATGTTCAGCCTGTGGGTTGATTTCTAAGCCTGTTGGAGGAAGGTAGTATGGTCGGCATCCGCAATATGGTTCAGATGGGATATGTTTGCTACATGAAGATGATTTATGAGATCATTTGGTAGCCTATGTATATTCCCACAGTGAATCCAAGGGTCAATGCCCACCCTTACTGTCGAACCTGATTGAATTTTCTAGGTAAGACCAGCTCTGATGGGATCTAGTGTTTTAATCATAGCCTTCCATATGATTGATATCCCTGTAGTGAGTCTTTGGGGCCTTCTAATCCAGTCCATAACCTGTAATGAGGCAATGTATTTAGAGACAGTCACCTTAGTCTAGAGACTAGATGAAGTAACGAGCTTCTATCCGAGTTTTGTAGCCAGAGTGGAGGAGAAGTCCTCTAGCTTCTTAATGCCCCAGCCCCCCATTTTTTGGTAGATTTAGAGCATCCCATTTTACCCAGGCAAAAATCTTTCTCGACTGACTACCCTTCCAAAGGAATCTGCAACGAAGAGCTTGTATCCTAGCTAGGATGCCTCTAGGGATCCAAGCCAGTGACATCCAGTAGACCGGAGTGGCCTCCAGAACGCTTTTTATGAGCGTAAGTCTACCAACCATAGAAAGATATTTGAAGTACTAGGTGTTAAGTCTCTTCTCCATTTTAGCAATGAGCCAAGTCCAATCAGAAATTATGTAACCCAAGGGTTTTAGCTTGTATCCTAGGTATTTTAGACCCTCCTCCAGTCTCAGGGCGGTAAAACGAAATCTTTGCAATGCAAAATGGGTCTCATGTTGTGTGCATCATGTCGCTGTCAGAGTGGATTTTGAATCATTGATAGTCATCCTTGTAGCCACTTGAAATAATGAGAAAGTAGCTTTCATGATTGACAAATCCCCAATGCCTCCATTTAGAAAAACCAAGGCATCATCCACAAAAAGTAGATGTGTGAGAATATAGTCTTCAGTGATTTTAATTCCCTGTAGTCTGCCCCTTCTGTGTTCTTCTTTGATAAGTCTTTTGAGTACTTTCATGACTAGGAGAAAGAGTAATGGTGACAGAGGACAGCCTTGTTGAATACCTCTTTCTGAATAAAAGAAGGGATATGTGCTTCCATTAACCAGGACACTGAAGGGTATGTTAGTAATGCATCTTATGATCCATTTAATAAACATGAATGGGAATCCCAAATGAGTTAACAACATTCTAATATATAACCAGTTTACTCTGTCGAAAGCCTTTGAGAGGTCAACTTTAAGGATCATACCTTTTCATTTCTTGATATGCAGAGTGTGTAATACCTCATGTGCAGTTCCCACTGCCTCATGAATTTGACGGTCTTGTAGGAAGGTAAATTGTTTAGGTGAAATATGCTTGGAAAGTATGGGCTTCATCCGATTTGCAATAATCTTCGCTATGATCTTGTATATGCAATTACACAGTGAAATAGTCCTATATTCATCATATGAGGTCAGGTTATCTGATTTGGGGATAGCGCAATAAAAGTAGAGGTGAGAGAAGCAGCCAGCTTACCATTTATCCTGGTCTCCTCTATGACTTTTAGGAGGTTGCGCCAAGAGTCTCAAAGAAATCCAGGAAGAGCTCAATTGTCCATCCATCTAGCCTAGGGCTTCTGTCCTTTTTGAACCACTTGAGAGTGGCTTCTAGCTCTCCCAGAGAGACTTCCTTTGTTAGTTCCCTTTCCTCCTCTTGATCCACAAATCGTTGGAAGAGCTGTGCCACTTGAATAATTTTAGCTAGGTTTACCTCCCGAGGCGCACTATAGATTTTTTTGAAATATGAGGTTGCCAGTGATACCAGATGTGGGAAGGTATTGACAGAATGGCCATGATCATCCTTTAGCTGCCAAATTGTGTTAATAGCCTTCCTCCCATTGGCATGTTTGTGATAGAACTTAGTATTATCATCCCCTTCCTGCATCCAAATCGCCCCACTTCTCAGTCTCCAGACTTCTTCATGGTCCTTAAGAATTTTTCCTCTGGTTGTGTAAAGTGAGGAGATCCTATCCTTGTGTTCACTTGATCTGTATACCCCCCCATGATTATTTTCAAAAGCTACTATGTGAGCTTCAATCCGCCTCAAGGATTAATCATCCAAGATTCTTTATTGTGTGCCCAAATTTTGGACAACTTCTTCAGCTCTCAGAGATTGTGCACGAAACCGTTTATAATGTTCCCCCCAACCCCAAGTGGGTTGGACATCCAAAAGTCTATGACCATACGAATGTAAGAGGCTTCCTTCAACCAAGCTAAGCAGAATTTATATGGACCTTTGGGTTTAGCTCGACCCACATCTATTTCCATGTATAGTGGTAGTTGATTGGAGATACCTCCCAATCCCACCCATTTTTTGATATTGTAGCCATATTCCAATAAATTTTCTTTGACCAGAAAACGATCTAGTCTACGAGCCAGGCTATCATCCCCTGTCCTATTGTTTCTCCAGGTTGCTTGGATCTTTGCGGAGGGGATGTATATCAGATGGTGGGATTCCAAAGTAGTTTCAAAGTATTCTGAAAGAGGATCTCTTTATGCTCGATGACCCCAGGATTCAGAGTGGCTAATTGAGTAGTTAAGATCTCCACCCAAAATGATATTGTCCATTTGTAAAATGTCAAATCCCAGTAATTTGTCCCAAAAATCAGGCCTATGGTGACACGATCCATAAATGTTGAAGATTCAAAAATCCATACCCAGATCTGCTGAGTGTATATCAACTCCGATGTGCCCAGACCCTCCCCAACAGTTGAGTATTTTTATGGAGTGGGAATTGTATCCCATTGTTATACCCCCAGATCTGCCATGGGCATCGAGATAAGTAAACACCCATCCAAGTAGCATTGTTCCAAGGGTGTGCGATATGGCATCAATAGGTCCAAGAGTTTCCTGTAAGAATATGATATCTAAAGGGTCGGCCGCAAGTAACCAGCGAAGTGCTAATTTATTATTGAGCCTAGTTAGCCCTCTACAATTAAATGAGACAATCTTCAATGGCGGGGGGGGGGGGGGGGGGACTATGGGGCGTCTCTTGCTCTAAGTACTCCAAGGAGGAAGCCTGTATGCCAAATGCAATTTCATCTCCAGTCACGCTTTGTGCTTTCATAAGAGAGGAAGGTCGACCACGTAATTATCTTAAGGCAGAGGGGAGGGGACGAGGTCGAGCCCGATGTGGTCCAATGCCTGAAGCTTAGTCTTAGATCAGGTTAGATACCCAGTGGAGGGGAGACCAGAGACAAATGCAGGTGGATGAAGCGAAAGTGATGTAGAAAGGGGGGGAGGGGTGGGGGAGAAAGAGGAAAGGGGGCAACCAAGAGGGCAGGACAAAGGGATAGAGGACGAGGGGAGGGCAGCTGATCCCAAACCAATTCCAGGGGCTGAAATAATAAAATCAAGAACAAAAGAGCTTAAATGTGAGGAAACAAATGTGGAAATGTGCTTACCCGAAGTGCCCACATCCCCAACAGCCACCTTGGATCTAGTGTGTGGAGGAGAAGGTGGTCTATGTGGAGGTTTACCTCACTTTTTTGGGATAGGCTGTGAGGGGGCCGCTTCCTTGGCTGAAGGTTCTGCCTAGACTTCTGAATCAGCATGTTGGGGTTGTTCCCCATGCTTCGGCGATGCCTATACCGATGGTTCCTTTCCAGGTGCCTTCTTGTTTGCTTGCCCATTGAGAGGGTAGTACTTGAATAAATGCCCAACTTTGTGGCATCTCCTGCACCTAAAAGGGACTTCCTCATAGTTAATAGTCTGTCTCTTAGTGGAATTCCTCCATTGAATGTTGATATGCTCCAGCAGACCATCCGTAATATCCATATGCACCAGTATCCTTGCGTATGCCATACGCCTAGTGGTCTGGTAGGATTTATCAAATGTTAAGAAGGTACCTAAGGCATTTCCAATGAACCTAAAAACATCCTCTATCCATAAATGTAAAGGAAAACCAGGGAGGCGGACCCAGAGGCATCCAACATCCACCCGTTCTTGTTCTGGATCGAATAGGGGAGTCCATCTTCGTAGAAGAACCGACGCCTGATCAATATGCAATATCATGGAGAGCACCCAATTGGTGTGTTCTAACTTGTCAAAACGTAAAGCAAACCAACCTTTTACAAAGGTCTGTATGGAAGGAGGGTCGTTCAGGTGATGGCCCCAAACCTCAGATGCCTATTGTTGTAGCCTCTCTACACTATAATGTCTCCCTCAGACTTGACCCACTAAAACCTTCTCAGTTGTATCCATGGATTCGAGCAGCTGTGTGTCCTTAGTCAGTGTGAGGAAGACCTTGCAAACCTTTACCTTGAGGCACTTCTTCTTGCTAGATGCCCTTGTTCCCTCTGCTTTGGTGTGCTCTGCTTTGGTGTGCTACTGCGCTACCGTCGAGTGTGGGGGAACCCTAGATCCAGGCAGAGTCGTCAATGGCACAGAGGTTAAAATGCTGGAAATGGGGGAAATTCCTATGAGGTTACCTAGTGGAGGAACAGACGAGGTCAGTCGTACGATTGGGGCAGACACAAGAGTTTTTGAAGCCGAGAGGTGGTCCACCGAAGGGTTGCTTGAATCAGTCAATGGCGGATTCGAAACTAGGACCTCCGAGAGGGTTTGATCGCTAGGGTTTGGTGGGAGGTCCAAGAAACTAAGTGAGGAAGGCGATAAGGGCTGGGAGATGAGGTCCATTAGAGACGGGGCTTCTTCCGAGAGGGTTACAAAGGAGACCTTGGTGCCGGAGATGGTGGGTAAAGTGTCGACAACTTCGAAAAGTTCGTTGTCTAAGGAAAAAAATCAGCCGGAGAAGAATGTGGTTGTGTCCAGATAAGCACGTCCTCCAATGGATCCGCCGAATAATCTATTAATTATTACATAATTGTCACAACCGATTTGCGCTAGTTTCCTACAGGGGTGATGGGGCTCCCGTAGCTGTAATTGTAATGGCGATAATGGTGGGCGTAATACAACTTATCTAAGAAACAAAACCCTTCAGCAAGAAAATGTCGCATGTGATCGTGCCCATTAGAGAAGCTGAGGTGGGTTACAGGCTGTGCACCGGAAGCAGGTCCATTACGGTGGGAGAAGCTAGAACCCTACTTCATCTTCTAACCATGACCGCAGATGGTCCCGGCCTAAAAACCCTAACCTGACATCCTCGTCCCCGTATCGTGAAACTTGGCTGCAAGGTGATCATGAATTTGTGTGATCTTCATAAGGTTATTCAAGTGGGCCTTCATTTGTAGCCACAATCTCAGATTTCTTGTCTAGAAATTCGTAAATCTATATATTTTATGTATGAGACATTTATAATTTGTGATAAACTTTATTTGGTTTCCTTCAGGTATCATGGCATTGTTCCGAACAATCTTCTTGTCCATTTGACATGTTAGCTTCCAACTTACAAGTTTGTGATATTTTTTTAATAATTAATTGTACCAAACAAGGGGCTCATTTAGATGAGAAAAGGGTCAACAACTTAACAGATACACTTATGAAATGATAAAAGTTTCAAATTTGAAAATTGTTTGTATGCTTAACCTAAATATAGTAAATTATCAACACATCAATTTTCATTATTCATCAAATCTTCTATATTGAATTAAATCTATGTTATGTTTATATAGAGGAATCACGTCAAATTTAATCATTATGTAACAAGTAGATGATTGTTTCATGGCCTTTTCATCCTATCCATTCAAGAAGGGTAAGGTCCATTCCTACACATTCCTGCTAGTGATTACAATGAGAAATCCAATGCAGGTGAACTCGGCCCTTTGAAAGGTTCCTCGGAAGCCAATTCCATTATTTTAGGTATTACCTATTTGAAATTGATTGACTTTGATTGACTTTTAGAGTATGATTTTAAAATTGGCTTTATATGCCATTTTGTTTATGACAAGTAGAAAAAAACAAACATTCTTTCAAAATCTTTTCGGGAAGTATATTGATGAAATTGTCTTCCAATACCTCCAAAATATTTTAGTGCAGTGCTAACTATTGCTTGCTAATAGCTCATATTCATATGGTGTTGGTTTCCTATGTACGATGCATGTGAGCCAACCGACAATCAATATCATTGCAACAAGCTAAGAAAGGGAATTACCATTCATTATCCTTAGAATGCTCCCTCTTATGCCTAACACCACTGATGACTTGTCATTAAGATATTTTGAAGATGGCCATTGTAGTAGTAATTAATTGAAAATAATCAAAAAGATCTCAATCGATTCGGAAGTAAGTTTTATATTCTATCCACCATTCAAGTTCACAGTGAAATATTTAACTTTTTTTATGAAGCTTGAAAAATAAGCATTCCCTAAGTATTGGATCTCTATACATTTGTCTATAATTGTTTCAACTTTTTCTAAGTAATAAGTTACCTAACTCATATTCATCTGTGAACTATTAACGTTAATAAGAATTTATACTAAAGCCACTTTAATGTGTCCCACTATAAACCTTTTTTTACCATTAAAAAAATAAATAAGTAAATTCATCTTTAAAATCACGAGGATATGATATCTTTCCATGAATGGCATCTTCATTATTATGATTTACCATTTTTTACGATACCATCATAAACAACATCACGGATCACATGTTGAATCATTTGATTGGTTATGCAAGCCATTTCAAATGCTTCAAAGCCCAAGTTTCAAATAAGGTTCAAATACTAAGTGAACTAATATACGAAAAGCTTTGGATGGTCATCTCTGCGTTTTCTTAAGTAATGGAATAATTTTGGATTAAAATCAGCGTATATTTATATTAAATATGGATTTAATATGAACTTAGAGGGATTCAATTTTTTCACATGCAAAAAAATGAGTAGATATTATTTAAATGTTTTGTATAGTTTTTTTTGGCCAAATAACAAAATTTCAACTTTAATGATAGACAAACAGCGTTACACATCATACTAAATTATATAATAAACCTTTAAAGACTAGATTGACCTTCTCCTCCATCAAAGCTCTTTTTCAATGAACCTATGATGTTGTCCACTTAACGTCATCATCTACCTATAAACCTATCCCATGTCGTTCATTACTCCATGCATCATGGATTAAAATTTAACTTTTGAAATTTGAACTCCAATGTGCTCCATTTTAAACGTAAAATTTAAATTTTGAAATTCGAACTTCAACCCACTTCTTTTAAACCTACATTTAACAATGTGTAGGTTGATATTTCAATCACATCATTAGCATATGGTGTTTGTGGGTGGAAATATGAATGGTAAGGTAGATTTAGGATGTAGATGATAAAAGATATGTACCTTGGGTAACTAGATTTTGTAATGTTGTATTCACACAAATTTATGGGGTTCAAAAGATTCACTAATAATTGTTGTGGTATATCTTTTTGTTGGAATGTTTATGGTGACTTAAAGTATTTTATTTCTTTCTATAAAATAGAAAGATTCTATTTTTATTAAAAAAAATTACATGGATATGGAATATTGATATAAATGACCTAAGTACACAGTAATTAATAGAATTGAGACCACATCAGAGAAATAACTGAGACTTTACAACCCAGACACGGATGGTTCAAGAACTATACAAAAGTATAACAAAAGTTTTATAAATGACCAGAGAAGTTATCAATATACTTTTCCAACAAAAATGCAAAAAATGCTTAGCATAAGAACTGTTATTTACATAAAAAATTTGAATAGCTTCATATCATAAAGAAATTCCCAATGTGGTTAATTGAAAGAAAAAACATAGCCCAAGTAAGACATAATTTATTCTTGTATCTTGTTGTGGAGATCTTGTAATAGGCTAGGTTTTTCATATGATGATAAAAGGCCTATGGCAATGGAAATGTGTCCATAGTTTATAGTTTGGTACCCCGTATTTCTTCAAAATATAAATAACCTTCATCCGCACAGACATCCTTCTTCAAAAGAGAGTTCTCTTGCATGTTCCACACTCTATGGATATACTTAAAATAAATAGAATCAATTTTTTTTTTGAGGACGAATATTTTTTTCCATTTAATGGCTTAAGCAAAGGACCTGCATATTGACAATTCTAGTGATCTAGTCAATAACACACTTAGAATCACCATAAACTTGAAGCGCTGAGAAATGATTATAGGAAAAATAAAGGAGAGGTCAACATGCATATATATCGGCCTTAATGTTAGTACCAACACAAAATTTTCCTAAATATGAAAGGAAGACGCCCCCTATAGAAGAATGAAAGCACCTCCTCCATAGTGGTAGTCTTAGGGAGCACCATCGAAGAAGCCAACATAAAAAGAACTAGAACTCGAAGGGAAACAAAAAGGATGGAAGGATTTTTGCTTAGGGAATCTCAGACAATCCTTGAAGAACATGATTTTCTATGGAAGGATATAAATAGAATTGATAGATAAGTACTTGAAAATGCATTTGTTTCTTACCTGCCAAATTTCCCATGCAACAAAAACAGGAAGAGATTCATAAAGTCCCATTTTTTTATCTCACCAGTACATACAGGAAGCAAAAGTAAAAGGTCCAGAATCCGACAAATGTAAGGAGGATAAAAGATTTTTATCCATAAATCCCTAGAGAAAGAGGACTGGAAGAAAATGTGCTCAATAAAATCAGCCCCATTTAGACATAAACAACATATATTCGGGACAGTGAAGCCGCTGCGCAACAAGTTGTCCCATGTGAGAATGTGATTTTCAAGGATGAATTAGGCAAAGAATTTCAGTTTATATAGTAGGGGCTAGTGTCAGATCTTCTTATACCACCACTTTACCTTGTGAGCTGAGTACAAATAGAAAATGGAATCATAATCCATCTTCACAATAATTTGATTGAAGGTCGAATTCCAGCTCCAAACCAGGGAGTCTTCTTAGTTGGATTATAAAACCCCAATGGAGGAAATTACTTTGACAAAAGAATCCCATTCGGCTGCCAATGACCCTCGTAAGACCAAATCCATTAAATTTTCCAAACACAAAGTTGTGGATCTTGAGGGAAATACTGAGAAGCATGAAAAAGCTTGTAAACACCTTGAACATACAGACTGGAAATAAGCTCTGAAGAGAAGTATAAACTTGAGGACCCCCCCATGAAATGGCTCTTCCCGATAATAATATGATTTTCATTTCCAACCATCAAGGTTAGCCATTTGGTGATCCATGAAAGTGTCAATACCAACCCTCTCCAAGAGATACACTTGAAGGAAGATTTCAGGGTGTTATACGAATGCAATGACTCCCAGAAATGCCTATTATTAAGATACTTCACATTTGTGATTCGGCTCCAAAGACCCAAGCTAGTGACTTCCCTCCAAAGGCTCTTCATGGCAAGAGAAAGTCCAAAACAGTGCAGGTTTTTAAAACTCCATCCTCTAGAATGCTTGGGAAGGGATTACATATCCCATTTCGCCAAATGAAAACTAGCTCTTGACTTTTTCCCTATCCAAAAGAAATTAAACATCACTTGTTGAATCTTGTTTTTGATGGATTTTGAAATCATTTTGAGGATTAACCAATAATCCAATATGATCTCAAGAACATATTAAACAAATACCATTCAGTTTCCCAATAAGAGACATCTATAACACCAAATGTTAACCCTATTTTCAATCCTATTAATGAGCCATGTCCAGTCATTCATCCGATAATAGTTTGTATTTAGAGGAAAGTCCAAGTAAAACCTTTATCAAGGGTAACCACCTTAAAAGGAAGGAAAGATACAACTTATGCACCGGTTTGTTCTAAAGTGCTGAATTGAATAAAGGAAGGTTTGTGATTGCTTATCTCCATTCCAATCACAGAGCATAATAAAGGAAAATGTGATGATAAGAACCCCATTCAAAGATCAAGCCTTCTCCAAATATAATCACATCATCTACAAAGACTAGATGAGATAATATAAACTACTCAACAATCTTAATCCATGTTGTTGTGGACCTCTCGTTTAGCATGGTTGATTAGCAGACTGAGACCCTTAATGGTGAGAAAAAATAAAAGGGGTGATAAAGGACACCCTTGTCGCAATCCTCTGGAACTAGGGAAAAAATTCGTTGGAGATTCGTTGACAAGAACCAATAAATTACCAGATAAAAAACAACCTATGATCCAATTCGTCATCTTTAGATCAAGCCTAATATGTAGAAGTAATAGCTTGAGGAATTCCCAATTAACCTGATCATACTCCTTAACCAAATCTAATTTAAGGATCATGTATTTGAGCTTCTTTATCTTGATGGATTGCGTTACTTCTTGTGCCACTCCAATGGTATCATGAATCAATTGGCCAGGAAGAAAATTGAGCTATTCAGGGGAAGGAAAGTTGGAGAATTTATGGTTAAGGTGATTAGGTATGACCTTAGCTATAATCTTATAAATAATATTGCACAAGGATGTCAGCCTGAATTCATTCAACGAACAAGGTTTTGAACATTTATGGATAAGGGAAATAAAGGTGGTATTTATTTCCCCATATACCAATAGGATGTCGTTCCCCATAAGATTAAAAAATTACAAGAAGAGTTCCATGGTCCATCCATTTGGACCAGGACTTTTATCCTTGGAAAATGATTGGACCAATTTTATCTCATCCATTGTGACATATCCTCCCAAAATAGCATAATCTTCTTCCTAGAAGAAAGGTGGGAAGTGTTTAATAACATTAAGTTGCGCTTGAATCCAATTATTTCTAGGGTCCTTTAACATATTATAAAAATGACTCTTTTCAACCATATCAAAATCCTTCTAGGAACATTAAGTGTTTCCAACACTACCTTATATGTGCCAAATGGAATTTTTGATCCTCTGATGATTGGAAAAGTTGTGAAAGAAATTGGAGTTACCATCACCTTCTTTAACCCATATTTCCCTACTCTTTAACTTCCAACATTCTTCCTTAGCTTTGAGGAGATGAGTTTTTATCTCAGGCAAGGCAACAAGTTGTTTCTTGATAGGGCCTCAGACACCTGAGGATAAGAAAAAACCATGAGCAGATTTAACAGTTGATTCGACATCAGACAGTTCCCACCTTTGATCAAGTATATGAGTCTAAGCCCACTATTGAACATGATGTTTGAGAAATTTCAATTTAAGCACCTAGGATTCCATATAATATAAGGAAGAGTCAACCTAAATGTTATTCCAACATGAATGGACCAAAGCAATGAAATATCCCTCCTTAAGATAGTTATGATTAAAATTAAAAGGGAACCTAGATGGAGCTTCCTATAATTCTAACTGAAGAAAAATAGGAAGGTGGTTAGAAACAAATTCTAAGCAAATGTAAGACCGATATCTTTTCAAATTGGAAACCAAAGAATCAACAAATAAAAAAATGATCCATCCATTTAGCTATCCCTTGAAAACTCGTCCTCCCATTTTTCCAAGTAGCAACCAAAGGAATAGGACACACATATATGAGATTATAGTCTTGTAAAATATGTGAAATGAAAAGGGAAAAAGGATCAGGTCTTGCATTTTCTCCCCATATCTCACAGGCAGAAACAGTGAAATTGAAATCACCAGCTAAAATAAGAGAGTGTTCCCATAGAAGTCCACTAAGATGAATATTTTCCCATAAAGTATCTCTATTATCATAAGGCCCATAACAGTTGACCAAAATGATAGCGTGATCCAAACCTCGAAGAAAATGATCCAAAATAATTCCAGCCTTAGAGATTAAAGGTCTAAGAGTTTCATCCCTAGGGTTCCATAAAACGTCCATAACCCCAGAGTGCCCCAAGGAATATGCAATATATATATGCCAATCCGAAAATATTTGAGAAGTACCTCCCTGGTCTTTACCCCCAGGACCATGGTCTCCTAAATGCAGATGTCACAGGGTTAATGAATGCCAATCATAGGGGCTTCGCTCAATGAACCTATGACATATCACATGCATTCGCAACATACTAAACAACACCATTATTTTGACTACATAGTGGAAAATACCTTTAAAAATAACATTATTTAACCCCCTATCATTACAAACCCAATACCCCTTCCTAATTTTAAAAACCCCTTCATTCACTAGATATTGTAACTATGCATTTTTTCATTGACATTTTTTATACCCCTTCATATTTTTTCATTAACTTTGAACCCTATTTTTTATACCTGCCAATATAAAAACCCTTTACCCCATATTATATGCTCAATATATTATGTCATTTTTTCCTCAATATATATCCCCTAATATGAACTCACGTGGTACGTTATTTCTCCCCTAGTGAAGCTCCCATGATGCCAATCAATCTATGAAGAGCACATCTCTTTGGAGGTCCTCCCATTCCATGAATGTTGAAAGACATCATGATCATGGTGAACCCTTGAAGGAGAGTTTCTCATATTCAAGGGCCCTTATGGAATTAGAAGCTTTTGATATCTCCTTAAGGAATCCACCCTAAACAGCTCCCTCACAAGCCAGTTCTTTTTTATTTTGTTTCTTCTTTCATATGGTTACATTGTCGAAGGAAAATGAAAAGGAAGGCTCGAAGGATGGTTTAACACAAGGATGATATGAAGGAAAGGAAGGGATAGGGAAAAGATTGAGTGAATCTATATAGGAATGGTTCAAGACTTGGTGAGCATTGGAAATATGAAGAGGTGGGTTTAATCAATACTTCTTACAATTAGCACTTTATTAATATGTTTCAAAGCATTAGTTAATACTCGGTTATTATTATTGTTCTTATTTAGATAATCATCAACTAATTCAATAATAGACAACACCATACAACAATGCAAAAAGATAAAACAGTGGACACATAAAGTTTTAGGTGGAAAACCCCCTTTGGGTCAAAAACCATCGATTTCTTCTTAGTAATTGTCTTCTCCTACTATTTAAAAGAAAGTAATTACATCAAATTTTCATCTACAACTAAAGGAGGCTCCAACCCTTTAATTCACAGGCAACAACATGTAAGATGCTACTAAACCCTAATAACTTGATGCAACTGGAAGCGCATCCCAATGCCTTGTAAGTTAGGCCACAACTTGATGAGTTCCCCAACACTTCGTTTACCAGTTGCTGTCGAAAAGGATGCTGTGTCTCCCTATAGTTTATCAACCCCAACTGAAAGGACGCCAATATGCCCTGAGTTTTATTAGCACCAACTGAAAGGATGCCACAATGCCTTGTTCAGGCTATGACCTTCCCTAGCACCACCCCACCACCTTAAAGTGTTCTCAAGACACAACCTTAAGGTGACTCCAATCGCCTTCCTTGCACCACCCTGCCACCTTGAAGAGTCGGTAGACCATGTTTCAAATTTTCATACTAGATCCCCATGTGCTATGAATCAATATAAGAATGTTAAACAAAACATAACGTTGTACTGCTCAATATGAATTTCCTGCACAACACTTCTCAAATTGATCACTTCACATCATTTTTCCAACTGATCATTGTACAATATTTTTCCAAATGATCAGTGTACAACATTGACAATGCACTTCCCTGTTATCACTAACCACAACACATTACTGACCACTTCCCAAGTTGTACCAAACCAATTAACGTGCAATGGTCATTGTACCATACTACTCATGTAAATATAAGCATCATATGCTCATGAATCAATCAGTTTTCGCACTATACCAGACTACTCATAATTCTACAAACATAATAGCAAAAACTCAAGTGCCTCAGATCATCCCTGTGGCCAACCTGTAAAGCTTTCAAGCTTGGCCCAAGGAGAGCTACCAACATATGACTTATCACTTCAACTATGGATCAAAAGTCATAAGCTGTTGTCAATGTCTTATGTCAATGAGCTAGACTTTTGTAAGTGTCAATGTTGATAAGGCCACTATAGGAATCAAATTCTAGTCAACACTATTATGCCAAGACTATCAGTACTATTGTAGAGAGTCATTGATTCATGTATCAAAGATAATGTAGGATAAAATCACTATCAATAAGTAACAAGAGAAATGTCACTCTCCAAGTATCATTGTAGTCAACAAAGTTCCTCTATATCACTTTATATAGATTACCAATTAAAATTATTGTTGTAGTTTAACACTCAAGAGTGAATATCTATCATTATCAAGTCATGTGTGGTTAATTTTTATTTATCGTTGAAGTGTTGTCATATAAAGCAGATCACTATCCTAGGATGTTTTCACTTAGAACATTCTTGTTAACTGACGTCATTGTCTCATTCCAATGGTGTTTTGTCAATAATGGATAGTTGAGTTCACTATCAAGTTTTATTCAAACCAAGTAAGTCAAATATCTATGCCAAGCCAATGTCAAATCAATATGTTTGTATGTTAAGTCACTATCAAGTATATATGAAAAGTCTATGTGTAAATCTACAATCAAGGTCAACATTGTCGTGTGATTTTGTCACTCTTAAGTGTCAAGTCAAGGATCAAATCCCAATGGACTTAAATCAAATCATCCTCAAGAATTTATGAAAGATCGCCCACCAAATTCCCTACTTGGACACCTTCAGTTTCGAGACTGGATGTGCCTTTCTTCAAGATGCACTCAGAACATGTATACAAATATGAATTTCCAAGAAGATAGAGATCAACAAATGTAAATATGCAACATAATTATATTCAACAAGACATAAGCTATATGCAGGCTTCTCATAAAATTGACTATATTTGTTGCCTTGGAATGATCTTGACAGTCAACTAAAACTAACGAAAATGGATACATTGTATAGTCATATTTTCAAGGTCAGATTTACTTTATGTGGCATTGAAACATGTATATGTATTTTCTTGGAGATATTTTCACTATATCAATTCAAATTTTAACTTAGTTACAGGTCTGGAAATAGTAACTTAGTTTATTCTTTAGATAAGAATACAAATGCCAATATTTCACTTGGGATCCCTTATAGATAGCTCATAATAGTGATTCCATAGGTACAACTATAAAAATTTGTGGTTTCATTTTCCTTGTTATTAATTATGAATGCCTTTTCCAAAAACAAGACAAAAGTCAAGTCATCAACACTATTGTGTGATGCTTAAGGTCCATTTAGATGTCACAATCTTACTATTTGCATTATTTCAAGGTCACATAAGATAAGTATTTGTCACTGTACTAGAATTGCAATGAGAGTTTTACTACCAAGGTGCACACTAGTTACTTCAACGTAATTTGAATATGATTTTGATGCACTCAAAGTATAGCTAGATTGTGTGATCACACAAAGATGTAGTATCCGCATTGATTTCCCATTCACAAAGTACTAATTTTTTTTTTTTGACATTTCATTTGTCGATTTTGGTTCCCTCATATTCCATAATTAATCGAGACAGGTGCAGAATATCAGCCTTCATTTCGTGCACATAATATTATAATAAGAAGTGTCCCATTTCATTATGGCAAGCTCAACCTGTCTTATTTCACAAGACAAACAAGAATGGAGCACTCGATATCTGTTACGTTCTTTATTATGTCAGCTGAAATTATAATTGTTGTAGTTTCATTACCTCGTAAGCATTTTTCCATATCAATGTCGAAATTTTCATGCACAAGAAACATAGGATTTCAAAAGCATTAAGTTTTTATTTTATTTTATTTTCCTGATCACATGAAATTTATAGACTTATTAAATTTAAGACACTATTCTTTATTAAATTTGATTTCTATAAAAATTTAAATGAAAATTTTCCATGGAAGTATTTCATTTGGCCTCTTACCATAAATAAATTTAAATTCAACTCTGAGAAGTCCAATATCTTCTTTGATAGTAAGAGATTTTGCTTTGGACACCACATTTAATGCCATACCTGTATCATGTTTTTAACTATAAAATGTTTATGAAGGCATTAAGAAATTATAAAGATATACATTTAAAACACTACATTGCATCACATTGATTGTATGAAAGTATTTATGACCATTTATCTATAACTTTTCTATTGCATGCATAAGAAATTGTATATGATAGGTTTCTAAGGGTTGATTCTTGTTAGTGTACTTGATAAAAGAGTCATTTCAAGCTACTTTGTTTTTCTAGAAAAGGTCCAGCAGAAAAGTAAGTATTTTGTCCATTAATTTTCCACAATGATGAAGATTAGAAAGTAAAATAGTGATCTTTTAAAAATTAAGTGATAAGACACTTTAATCACCCTCACACGTGGAAAAGAACATAATTTCTTGGGCCCTTCTATTGACCATTTTTCCATGCCATGTATGTTCACCAAAGTGTGCTAACATATTTTGCTTCTCTTTTCTATGATACATGTACATTTCACAACTATCCTACTAAAGCGAAAGGCTCATTTGTTTGTCCGTTCAATTTGATATTCTTTGTCCTCCATGGATTTCCAATTTTCTATTCATAGCGGTTGTTGTGTTTCTTTAGAAATATTTCCAGTTATGTATTCATAGTGGTTGTGGTGTTTGTAAAACTCGCCATGAAAGTCATGATATTCCCATGGTTTTCTTTGGTAGAGCATGGTGGTAGGGAAAATAACGACTTGTTATGCTCGTCGAGCATGGTGCCAGGGTTGGGCAAAATGACCACTTGTTCTGATTAAAACATGGCATTCAGAGAAAGTGAATGCATACCTCTAAGGGTTGTAGAGGGGGACATAAATTCAAGGTTTGTGCCCTCTTCAAGAAACTATTAATTCTGTTGCAACACCATTTTCAGCGCAGGATCTTCTAATGTGAAATTTAACTTATAGACACAAGTTCTCGATGGGGGAGGTGGCAAGGGCATTCCAAACATGGCATTCCATAATTGGTATGGATGTTAGGACACTTTTTAAGCTTTCTTGCTAGTGTCACTTCCCTACAAAATACTACCACCTTCACGGGTTTGCATCTTCTAAACCCAATATTCATCAATTGCAATAGCTCTTGTAAGCCCTTCTTTTCCATTCTTAATAGAATAGATGTGGGGTTGGTCATAGATTTTGAGCCAGTAATGCCTCTTAATGTGCATGTATTTATCAAAATGCATGTATTTGTTATGCTCTGTGTTCTATTAGGTTGTAGATACATTGTAGTATGTTAGACATCCATATGCGAGCTTACTTAACATATGATATGTAGATTTCTTATCCGTAACTTGTTTCTTAATGATAGGTGGACTAGAGTATATTTTAAAACCAAATTACATGGGTTGTAGCACATGTTAATAAAATGTTCACCATATTATTCTTTATTTTGTAGTATTTAGACCCGCAGGCATGACTACTTAAGTAAACAAGTGTCTATTTGTATCATGATTACGATGCTTGCTAAGTTATTCTATCACCAAGCATGATATATAGATATAAGTTTTTTGCGTAATGCATCGAGGTGGAGTAGAAGAAATATGCGACATTTTCTCCCGCTACTGTCGAAAAAGAAGTATTTGTTGATTTTGTTTTAAGAAAAGAAAATTTTAGTTTTACACATACCAGTTTGTAACCATATCGAAAGAGAGCCCCCTATTAGAGTTGAGAGCCAAAACCCGTAGGTATGAGGGTAGTTGTTCCCTAAAGGTGTCAAGAATATATGTTAGGTGAGATCTCAATAGGAGAAAATATTTGTAATCTACTCACATAGAATAGTAAGCCTCTCATGTTTTAGTAGAGAAGGTAACAAATGAAAAGTTGGGAGCAGGGGCATCCCGTAGTAAGGGATAGAGAAGATTCAATGCTAAGTGGTGAATACAGATGAGATTAAACCCATGCCTATCGCCTCAATAGAAACAATGATATCTCATATAGATAGATTATTCCTTCTATTGGTGAAATACCTATTTGTGCTTAGGGTCTCTTTTTGGAATTCTTCATATTTGAGAACAAACAATCCTTTGCAGTATGGTTCCCTAAGGGACTTAGGGACATTACTCACCAAGAAATGGTGGTCAACAATAGTGAAAATCTTGGCAAGTCTAGGACAATTGTTGTAGGTGGACAAAAGTGGTGGCAAGTTTAGGACAACTATTGCAGGTGGAAAAAATTAGAGGCAACTGTTGTAGGTAGACAAGAGTAGTGGCAGTTGTAGATGAAAAAAAGAATATGAACTTTGAATTTGAGAAATGTAAATGTATTATGACACCACAAACATTAAATGTGTTTGATTGATGCTAAATCCAAACTAACTTTACTTGAAGTTTCAGTGAAATTCAAAACTTATATCCTAAGATTTAATGATTTATACATTATGTGTGGCAACAAGACCTCAAAACTCAATAATTTGGATAATATTTTTTTATGGAAGTTTTCATTAAAACATTGGCTAAAACGATGAATACATTGGCTGCTCAATGCAAATAAATATAGTGTAAATGCCAAGCGATCGCTATAGTCCCTGCATTGTCGAAGGCAAGGACTAATAACTTATATAAGACTTATGCATTTTAATTGTAAGGAATTATCCTTTATTTATTATTAGGTTATCCTAAATAAAAGTGCATGGAAACTTAGTATAAATAAAGCTAAAGGCATTGCTCCCTTTGGGAGAGATTATTAGGTAGTTAGTTGATATGGACATTATGCATGGCAATGGTCTTACACTTCCTTATGTTGTCCTCCATTGGAGAAAATGTAATGGATTTACATTGTATTTATTTTACAAGATTATCAGGATTAGATATAATGAGTTAGGGTTTAGAGAAAAAATTTCCTCCTTTCTCATTTTGGGCAGGAAAGCAGGATGGTGTGTATGATTATTTTTTTAATGATTATGAATCTAGATTCTCTCATGCAATTTATGCATTTTCCTATTTTATTGATGTTATTCCATTATATATATGTCCCCTTAGTTGTACATTGAGTGTAGACATATGCCATTGTGTATGAGAGAAGAGATGTAGAGTATTTCACGTAGAACTACTGATAGATTCACATTTATGTCATTTTCTCAATCAATTTTGGAGGTTAGTTGATTCAAGCAAACACATAATATCGTGAATTTATATTTAAAGATTTGAAATGTTATTACAGGAAGTTTATTACGGATTATGGAACCACATAGTTTCATTTTCAATGACATTACTCTGTGATAAATTGTCTTAATTGGAAGCAGACCCTTCAAGTTCATGAGAAATGATGGATTGGTTAGTGTCAAGGAATTTCAATGTCCTAATATTATTTTAATTCTCAAGTGCTTGATTCTTCATAATAACCCAACAATTAAAGATTAGTTACAACATATTGGCTTTATCAATGAATGTTGTATGGCTCTCCATAAAATGGAAATGGTCATGCATGTATATGGAATTATAGGGCTATTCAAATTTTTTATGTTGGATTGTTGCTAAGAACAATATTCCTTTTATTGTCCCTCTTCATTGGAAAATGGTAATTTTTTGGTAGAAATATATGATTAGAGAAATTGTTGCACATGGGATTAACATTCATATACATATGGATTTATTAATGGACAGAATCATGTACCCTTTTATCTAGGAGCATCCTATGATGCACTTGAAGAGTCCTTTAATAATGATGAATTTGTAATGAAGAATCCACAATAGAAGTAGGATAGAAAACACTAATCTCTCAATATCTCGACAGAATTTGAGTCAATATCAACACATATATGAACTTTATGGTGAAAGATGATAAAAATTGACAGAGGGATTTGCAAGAGTATATAGTGAGAACCCTAACGAATGTAACCTGTGATGTTTGTAGCATTATCTAGAGGAGGGGAAAACTTTTTTTTTTTCCTAGCGTGGAAAAAAGTATATTATACTCAAATGCAAATATTTATATATTATATAACAGTTTATACTTTATCAAAATGTTCACCAAAACTTTACAATTTTTTTATAATTTAGTAAAATATTAACAAAGAGTTTACAACATTTTACAATTTAGTGAAAGATTCACCAAAATATATATATACATATAATTTTATATTATTTATAAAGTTTCCTTCAAGTTTTTTATGTGTCATGAGGATTCACCCATTTATTATATATATTAATTTTTATTTTATTTTTATTTTGTGGGGATTAGGGTGGGCTAGTCGGGAGGAGTTGGGTTTCTTAAAATTTTCCATGGATACTACCTAGTGCATTACATCAACAAATTGCACAAGCTTTGTCACAAGAGGTTCAATCACCCACATTATGGAGTACTTTCTCTCTTGAAACTCATATGGTATGGTGCAAGGAATGTTGTATTTCAATATTGAGAACACTACAATGTGCAAGGGTTGTGCACTCGACAAGCATGTGAACATTATTTTCCTAAGGATTCGACATATTTCAAGAGAGATTTTCGATCTAATTCATTCATATGTGTGCTCTGGTTTCCTCAAAATCTTTGAGAGGTTTATTATACATTGTCTCTTTTATTAATGATTCCTCTAGGAAGACATGAAATTATTTTTAGAAGACTAAGATTGTAGTGTTAAATAAGTTCAAAGAGTTCAAGGCCTTGAGAATAAATCAAGTCATAAAAGAAATGTGTTAAGGTTTGGTAATGGAGGAGAGTACACCTTCGAGGATTTTGATACCTTCTACAAGGATGTGAATCTCAATAGGGGCCTACTGATACCCCATAATGCAATTGCTAGATTTCTAGATCAAGAAAACCAAAGTACGCAATATAATCCAGATTTAAGCAGGAACGTAATAAAGTACAGAAATAACCATACATACGGAGATGCATGAGAAATAATACTTCATTTCATTACTATAAAATACTGAAATATGGTTACAAACGGAAATGGAAATAAACTAGCTAGGGCGATGGTAGCTTATCTCTGAGAAGAGATGTGGCCGCTACATGCCTCTGAACTATGTTACAATGAGGCTCAAAGGCCTATTTATTGCTGAGAAACAATGGAAAACCCTAAACATCCAAAAACCTAACCCTAGGAGATGAAACGCCAAATTGTGGGCCCCGTTTGGGTAAATTGGTAAATCAACTTCCCGGGGTCATAACTTTGGCATATGATCTCTGTTTGATGCGCACAATACTTCGTTAGAAAGATCTATCCGAGGACTACAAATTTTGAGGGAGAAAAATTGTTTAATAACCCATGTTGCTCTCAATTTTCCCAAAAAATGTCGTTTACGACCTCAAAACAGCTCCAGAAGTTCAGGACCCGAAAAACTACCAAAAATAGTAAATTGTGCTAGAAATAAGGAAACTGGAAAACTAAAAGAAACTGTTGTGGGGGTCCAAGTGGGATAGGCGGGTGGCCACCAACATCCACCTAGATCAGTCCTCCCCCCTTAGTATGCAATGGTCCCCATTGCGTTGAGTACCTCCATGAGATGGGGAAACTTCTGCTGAACTTGGTCCATGGTGATCTGTTCTACAACCTATGATGTGTCTAGTAATGGTGGGAAGCATGGTCGAGGGCGGTCCACATTGAACACTCGGTGCAAGCGAAGGAATGGGGGAACGTTGTGCCCCAAAGCATTGTTTCCCACAACCTTGGGAATGGTGTAAGGACCATATCAGAGTGGTCTGAGCTTCTGATGGGATCTTGTAAGGCTTTCTTTCTCTAGGTGCAACCAGACTTTGTCGCCCACCTGAAAATTGTGTGACACCCGATGTTGATCATGTCGCTGCTTGTACTTGTCATTTTTCAAAATGGAGCGGCGATATATTGACCCGTTGGGTAGAGGTGTTCTAGGAGTCAGATCGAATGAATGCTTGACCTGACAGTGCAATGGTACCCCTGTGGGTGAGGAGAAGATGTTCCTGTATTCTGTCATCACTGTATCCATCTGCTGCAGCTGCTGTGTGGAGGAACCCTTCGTGGGTGTCATGGATGTGGCGACAATCTTCCCCTTGCTTTTGGGGTGAACTAGATAGAAAATAAATTTCCTAGTCTGGGAGATGATCTTACTGCCTTTCTTAGCAGAGATAAAAGAAGTGGCGATAGGTGGGGCTACCTCTGGTATAATGAATTACATAAAGAAATAATAACAGCGCGAAGCCTTGACTCATACACAACATGTCGCCTCCATAAGTATAGTTGACCTAATAGTACATCACAAACATCAAGAGGTGCAACATCACACAATACCTCATTTGTGAAGGGCTTGATGATGTAGGGAAGGCGACATTACTAGCGGACTCGAAGATATCGTCCTTGGTGAAGCCACCCAATACTATACGGCTGCAAGTGTGGTGTAGTCGGTAGGCCCAACCGCTTCACGACCACTGCTGAAATGAGGTTCTTTTGGCTCCCACTATCAACAATGAATTGCAGCGGCAAACCCTTCACCCACATCTGTGAGTGGAAAAGATGCTCCCCCTCCTCTAGATCTTTGGGCTCATTCTTCTGGATTTTGGCAGTGGCAACAATGGCACTGGGCTCCGCGTCAATGATCTGCTTCCCTTTGTCATTCCCCTTGTCAAGTTCTGACTCAGGGTCGGAACATGAATCTGATTCAGAAGCCTTCAACTCGACCACAAAGGACTGCTTGGTCTGACACTCAAGTGGGGCTCTTATGGAACTCACACCAGCTTCGACGGGTTGTCTTGGGTCACTCCGCCTTGGCTTTGTCCTTTGTTCTTCATATTCACAGATCCAAAGTCTCGTTTCTTTTGTTTAAACTTCTGCTCGATTTTGACAGCGTATCGGTACACCGTGCCAAGTGAGGAGATGTTCAGCAACTCCATCTAATCTTGGATGTATCTATGTAGGCAGCCACGGTATTTGAGTACCAAATGCAACTCAGAATCCTTGATACCCAACTGTGTGTGAAGGGTATGAAAAATGTTTGTGAACCCCGACATGTCTTGGTCCCTTCCCTGTCGCAGCATGGTCCACTTTATGTATTTGTCCTCATAGCTTTTGATAGGGTAATACTGCTCCTTGATGGCATCTCGGAATGAATTCCAAGTGGGAGTGGCTAAAAACAGTGAGTTTGTACTCTCATCCTTTTGCTCATAGTAGGTTTCCCACCAGTCCTTGACGTGGGGGGTGGCTTTGAGAAGAGCGAAAGTGATCTTTTGCTGGCTGGAAAAATCATGAACATAAAAATACTCTTCTAGCATATTTAACCATTTATCTATGGCATCTGCATCTATCTAACCCTCGAATATGGGGATTTCAAAATTAACTTGTACCTTAAAGGGTATGGCATTTCCAGAGTAGCTGTTGGAAGTAGCTGCGTCACCCCTGGGTAGCTGTTGAAGGATCTGGGCAAAGATGTCCATCATCGCGTTCCTTTGTCGTTCAAGGGCTTCTTCGAGCAAGATTTTGATAGGATATCCTGCCCCCTCGTCTTTCTTTTCATCTGCCATGGGAGGCTGTCGAGATTTGTGAGGCTGGTCTTGCAAAGATTCAACCAGTTCAAGCCTTAACTCCTTATATCCCAACCTCATCGGGGACATGCAAAGGAAAACATAGAAAGAGCATACCGCTCTGATACCATTGATCTGGATTTAAGCAGGAACGCAATGAAGTATAGAAATAACCATAAATATGGAGATGCAGCAAAAATAATACTTCATTTCATTACTGTAAAATATTGAAATATGCTTACAAACAGAAATGGAAATAAACCAGCTAGGGCGATGGTAGCTTATCTCTGAGAAGAGATGTGGTAGTTACATGCCTCTAAAAAAAATGGAAAACCTAAACATCCAAAAACATAACCCTAGGAGATGAAACGACAAATTGTGGGCCCCATTTCAGTAAATTGGCACATCAACTTCCCGGGGTCGTAACTTTGGCATACGATCTCTGTTTGACGCGCACAATACCTCATTAAAAAGATCCATCCGAGGACCACAACTTTTGAGTGAGAAACAGTAGTATGTAACCCATGTTGCTCCCGCTTTTCCCCAAAAACGTCTTTTAGGGCCTCAAAACGGCTCCAGAAGTTCAGGACCCAAAAAACTGCCAAAAATAGTAAATTGTGCTAGAAATAAGGAAACTAAAAAACTAAAAGAAACCATTGTGGGGGTCCCAGTGGGATAGGCGGGTGGCCACCAACATCCACCTGGATCACGATAAGTGTGCACTCATAAAGCACATCAAGGTTGATTTTCTAAGTAGTGAGCACAAATCAAGAAAGATTCTTGATATGGTTCATTCAAACATTGTGTGGATTAATGTATTAAATGTCTTTGGCATGTAGTTTATTCCATGTCTCTTTTATTTATGATTCATATAGGATGACTAAGGATGAGGTGTACAATTAGTTCACAACTTCAAGTCTTGGATTGAAAATCAAATAAGTTGAAAGGTAAAGGTGCTAAGATTGAAGATCTAGTAATGGAGAATAGTATACCTCCAAGGAAATTGATGCATTTTTGCAAGGATCAAGAGAAAGCGAAAAATACCTTAAAACATACAACAAAATGAGGTTGTAGAGAGAAAGAACCAATCCATCTTAGAGATAACCAAAGATATGATCCACAACATGAATTTCCCCAAGTGTCTATGGAAAGAGGCATGCAAAATTATATTTTACATTATAAATAGATGTCCACACAACATATTGAAGGACAAGACACTCGAAGAAGCCTTTACTGATGAGAAGCCTTAATATCACACATCTATATATTTGGTTGTCTTATTTATGTTAATGTGCCTAACAAAAACAGGGCTAAGTTTAATTCCTTTAGCATCAAGGGTGTATTTGTTGGTGACAGTGATACCTCTAATTCTTATTGATCCTATATTCCAATGAAGTGATAGACAATGGTAAGTTGAAATGTTAAATTTGATGAAATTAATGGTTCTCTAAGTCTTAAAAGTTCCTAACAAAGGTTGAGGAAGGGGAAGTGATAGATCAAATGTATCGATCAAGAAGTCTTATATTGCTAGTTTAACCTAATTTCTTAGCTTAGTCAATGATCTCCTTCAACATAGTAATACATAGAAGTTCCTCCTCCAACATTGGTGCTCTCAAAAATTAATTTCCTATGTTCATGTGCACAACAAAAGGCATTCGGATGATGGCATGACACTAGTGATTTGGAGGTGCACAAGCGTGATGTTGATAGATGTAGAGGCACATGCACGCCTCTAGGATGCATGTTTTAGTTTATATACATTAAAACTTGAGCTTTTCTTATTTTTGGAGTGTTGTTTCAAATTTATATTAGGTTTTAATTGTATCTTAATTATTTTTTCTAAACTTAGATTAGATGCACAACATGAGGATCATCTATCCCAGGAAAGGGTCATGCAAGATGTAGTCTTCTCTATTTGGGAGACATTATCCTAGTAATCGATTCCATGCAAGTTAGGCACATTAGTGTAGGAAAAATAAGGGTTAAGGTTGTTATTCTTATACTAGGTGCACCACAAGGATGTATAATTATTTTTGTAACCCTATCTCTATAGTTTTATAAGAGAGAAAGAATGCTCCATGTTTGGGATATAAACAATGAATGCATTGAAGATATTTTTTGTGTGATTCATACTTTTCTGGTGTAATAAGAGAGTGATGTCGTTGGAAACTATAGATTCTTCTTGTGGTCCATATTTTTAGTTTTATTTACTTTAAATATAGTGTTCGTGTATTTCTTTCCTTGATAGGATAAACAATTTTAGTTATATATGGTTTGATGGGAGCGTAGATTTGGTTAGCATGACCTAAAATCAATATATTTGTAATCATTGAATTTCTCAACTACTAGAAGAAGAGCATTCAATAGAGGAGAATATTCTTCCATAGGGTTGGCATTGAATGAATCATAAATAAGGTTCTTTTCATCGTTACATATTCCTAGTTATTGTAGTAAGAATTATTTAAGAAACAATCTTAGGGTTAAGAGGTCGACCAACATCATATGAGAAGGAGAAAGACCCATTGAAACATGTCAAGAATCATCTAAATGAGAGTCCTTTATAAGAAGCAATAGGAATGATCCCAGTAGACCATAAGTAAGAACTTCATGAACAATAACATCTATGTTCAATCACATTGTGAGTGGAAGGACATATAGATTATATTTGTTGGAAACTTAATTGTAGCCACAGAGATGTAGCAATAATTTTTAGGTTTGGATTTTTGTTTATTTTCACTAGGACTATGGGCCCATGCACTTAATAAAATATTCTAAATTACAAAACTAATTGTTTGATTCCATACCATATCTCATAAGGCATCATACATTGAACAACATGAATAGGCATCTAATTTATGGTGTGGGTTCTAGATATAACTCCACCCTAAGGTGAAATGTACAAAATAATCGTATGCCAACAAATTCCTGATTGATTTGAAATTTTAGTTGCCATATTTTCCTCCACTATCAATAATAATACCCTTGAACCCTTTCTTGATTTGATTTTCCATGAATGATTTGAATTATTTCAGCTTCCCAAAAAAATAATCCTTGGCTGGAATGGTATGTATTAAAATAAATTGAGAATAATCATAAATGGAGGTAAGGAAGTATTAAACTCCTCCAAGAGAGCAAGTAGTCATCGACCCACAAATATAACTCTGAACCAACTCAAGAGGATAATCCTTTTTATTTCGAGGAAGGAGTCTTCCCCAAATTATTGAAAATAATATTTTCATGTCCTCTCATGTTAGTTGGAGGAAATTGGTTGCTTTTTATTTCCTAGAGTAGATCTATGGTTAGTTATGGATTATTATTATTTTATTTGTATAGTAGTTGAACTAGAGATATATAACTAATAAGTTCTTCCATTTGTAATGGTCATTGAAAATTCTCATAAAGATTTTGGAAAAAAATACTATTTTCATTTCTATAAGCCCTTGAATGGTTATGCTTCTTTGTTGAATGTGTAACATATGTTCTTGGTGCATATTTGTGACTAATATTGTAGATTTATGGATTCCAAACTTGACTCAAGGAACCATACAGGAGCAATCTCACTACATTTCAAGAGGTTACATGTGATAGTACCTACTCCTTAACTTATGCGTTTTAAAGAGGAAAAATATATTATTTAGACATCTAAGGAGTTATTGCATCAGTTGGAACCTTTAGACAAAGCCACACTTATGTTGTCTTGAAGGTGGATCCCCTTTATAGGTCATTTACTCCAAATATATGAAATTTGTTTACAAAATTAGGTTTGTTGTTGCCTATTCAAAAACCCCTAATTATTCATAAGAATAATCATTGAAAGAGGTAGCTTGACCTTCTAGCCCAAAATAAACATAATGCAATAGCCTCCCCTTCAACAACCCCAACATACGAAAAATCATAAATTATATTTATGTTTTCACAAGCTATAAATTACAATAGTAAATATCTTAAACTCGGATTTATTTTCAATTCATTTGAGGCCTAACTTGATACCATAAACTTAAATATTGTTTCTTAAATAACTCTTACTAAATATCAAATATAGATATGAAATATTATATAAGATGCTAAATATGAAATATTAAAGTGTTATCTCAAAACCCTAGATTATATTTCATCTTGAGATCCTCTACCCCGATTTGTCTACACCATCTTAACATAAGTTTACTTTAGGGATTCCTCCTAGGACACAGAAAATCTAAACTAAATAGAGATAGACAAGGCTATAAAGGTGACAATGGGTAGCTTGTCTAAATCACCCTAGGGTCTTGTAACTTGTGATTTAGGACTTTTACACCAAGTGAGAACCTATGAGGCAACATTTCGGAAATAGTGTCAGGGAAAAAGTCCATTATCCTTGTTACATAGTATTTTGTCACACCTCTTGTTCACTTCTTGTTCCATATCCCAAAGTGCCAAAATGTTGACAAGTATGAAGTGTACTCATCATCATACACATACAAAAACATCCCTAAAAAATAGAACAAAAAATGCCCTGACTCAATTCTAGAGAAGTTTCCCTAAAACCCTAGCTTTCAAGACTAGTGCTCTTTGCTCCACTACTAGCCCATGATGATGGTAGGTTGTAGGTATGTGACCTAGTGCTACCAATGCAGGTTTTAATATTAAAACCCACGCTGAACCTCTTCTAGCAGGTTTTCCCAAAATGGAGGAGAAGCTTCGTATGCTAGAAACTTCAAGAAACAACGAACTGGATGTTGTTGGTTGCAGATATGGCCGAGCTCTCCCATTTGGAGCTATTGATCCTACCACTAAGGGCATTCCCCTTGATATGTGGACCTTCCTCCCTCTTTTTTGGATCCCTAACTTCCTCTGCCTTCCTATAAATCAACTTTTCCATCCCCAAATGGTTGTTCATTAATTGCATGCATTCCTATGCTGAGATTATGCCCAAATTCTGCCCATCTATCTTGGAGAAGGAGTGCTTGAAGAGTCTTGGCTTGGACTTGGACATCCACCAAAAGGAGGTCTCCAACATCAAGGCACTGGTTGTATGCTTCCCTTTTTTATTTATCAATATATACATCTGATGTTCACTTTCCATAAATGTCTAAATATTTATGCATTCAACTTGATACTCCTTGATTTGTCGAGTAGTTTATGTTTGATATATACTATGTATGCTCTCGTATCTTGTGTTGTATTTTTATCTCACCTGCAGATACTTAGACATAAGGAGAAATCCTGGAAGCTAAGGGATCAAGGTCATCATAAAAGGATTGAGTGCTTAGCATCAGGGTGAGGTAGGTCTCTCTCTCTCTCTCTGCATTTTTTAACGTAAGCTAGGAAAGTCTGCATTAGTTTTTTTGCTAGACCCACTCATTGGGCTAGAGAGATCGCTTATGTCCGCATAAGGGATTTATCTTCACAACAATATCATGTTTTGAATATAAGAGATTCATTTGTTGAAGAACCTAGAATTAAAGTGAAAACAAGGTTCTGTAAGAGCATTTGGAAACTCCACAAAGTGAGCACATGCCCAAGAGGTACTCCATAAGAGCCTTTACTTGATCCTAGAACTAAAAAATAGTATAAAAGAAAAATTATCAAGGTCCCAAAATCCAAATATTGATGACCTCACTATTGTTGAATGACTTATGTTGTTTGAAATAAATCCTTCTGATCCCATCCAATTCACAATGGCTAGTAGGATGAGCATTTCAAACCATTGATTTTTTCCAGCATTGAGTGGTATCCTCATTATGTCCCTGAAGGGGCCATTCACAAGTTGCCTTAAATGAAAGGGAATAATGTTATATCCATTAGAGATTATGGAGGGAAATTCTAATGGTAATTCAGACTAACAGAGTGGCATATAGGGATGTGTTCATGAAACTCTTTCTACTCTCGCTGGAATATTATGCTATGGATCATTTCATAAGCCTACCAGAATATAATATATGCATGGGAAATGAAATAAAAAAATGTTTTTATGGATAGATAGGAAGATGAGAAGAAAATGTGTACTTGCTTGTTGCCATCACTATTGTCAAAGAAATAAGAATGAAACAACTAAAGAGTTAAAAAGAAGTTCAACCAAATTATTCAAAGACTCCATGTAGATATTAAACCTATAAAGGAAACCATACCCATTACCTTGATCCTCTCAAGGGTACACTTGATTTCCAATTAAAGAAAAAATATCCCCAAAACTTTAAAGTTGCATGAGAAACAATGATTGAAATTGAGAGAAATGTGATAGTCCTAGGAAAAGCAAGCCAACTTATTTCTATTAGGGCTCATGCTACCAGAAGTGGGCCAAGGAAAAAAATAATGAACACACCCCATCCAATCTCATATCCTATGACAACCTTAACTGAATCTATATAGAAGTTTATTTTACCCATTAGAACAAAACAATGTAGAATATAGTGGTGCAATTAGAAAGGGCACAACATAAAAAGTATTTTCCAAGAGCCAACGATGGATGTGAGGAGGCAACGATGGATGTGAGAAGCTAATACCTCCTCAAAAACCTAATCCCAGTTTCAATCAGAGTCAAAGGGTCCTTATCCCTTTGAACAATAGTCATGTAGCAGATCATGAAACATTCCCTTGTTGTAATGCTTGTGACAAACCTCATTATCAAGACACTTACCTCTATGTAAGAATTATTATAAGGTAGGAAAATAAATTAAACAAAGAATAATTAAATGGGAAGCATTATCATGTAGGAAAATAAAGCCAACAAAGAATAATCAAAAGGGAAGTATTATGAGGTAGGAAAAGAAAATAAACAAAGAATAATATCCTCATTTCGAATGAGGAGATTTCCAAATGATTATGATAGAGTATGATTTATATCTAGCTGCTTTTGAGAATATATAGAGATATTTTATGGATGCATATACTTATCTTGGCATTACCCTTATGGTAATGTAATTATTGACCATTTCTCAACAATGATGTGATGTATCGATGGTAATTGTATGAGTACTTTATATTGATTATCTATTATAGGACATTGTGAGATGAGATTGATCATGGGTTTTAATATTTTATGATGTTTTCTAGTATAATGGACATGTTTCAATTGTGATGATCACATGCGGGATATAATTTTATTAGTGGATGCTTTGTACATAGCCAAATTTATTAGAATCATGGATGATTATTGAGGGTTGATGATATTGTACCCCTCATGTGAGAGCGTCGTAGTGCAAGAGATGATTATTATGGGCCTATTATGATGTTTGATGCACTTGCTATTGATTTTCTTAGAGCACTCCATCTATTACATGGATTTCATGGTGATATGTCATATCTCTAGAAGTTGACCCTATATTTTACCATGTATGACTACTATCCTAGGTCACTTCACATCTTTGACATGTTTTGAAGCTGGGATTACATTTTTTTATGGAAATACACATTATTTTGGTGGGTCACCCACTTATCGACACACATGTGAAGGCATTTCCCTTGATCTATTATTATTTTATTATTGGACAGGGGTTATACTAGTATGTGGAGATTAATTTGGTTTAAGTTGACTTAACACATGATTCATGATGAATTTTATTGCTTATTAAACTTTCTTTGAACATATCCACCTCAGTTGGTTCGGTTTATGGAGATCATTGTTCTTGGGAGGTGAGTCATACCCATATGGATCTCACAAATGCCATTCTTAAGGGGAGGATTCACATCTATTTAGGATTTTGAACCAAACTTACTACTTGGAATCCCACATGTTCCATTCCTTTGACACATTTGACTTTTTAAAGGATATATTGGTGAGTTTTTAGGGGAAAACCTTATTTTCCATGCTTGGAGGTCACACATTTGATGGTTTTGGAGGCTATGAGATGGTCATTTGGTTCATTTTTAACATGTTTGTTGCCTCATATTGGGTTGACGTACTTCAGGAGGTTATTATTCATGGCTTTAATTTAATTATCATCCAATTTTGAGGAGGATGTCTACCTTCTTGGACCATCTATCTGTTGGAGATTATAAATGTGGCATTAGTCCACCATAGAATATTATTTTGTTGACTTCCTCTCAATTTAGTTGGAGGATATAAGTTTCTCATCATTTCCTAGAGTAAACCTATGGTTAGTTATGGATAATAATAAAAAATTGTGTGTACAATACTATTAAACTAGAATCTATAAATAAGAAGCTCCTCCATTTGTAATGGTTGCAAAAAGAGCTCATAAAGCTTTTGGGATAAAATTGTTGATTTTTTGTCTAAGAACTTTTGAAATGAATATGGTTCTTTGTTGAATGTGTGGTGTATTTTATTGGTGCATATTGGTGACTAACATTACAGATTTGTGGAGGAAAAATATTACTACATTGGAAGAGGTTATGTGTGATAGTCCCTAATCCTAGTGGGAAAGAAACTTTGATGTGATGCAATATGTTTCCAAGAATAAAAGTTTGAAGCAATGCAATACGTTGTGTTCAAGAAAGTTTATGTGGGATACAATGCAAGCATGTAACTTTCTAGAAGAAGAAAAAATAAAGTCTTGAATTCAGGAGATCCAACCTAAATGGAAAATACAAAAATAATTTGGTTTAAAAGTTTTAAATCTAGACTTGTCATATCGAAATAGTTATGCACCACCCTAAAAAGAAAAAAAGTATCATTTTGTATCAAACGGAAACACAACTTTGGGAAAAATGCTTCCTTGACCAAATTATTGATAGATGGGGTGAAATGGAATGGTCTCTCCCCACACTCTCTTGTTACTCTTGTATCAAAAACCATATATAATATTGTTGATTACTTTCAAAACCTATGAAATGTGCTTGAATTCATATAGAAAATGTCGATGCAGAATAGTAAAATAGTCTTATGGACACAAAATTATTTGTATTCCTTTCAACACACACTCAACAACCTAAGTCGATTTTACCCTCGCTTTACCAACTCTAGTGAGGGACTCTAGTCTAGTGGGGGAGAAAATAGACTTAACCATTGAGGACACCATTCATGAGTGGACGATTTCATTTTCTTCCTATTTTCATCAATACATCAGCAAAGTTCGTAAAGTGAGAAATATAGCTTAACCTTAAAGACCATTAGAGAAAGGATGATGTTTCATGTGTCACAGAGTTAGAAAGTTTAAGCAATTATGAGATATAACCTAAGGAAAAACTTTGTGCAAAAATATTATGTTTCCTTGTGATATTCCTTAATTTTTAGGTTATAGTATGGAATTCATCTTGGTTGACTCATGTTGTATTACTATGTGCCTCAATGCTTATGTTGCAATGTAATTTTCATTAACAATTATATTGCATTGTGACGTTCCTAAGGTGTTATGCTAAATTGCAACATTCTTCAATGCTTATTCTGCATTATGGCATTAATCTTAGTTGACTTATATTGAAATGTTACATTCCTAAATGATTGTGTTGCATTGTGACATTCATCAAGGGTTATGTCACATTGCAATTTCCATTTTGGTTAACTTATGTCACATTTCAATGTTCATCAATGGTTATGTCATATTGAGAAATTCATCTAAGGATTGTACAAATAAATGTCAACAAAAGTTAAGCACATACTATGTCAATGATTATTAATCAATGCAAATCTAAACGTCAACAACACATTACAGTCAACCATTGTTAACCAAATTCAACCTACAATGAACCATAGAAAACCATTATGCTCTCTACTCCTCCAAATTCAGCCATAGTCATTTATTGTTAATAATATTTAACCTTTGACACACTCAAGAAATTTTAACTATAGTCAAATACCATTAACAACAATCTATTATAACCAACTACAATCAAAAAAGGATAACCATATTCAATCTATGATCCACCATAGTTAATCATTAAAAACCATAATGAATTGAAGTCAACTTATGTTGCATTTTGACATTCTTTAGTTTTTATGTATAGTTTTGAAATGATACTTCTTTTATATACAAAAAATTATTTGCGTTAATAACTAGAATAAACGAAATAAATAGAACATACACAATATGCACCATTTCCTATTACACAAGGATATTACAACAATTATGAAATCAAAATAAGAGGTTGGATGTAACAATTTGGCATCTTTTATTAGTAATGCCCTTTTTCTAGGAGTTTCATACAAATCTCATATCCCCATAATAAATAAATAAATAAATTATTTGAGTATTAACTTCATTAAAAAAAACATGTAGAAATTCCTTGTAGATTCAAGCTGCTCATTGTAATATGTTAAAACGATATACTTGAATCTAATCTACACATTAGCGGAAACAACTAAATGATTGTGAAATCGGGTAGCATACAAGAGAAAGAATTAAATCAACTCATTACACGATGATTTCCCGGGGAAAGCCATAACTAAAAACCCCTGCTATCTGTTTATTGCATTAGTCAACAAATATGAGAATATTACAATGCCTTTCTCAAGGTCGAGCAACTTCTACACTATCTCAGATCTATCTCACAATTTCCTAAACAATCCCAGGCCAATACTTAACCAATTTTTTGCTTTCCCAATTCCCTATTTACTTGCATTGTTTCCTTGGGAATTTGCCCCCTAATAATTAGGGAAGTTCCTCAATTCGAATTGTGTAATCCTTATAGGCCTTCCTCTAATTGCATGCACCACCTGTACAATTCGGATGATTATACAATTGATAATACACTATCCCTAAACTCCAATCTCAAGTGGGTAATTCTCATATCTGAAATGCATGAGTTATTTATGAGTGAATCATCATTTTACTGGTTTATCACTGTAGGCAACACCACACTACGCTGCAGGCAGTACCACACTACTAGACCTCCCACTATTTCCTCCAACAGTTGGAACTAGTTTAACTAAATTTAACTCATTTAAACTTAATTAATTAATTACAACTCAAAATAAGCTCAACAAAGCTCCTATAAAGTAGAAGACACTCTACATGACTCAAGTTAGACCCTCAACTTAGATCAATTGAGCCAACTAAGTCAAATTAACTTAGTTAACTAATGCAAGTTTTCATGAGATGTGGAATTACGATTTTATTCCCAATTTAATTCAAGAACAAAATTAAATTAGTACTTTCTTGTTGCATTTTCAACACTCCCTCTCAATAAGAAACGTACTATATTCTACCTCGATCCTGCCTCTATGAAACTCGAATTTGCATCTTGACAATGCCTTTATCAAAATATTTGCATCTTGTTCCTCTGTAGGAATATACTCCAACAACATTATTCTCCTCTGCACACAATCTCGTAGATGGTGATACCGAATGTCGATATGCTTTGACTGATCATGAAAAACTAGATTCCTAGAGAGTTTGATACAACTTCGATTTTCATAGTAAACCAATGTAGGATCCATTTGTTGACCACATAACTCAAAAAGGATCTTCCTCATCTAGATAGCCTCACAAGTTGCTTGACTGGCATCCATATACTCTACTTTTGTCGAACTAAGTGCAACTGATCTCTACTTCTTGTTGTACAAAGAAAGTTTTGCTGACCCAATACTAAATATTCCCCTCGATGTGCTCTTTCTGTCAGATGGACTCCATGCCCAATCTGCATCTGTTAAGCCTTGAAGCTTCACTTCCTCTGTCCATCTATACCAAAGACCAAATTGAGTGGTGCCTCTAAGATATATCAACGCATGTTTAGCTACCTTCCAATAGAGTTTGGTTGGATTAACCATAACTTGACTAAGTTGGTTAACTGCAAAACATATGTCCATTCGTGTGTTCACCAAATACATAAGTGAACCCACAAGTTTCCTATAAATAATAGCCTCCACTACTTCACCTGAAGTAGCATCTTCCTTCCTCCAATTTCCTACTAGAGGAGTCTCCATGGGTTTGTTGCTCTCCATGTGGAACTTCTTCAATATATTGTTAGCATAATTTCCCTGAGAGACAAACAATTACTCATCTCCTTGCCATACTTCCATACCAAGGAAATAATGCATGAGCCCCAGGTCCTTCATCTTGAATTATCTTGCAAGATCCTCTTTGCAAGATTTTACCAGCTTCTCATTACCTGTTAGAATTAAATCATCGACATATAATACTATAATCAACAATTTACTTTCAACCACAATATGTTAAAGACTTGCATTTGCTTCACTTTTGGTGAAGCCCAACCTGGTGAAATAGTTGTCAATCCTTGTGTACCAAGCACGGGGTGCTTGTTTCAATTCATAGAGTGCTTGCTTGAGTCTGCACACATGTGACTCTCTGTTGAAGGTCTCAAATCCTTCTGGTTGCTCAATGCACACCTCTTCCTCAATCACACCATTGAGGAATGTTTTCTTCACATCCATCTGATGTATCTTCCATCCCACGTGTGCTGAAAGTGATAGAATAGATTTGATTGAAGAGTATCTTGGTACTAGAGAAAGTGTCTCCTCGTAATCAATTCTCTCCACTTGAGAGAACCCTCTGGCCACAAATTTGGCCTTGTGCTTCTCCACACTCCCATCTACTACTTTCCTTACCTTTTAAAGCCATCTGGAACTCACCATTCACTTGTTTGCTGGTCTTGGGACCACTTCCCAAACATTGTTTCTAATAATGGAGACAAACTCCTCAAAAATGGAATCAACCCATACTGGTTTCTACACTTCTTCCTGGAATGAGGATGGCTCAAACTCTGTAGTCTCACTCATCAGATCCATGTAGCCAGTGTACCAATATGGTGACCTCCTCTACCTGCGTTGTGATGTGGGTGCTCCCAAATTCTCTCTAGCATCATGCATAAATATGTCAGCCTCTCTGGTGTCCTTCCTTCCATCTCTAGAAGTCTCTATATGAGTGGTTGCTTCCACTCTCTGCTCCTCTGCATTTGGCTGCTCCAAATCATCTTGAGGTTCTTCCTTGGAGCTAAAATGTCCTCTTCTCCAAGCAACCAAAGCTCCCTCTCAAGGGAACATATCATGGACTTATCTTCATCTAACTTCACATCTCTACTAACCATTGTCATCCCATGAGATGGAAAGTACACCCGATATTTGTGAGGTGTATCAATGCGCCCCACAAATATGCCCAACTCAGTTGTTGGTTCTAGCTTTTGCCTTGCATCCTTGGTAACATGACAGTAGACTGATGAACAAAAGATCCTGAAGTGCGCCACATCTAGTTTATTCCCTGAAAAACCTTCTTCTGGTGTACTCATCCTGAGAATCCGATGAGGACTCTTGTTCTGCACATATACAGTTATGTTGCATGCTTCATCCCACAAGTGCAACAGTAGGCCCTGGTCATGTATCATCACTTGTGCAACTCCCACAATACTTTTGTTCTTCCTTTCAGCTACCACATTTTGTTGTGGGTTATGGGGTGCTATTAACTCTCATCGAATTCCTTCTGATGCACAGAAGTTCTTGAATTCATTTAACACATATTCTAAACTATTAACGCTCCTAAGACCTTTAACTTTCCTTCTAATGTCTTTCTCAACAAGTGCTTTAAATTCACAAAATTTATTGAACGTTTGCTCCTTCTTATGCATGAAGAAAATCCAACACTTGTGAGAAAAATAATCTACAAATATTACATACTACCTGTGCTTAGTTGTGGAGGTTGTCAAGAACGGTCCACACACATCTGAGTGAACTCTTTCAAGGATCACTTGCACTTAACTTTCCTTATCATGAAAGGTATATTTGGTGTACTTCCCCAATTTACAACCTTTCATTGTTTCTCTCTACTCTAGTGTACCCTTTGGAAGTCCTATAGACATTTGTTACATTATCTTCAAAGCTCCATGGTGCAAGTAACCCAATATTCTATGCCACAACTCACTGAGGTCTCAGCTCTGCACCTTCTCTGCTTTTGTGCTCAAAGTAGCACAGTATTCTACATATAATTTGTAGAGGTTCTTCACCTGAATCATGATCCGCTTCACTCGTCTCAATCCTTTGTGACGAAAGAAAACCTTTCCTTTACTAAATATCACATTGTAGCCACAATCCTCCAACATGGCTACTGAAACCAAATTCTACTTCAAACCCGGCACATACATGATGTATTTTAATGTGAGAGGAGAACGAGACTCCCTCTGAAAGGTAATAGTATCGATGTTGGTCGCGCTATAGCTCTCATCATCTCCCATTTCAATGTGCATCTAGATGTCCTTCTCCTCTAAGTCACTAAAGAATTCTTTTTTGTTGGCCATATGGAATGCGGCTCCACTATCCAAATACCACACACTACCCATCACCGATGCCACCATGCAAGCGATGAGGGTGAAATCCAACTTGAATTATGAAGCAAGAGCTTCACCTGCACTCCTCTTAAGGTCTTCTTGTCGGCCTTCTTGTGTTGTAACTTCATGAAATAGTGTCCCAACTCATGATAGTGAAAAAATTTAATCTTCGACGTGTCCTTCTTCTTGTCACCCTGACTGGAATCTGATTTGGAATGGGTGGCCTCCCTTTCCCTTTCTTTGCCTTTCTAGCTAAGGCACAGTTCTCCTCATCATCATGCTTGGATGAGGATCCATCTCTGGTGTTCCACGCACTGAATCTCTTCTTGCACCAAGTCAGACTATGAATGCTCCAACTCTGGTAGCTTCTCTCTCCCATTTACTGAGTCCTAGTAGTTGTGCCAGCTCTTAGGAAGGCCTAGAAGTGTTAGGTTGACCAAATCGTCTTCAAAAAATATAACACCAACACTTCCAAGCTCATACTTACATTGGGTGAACTTGGTCAAGTACTTTGGTAATGTGTCGCCCTTCTCTGTCTTTATTTTCTTGAGATTTTCCTTCAGTGCCAGCTTCTTGCGGTCACTGTTTTTTTGAAACAGGTCTATCAAGGTCTTCCACATTGCATGTTGAGTCTCCTTACTGTGGAGGTTCGAGACAATATGATATCGAACTCCTTCTGGGGAAATCCTTCTCACCTTTGCAACATATTTTCTCCACTTTGCCAAATCTTGAGCATCAGTTGCTAGAGGCTTAGTAATATCTTTGTGTATGAATTCCATAAGCCCGTTTTCTTCCAACACTACCTCCATCCTATCCTTCCAAGCAATATAGTTCAAACTACTCTCAAGGGCATATTCAAGTCTCAAACCATAGAACGAAATCTCGTTGACTCTAAAGTATGATACTACAAATTCAATTTCATCTACAAAAGACAAACTCATATTCTCCTATTTTAGAGTGATTTTTGCTCTGATACCATGTATAAATTCCTTGTAGATTCAAACTGTTAATTGTAATATGCTAAAACAATAGACTTGAATCTACTCTACTCATCAGTAGAAATAATTAAATGATCATGAAATCACGAAGCATACAAGAGAAAGAATTCAATCAACACATTACACAATGATTTCATAGGGAAAGACACAGCTAAAAACTCCTACTATATGTATATTGCATTAGTCAGAAAATATGAGAATATAACAATGTTTTTCTTAAGTGCAGACAACTACTGCACTATCTCTATCTATCTCAAAACTTCCTAGACAAGACCATGCCAATACTTAACCAATTTTCTTATTTCCCAATTCCTTATTTCCTTACATTTTTTCCTTGGGAATTAACCCCCTATTAATTAGGGAAATTCCTCAATTGGTATTGCGCAATCCTCATAGGCTTTCCTCTTACTGCATGCACCACCTGTACAATTCATATGATTATACAACTAATATTACATTGTCCCTGAACTCCAATCTCAATTGGGTAACTCTCATATCTGACATGCATGAGTTATTTATGAGTGAACCATCAGTTTACTGGTTGATCACTGCAGGCAACACCACACTATTAGACCTTCCCCTAGTTCCTCCAACAGTTGGAACTAGTTTAACTGACTTTAACTCAATTAAATTGAATTAATTAATTACAACTCAAAATAAACTCAACCAGGGCTCCTATAAAGTAGGAAACACTCTACATGACTCAAGTTAGACCCTCAAATCAAATTCACTGAGCCAACAAAATCAAATTAACTTAGTTAACTAATACAAGTTGTCATGAGATGTGAATTACAATTTTATTCCCGATTTAATTCAAGGAAAAAGTTAAATTAGGATTTTCTTTTTGCATTTCCAACAAAATAAACTTGCAACGAAGTTTCTTAAGGGTATACAAAGTGGAGACTCTCAAACTGTGCAAATACCAACCAAGAAATTTTTAATTGTTATGTTAAATTATGGAATTCATCTTGGTTGAATCATGTTGTATCATTACATGCCTCAATAGTTATGTTGTATCATATTGTGTTGAGAATTCAATAGGGCAGTAAGTATGTTAATTATCTTTTTAACTTGATAATTGTTTGTGTAATCTTTTTCTTTATTAGATTTGTTCCCTATTATTACAGTGTGATATACATCAAACAACTACCAAAACAATAAGAACAATGACATAGTATATAGGTTACAAGCCAGGGCCAAAACCCATCCTCTTGAGGGGAAAACCCTTAAATCTCTTCTCTTCTTATAGATCGTTCAATTTAAAAATACCGTGACCTAATGACTCAGACAAATACCCTCCAAGATCAATATCAACTCAACCTCCCACTACAAAGACTTCGACCTCCTTTTGTAGATCCGAAATTGTTTCTCTTGACAATTGCTAACTATTTTTGCTCCTCTTAGAGACTTCGATCTCTTTCATATAGCCTTCTCTTCCCTTCGCTTTCCTTTCCTTAATCATTAGGGCCAACTAGATTCCCTAAGTGACCTTTGCTTGCCTTTCCTTCTCTCTTTATTTCAAGATCGAACCAAAGATTGTTCCAGCACAGAAACACTAACTTCGACTTTCACAAAGAGAGAGAATTAGATCAAGCACTTCGACTTCTTCGACTTCATCTTCATTCCCTTTTCTTCGACCTTTCTTCTTCCTCTTCTTCGCATAGAATGAGATGAGTGAGTGAGTCTAATGGAGGAATATTTCCTCTCTATATATAGGCTTCTTCAAGGGTAGATGTGGCTCTTCATGTAGGCCGACTTGATCTTGGAGGTATTTGGACACTTTAAAGACAAATAATTTTTTCAATATACAATGTGCCCATAGGGTCTTCAATATATGACAATGACTCTTAAACCTAGGACAAACCCTAGAAGCACTCAATGGGTGCTTGACCTATAAAATAAAAGAACTTGATCATGATACCCATGCTCCAATAATAATAATTTATTTTCATTTTATAATTGACAAGAATACATTTAAAACTTATGAAGGTCGAACCTAGTTTTACATTTTTCAACACTCCCTCTTAATGAGGGAGGTATTCATAATAGGTACATGGTCATTCTCAACTTGAAGAGATCTCATAAAAAAAGTCGGATTGGCAACCCATCAGTGTAGCACCATATCAACCAACATCGTTACATAGAAAGGCATTGACTAACAACTCTATCCACATTATCAGAGCATAATGTTGGGGAGACCAATTATTCATAGACACCATAATCATTGTCTCTCAAGGTACATACTCCACCCCGGTGCTCACCTAGTATGACCTTCCTTTGGACTATTCTTATCTTAGATAGCTAGTCCTCAAAGAATAACGGTCCATGACTACTCTTGTCTTGAATGCCCTACCACATTCTCAAAGAGTATTGAATGCCAGATGGTTACCCAATCCTCCATTATTTCTTCCCAAATGAAGATAAGAATGTAGTGTCTATCTCTCCCTCTCAATTAGGGAGGATACATCAACCAAACCAAGTTTGTCTCTCAAATATACAAGCTTCTTGTTTGGAAGTGACTTTGTTAATATGTCAACTACCTGCTCATCTGTAGAGATATATTGTAGCTGCAGCACGCTATTTTGTACAAACTCTCGAATATAGTGATACTTGTTGTTTATATGCTTTGTTGTTCCATGAAACACTATATCTTCATACAAACATATACAACTGGTGCTATCACAAAGTATCACTATAGGGTTCATCGGTCCTTCAAATAGGTCGGATAACAACTTCCTTAACCATATTGCTTCTCTGCTTACTTCACATATTGCAACGTATTCAGTCTCCACACTACTCAAAACAATTGTGTTTTGATTTATACTCATCCTTAAAACCATGGAGGATCCCAAACTAAAACACCCTCCTATAGTGATCCTTCCATGCAGCTCACTGCCTCCCCGATCGGAATTTGTATATTCAATTAATTGGACATTATTCCTTCTATCATACTTCAGACAGTAGTGGATGGTTCCTCGTAGATATCTCATAATATGTTTTGTTGATACCCAATGATCATGCTTCGGCTCCACTTGGAATTGACTGTGAACATTTACTACAAATCATATGTTTGTTCAAGTATTCACCAAGTACATCAATGAGCCAATAAGTTGCCTATACTTGGAAGGATCCACAGAGCCAGATTCAGAACTCCTTAGTCTCTTCAAGTTTGTGATCATCAGAGTGGTCATAGGTTTGCAATCCATCATGTCAAACCTTTTCAATATCTCTATCACGTACTTTCCTTGACCCAAATAAACTTCATCGGGTCCTTGCCATACTTCTAGTACCATATAGTAATGCATCAAACCAATATCCTTCATGTAAAATTATGTTGCTAGTTGCTTCTTACATTCTTCAATTTGACCTTCTACACATGTCAAGAGAAGATAATCTACATACAAATGAATGATTACAGGTTCACCATCTACAACCTTAATATAAAGGTTTGAATCAGTAGAACCTTTTGTGAAGCCTATTCTTTATAGTTATTCTTGCATACCATACCCTTGGTGCTTTCTTGAGGCCATATAATGCTTTCTTCAATATGAAAACATATGCCTTCCTATCTTTAGTTTCGAATCCCAAGGGTTGCTATATATAGACTTCTTCATCTATTGTGCCATTCAGAAACGCAGTCTTGACATCCATTTGGTGAATGTTCCATCCCATCAATGCCGCCAAAGAGACTAATAATGGAATCATCTTATATCTTGTTGTTGGAGCAAATGTTTCTTCATAATCAATGCCTTCAAGTTGAGAGAAGCCTCTAGCCACAAATATTTCTTTATACTTATCTATACTTCCATCATCTACACGTTTGATCTTATAGATCCACTTGGAAGTAACCATATATTTGTCTTCAGGCCTAGGTATGATCTCCTAGAATCCATTCTTCATTATAGATTGATACTCTTCATTCATGGCATATTTCCATTTTTTATTATTTACAACCTCTTCAAAAGTGGATGGTTTTGCTTCTATCAGTTTTTTCATGTATGCAACATATTCAGAATAGCTCTTGGGTTTCCTGCTTTCTCTGAATGAGTATGTCATTGCTCCATGACCTTCTGCATCAACTAGTGTACATTTCGACCAATTAGGTATTTTCCTTCTTTTAGGGATGAGCGTAGGTTGAACATGTTCACATGGACCTTCTTCTTCATGGTGTGATTATTCTTTCCCTTAGTCAAGTTCCTCCTCAAATATCAGAAATTCTTCATCATCAGAGTCTATAGAAAGTTCTTTTGATTTCTTAAATGCAATGCTCTCATCAAATATGACATCACGACTGGCTTCTAGGTGATTTCCATCTTTCATGTAGATCCTATAAGCTTTTTATGAGTTTTTATACCCAACAAATGTTCCCTTCATGCTGGAAGGGTTCAACTTCTTTCTTTTGTCCTTTGGTACATGGATATATACAGGACACCCAAAGATCTAGAGATGCTCTACAGATGGCTTCTTTCCAGTGAACACCTCTTTCGGAGTTTTGTTGTCTAGAGATCTGTGGGGACTTCGATTCTGAATGTCGAAAATTGTCTTCGTGGCTTCTCCCCATAGAAATTTAAGTAGATCTTGATCATGTAACATTGATTTTACACTTTTTTCAATGGATATATTCTTTCTTTCTGCAACTCCATTTTGTTCAAGATTATATGGGACTATCAGCTCCCTCTTAATTCCTGACTCCTTACAGAATGTTATGTTTCTTTGGATGTGTATTCTCCTCCGTTATCATATCTTAGTATCTTCATTATTCTTTCTGTAAGGTTCTCCACTTTAACATTGAATTCTTGAAATTTTGTAAATACGTCATCCTTGGTCATCATTAAGTAAAACTAGGTCTTTCTTGAATGATCATCTATAAATTTGACATAATATAGATGACCTCCAAGTGATTTAGAAGTCATAGGGCCACATACATCGAAGTGAATTAGATCCAAGATTTCTTTTGATCGTGAAGCACTGCTTCCAAATGGTCTCTTGGTATTCTTACCCAATGCACATCCCTTACAAACACCTTTATGATCTTCCTTCAGATTAGGAATTCCATCTACTATGGAACTTAGAGTTGGAAGGACTTTCAACTGTAGATGACGAAATATTCTATGCCAAAGTTCACATGGGCTAATTTCAATGTGAACTAGGCTTGGACCACAAACGATATCAGTTTCTAGAGTCTTCCTTCTCGAATTCCAATAACTTTGGCTTGATCTATACTTGAGTATTTTCCCCAAACAATGAGCTTTCCATCAATGAAGGCTAATTTATCACCCTTATCTTCTAGACTTGAAATAAAAAGTAAGTTCTTGTGTAAACCTGGAATAGATAAAATATTGTTGAGGTGAATGTTGCTTCCATATTCCAGCGTTATGGAGGTTGATCCAATACCTTTCATGGGATAGCTCTTGTTATATCCAAGTTACAATGAATAAGCAGATTTTCCTTTTGATAAGGTCTTCAATTGATTGGAATGGCTAGTCATGTGCCTTGATGCACCACTATCAATTATCAAAATGTCGTCGTCTTGGAATGTGCCAGAGAGAGTTGAGAAGAGACCTTCATTTTTTTCTTCGATTGATACCTTCTTTGAAGTAAATAAGAAACTCCATCCTTCATTGATACCTTTATTGAGATGGCTTGTGATCTTCTTGATGAGCTTCTTCACTATAGATGAGATCTTCATGATGCCCTCAGGTAACCTTAGCTCTGATACCATGTTGAGAATTCAATAGGGCAGTAAGTATGTTAATTCTCTTTAACTTGATAACTGCTTGTGATAACTTTTTCTTTATTATCTTTGTTCCTTATTATTATAGTGTGAGATACATCAAACAACTACGAAAACAATAATAACAGTGACACAGTGTATAGGTTGCAAGCCAGGGCCAAAATCCCTCCTCTTGAGGGGAAAACCTTTAAATCTCTTATCTTCTTATAGATATTTCAATTGACGAATACCATGACCTAGTGACTTAGAAAAATTCCCCCCAAGATCAAGATCAACTCAGCCTCCCACTACAAGGACTTTTCCCTCCTTCTATAGATCTAAAATTTTGTCTCCTGGCAACTGCTACTGCTCCTCTTAGAGATTTTGATCTCCTTCATATAACCTTCTCTTCCCTTCGCTTTCCTTTCCTTGAGTCTTAGGGCTAGTCAGATACCCTAAGTGACCTTCTCTTGCCTTTCCTTCTTTCTTTCTTTCAAGATTGAACCAACGATTGTCCCAGCGTAGAAACCCCAACTTCAACTTTCACAAGAGAGAGAATTAGCCCAAGCACTTTGACTTCTTTAACTTCCTCTTCATTCCCTTTTCTTCGACCTTTCTTCTTTCTCTTCTTCGCATAGAATGAGATGAGTGAATGAGTCTAATGGAGGACGAATTCCTATCTATATATAGGCTTCTTCAAGGGTAGACACAGCTCTTCATGTAGGCCGACTTGATCTTGGAGGTATTTTGACACTTTAAAGACAATTTTTTTTTTCTTTACAAGATACAATATGCCCATAAGGTCTTCAATATATGAAAATGACTCTTAAACCTAGGAAAAACCCTAGAAGCACTCAATGGGTGCTTGACCTATAAAATAAAAAGAACTTGAGCATGAAACCCATGCTCCAATAATAATAATTTCTTTTCATTTCATAATTTACAAGAATACATTTCATACTTATGAAGACCAAACTTAGTTACACATTTTTCAAAATATTGTTCAGTAAGGATTATGTCACATTTTTGCATTCCTCAAGGGTTATGCTAGATTGTAACATACATGATTGGTTATGTTGCATTTTGATGCTCATCTTAATTTATTTATATTTCAGATGTTATAATCCTCAATGGCTATAATGCATTGTGGCATTCATTAAGATTTATGTCACATTGCAACATTTATCTTGGTTGACTTCTGTCATATTAGAATGTCCATCAATCATGTTATGTTATGTTGCAACATTCATCAAGAGTTATGTAAACAGAAGTGGACCAAAAATAACCAAATACTATAATCAATTATTATTGATTAATGTAAATCAAAGTTAGTCACACACTATAGTAAACCATTGTTAACCTAAATCAACCTATAATCATCCATAGTTAGTTATTATGGTCTCTACTCAACCAAATTCAACCATCATATTTAACCATAGACACTTTTAATTAATAATAATTAATCTTTAACACACACAAACATGGTTACCCACAGTGAAACAATATCAACCATAATTAATTATAATAAACCAAAATCAACCAAAGATAACCATACTCAATGATCTATGATCAATAATTGTTAGCCATTAAGAACCATAATGAACCAAAATCAACTTTTGTCAAAAATAATTAGCCATAGTCAAACATGATCAATAAAAATTAACCATAGTGAACAATGATAAACCCTTTCAACATGGTCTACTATCATCAATTGTAGTGTAATGCCCTTCCCCCACATCTACCCAAGTAACTAGCCAACCGAGGTAAACATGTGATGAGAAGTTACTATGATATGATTCGACCTCCTAGGTGACCTTAAGGAAGTGGAATCGACGGAAACACACCATACCAGACCTTCAACACCTGCTACAGGACTCCCAGAATGCATCCCAGTCATTCCCCTGACCAACCCTTGGGTCCCACTAAGATTTTACACCACTAAACCCCTGGACGCTCCCTTGATATGGACAAGGATGCGTCTGAGAACCTCTAGACGCACACACAACATGGGTATGCATGTGTCTAGGGACTTTTCTCCTCAAACCTGTGCCTGTGACTCCGAGATTTGTGACACTTTTCAAGCCCAAAATCCAGATCACTGCCTAGAAACCCCTGTAGTTTTCATAATCCATAAATTACATAATGACAAGACTTACAAATCAAAAACTGACTCCATGACTAGGTCTGACCATCCCTAAGTAGGGCTGGCATTCTGTCAACCACTTGGCATCAATGCAATCTACAAGAAATGAATACAAGACAAAGCATAAATTACTGATGACTCATGTGAGACTTGAAAAGAAGGATCACCACCCTCTTCCTTTAATTTTTTTGACATCAATTAGGTCTCGCATCCATTATCCTTTCAGTTACAAGTAAATACATGAAATAACCATGACTATAACCAGTCACATAATCATACTTATTACTAGAATTAAACCACATAAATAAAAATGATATAACAACAATTAAAGTCACATAATAACAAGTACAAAAGGAAGAGAACTTACATTTTATTAAACATAGGTGACAGTCAACCAAGTTTGGGACTTCCATGTACCACCCAACCATAGACATGGTTGAACCAAATCTTTCTTTTAGTCAATCACCCTTGTTCCATATTCCAAGCATGAATGTGGGATCTCATGGATAAACCAATCCAAAAACAACCAAGGGAATCTAGAGGTTAAACCACCTCCACCCTCACCAAACCATGATCTCACCAAAACCGTCATCGATATCACAAAACCAAACCGAGTTTGGAATGCCTCTGAAATCCATCACTATGTCCTAAATTGAAACACAAGTCTCTGGGATTTACCACAATCCACACTAGATCACTAGGCCCTAACCAAGACTCCACCCTCGGGCTTTACCGTGTATCCCACAAAAATTAGTCAAGGGATTCCTAGGCCTTTGAGAATTTTCCTAAAACCACCTCCGCGCCGATTCTGAAACCATCTGGAAATTCCAAAGCTCACTGACAAAACAATCCCATCACACCATGGCTATTTGGAAAAAGGAAAGGCAAGGTTGAAAACCATTGTCATAACCCAAAAAAACCATGCCACCGATATTAAGAGAACTATATACCAACATGCAAATCCATGCATGTCAAAACTAGCTAGGAAATCACACATGCAATATGTTACCTGCAAGTATTCCTATTGAAGTTTTTTGATCCTACTCCTCCTTGCTTGATCTTTTCTTTCCCTTCCTTTCCTTGTCATTCCTTTGCTCGATTTTCCTTTCCTTGCTCCAAAGCTAGAATGCTCCATGAAAACTCCAAGTGTCCAAGAGTGTGAGAGAGAAATAATAATGAGAGAGCTCCAAAACTGAACTGACCAAAAGCAATGAATTGATCATCGTAAGCCGTTTTATCAATGAGGCCTCTATTTTCTTCATTTTCCATTATTTTCCTTCATTTTTCTCCTCACATGCAACCTGTGACCTTTCAACTTCCTTTTCCCCTATTTTCCTTTATTTCCGTAAATAAATGTGCCAAAGTACCTTTCTCCTTTTTTAATTCCTTAGCCATTGCCTTCTCCAATTTCCCTTAGCCATAAACATATCTAGTGATGCCCACTAGGATATCTTTTCTCAACATTCAACTTGGAATAAGTGTCCCTTAACCATGGTCTTATTTTTCCTTTATTAACTTTTATTACATGAACTTTTAACCAAGGGTTGTTACAGACCCCTCCCCCTTGGGGAACACCATCCTCGATGTTAAACCACACCAACACCTCCACAAAACTGCTGAAAAGAAAAAATAGTGCCCATGGAGCTTTAGAACTTAGCTCGTTGTAGTATTTACAATGAATGACCTACTCAAAAGAAAACAAGAAGACAAGATAACTACCATATCGCTTATTGGAGCTTTATAACTTAACACATGGTAGTATTTATATCCATATAAATATGTGCATATACCAAAACATCAGAAAAACATATACCAAACATCATACCAAAACTGCTTTGCCTCCATCGACAAACAAAGAAGGATACATGGCTCGTATCTGATCTGCCATCTCCCATGTAGCTTCTTCAAGCCCAAAGTTCTTTCACTACACTTTAACTTGCTCAATGGCTCTGTTCTTGAGCATGATCTTCTTCCGCTGCAATATGAATTGAGGCTCCGGATGGAATTCTCCTTCCTGCTCCACCTGCAATATAGACCAATCAATAACATGATCAACATCCTTTATATACCCTTTAAGCAATGAAACATGGAAAAGATCATGAAATTTCACTGTTCGAGGCAGTGAAAGTCAATAAGCCACTGGTCCAATCCTCTCAAGGATCTCAAAAGGCTCGCAATAACGTGGTGTCAACTTGGCACGCGATCCAATCCTCAAAGAGATCTTCTTGGGCTTGATTCACAAATATACGTGCTCCCCAACCTGAAACTCCTTAAATGCCCTGTGCTGGTCCGAATAACTCTTATGTCTATCCTATGATGCCTTTAGATTCTTCTTTATAACCTGCGTTTCATGTTCCATGTTTACCAACATATTCGCTCCAATAAGTACTATGTTCACTGAATCACTCTAGTTGATGGGAGAGTTACAACTCCGCCCATACAGTTCCTCGAAAGGACTCATCCTCAATGAATCTTGATAACTGCTATTGTAATCGAACTCTATCAGTGGAAAGTACTCTTCCCACTTTCAATGTTGATGCATCACATACATCCTCAACATGTCCTCTAATATCCTATTGACCCTCTTTATCTATCCATCTGTCTGCGGATGATAAGGTTGTACTGAAGGCAAAATATGTACTCAAACTTGCAAATAACTCCTTCAAAAACTTGGAAGTGAACTTTGCATCCCTGTCTGACACAATATTCTTCATAAATCTATGCAATCTAAAGATGCCCCTGATGAAGACCTGTGCTACAACACTCGTTGAGAATGTAGACTTTACTGGAATGAAGTGCGCTACCTTTATCAACTTGTCCACCACTACCATGATGGAATCATGTTGTCTCACTGTCCTCGGCAAACCTGTGATAAAGTCCGTGAAAATGACCTCCCATTTCCACTCTAAAATCAGAATTAGTTGTAGCATTCCACCATATGATTACACTCTACCTTCACCTGTTGAAAATCCAAGCACCTAGCCACAAACTATGCTACGTATCTCTTCAAATTTAGTGAATAATAGAATTTATTCAGTGTTGTCAGCGTCTTCTAATAACCTAGGCGACTTGAATATGGTTTCGCATGAAACTCCCTCAAGATCACCTTCTTGTGCTCACTGTTATCTGGCACATATATCTTGTCCCTAAATTTAACCAATCCATCTGTCGTAAGACGATAGTCCACATCCTGTGCACCTGCATTTGTACTTGTACATGTACCACTACCTGTACTTGTACGTATACCACTACCTGTACTCTGTTGCAACCTGTGCATGATCTCCATATACCTGTCATCATGCTAACCTTCTTGCAAGATCCTTGTAACAGTCCTAATTAAAAATATATGTAAAAATATATATAAGGCCACGATCATGGGACACATATTCCAAGATGAATGTTGGGAAAGACATCTTAATGGGTGTTCATTTGGTTTATTATGGCTAAGGAAATTGCAAAAGGCAATGGCAAAGGATTTGGAAAGGCGTGAGTTATTTATTGACATTTATTTATGAAAATATCGGAAATTAGGAGAAAAGGAAGGTGAAAGGTCATAGGTTGCATGTGAGGAGGAAAATGAAGAAAATAGAGGCCTCATTGATAAAAAGGTTTCTGAGGATCAGTGGGAAGGCTTGGTCAGTTCAGTTTTGGTAAAGCTCTCTTCTATTCTCTCACATACTCTTGGATACTTAGAGTTTTCTTGGAGCACTCTTGGAGGAGTGTAGCATACTTGGAGTTTTGGAGCAAGGAGGAAAAGGAAGAGCATGAAAGTGCAAGAGGACATTGGGATCAATAGCTACAAAAGGTTTTTCTTGTAGGTACCGAGTTGCATGTATGTTTCCTCACTAGTTTTGGCATGCATGGCACATGCATGTGGTTTCTTGGTTATGATCTGTCATTGGCATGGAGGATCTCCTAGATTGACAGTGGATTTTCCTAGTCTTGCCATTTCCTGGATAGTCATGGTGTTGTGGGTTCATTTCTTTGTTTTTCTGTTTGGTTCTCATGTTTCCTTTAGCTTGGGTTGAGTTACTAGTTCTTGGAAGCCCTGATTGGACAAATGCTCTGGAAACCCTATAATAGCTTGGGTTAAGTTACTAGTCGTGGAAGCCTTGGTTGGACAAATGCTCTCAAAGCCCTTGGTGGGTTGAGTTACTAGTCCTGGAAACCCTGGTTGGAAAAATGCTCTAGAATCCCAGTAGTAGTTGTGGGTTGAGTTACTAGTCCTGGAAGCCTTGTTTGGAACAAACACTCTGGAGCCCTAGAAGGTTTGGGTAGAGACCAATCTGATGATGTTTTTGTGATGTTTGACTGTGAGGTGGAATCACTATTTAATGGGTTGAGGTCGTTGGCCTTTGAAAGCCTTGGATGGTTTCAGATTGATGTGTTTTATGAGATCCCACATTCATGCTTGGAATATGGCATGGGGGTGACTCGCCGAAGAGAGATTTGGCTCAGCCATGTCTACGGTCAAGTGGAACATGGTAGTCCCATACCGAGTTGGATTTTTCATCATTAATATGAGGTTATTTCTCCTTGTTATCTCATGAGTATTATACTAGTTTATATGTAGATTATATGGTTGTTGTTTCCTTGGTATTTCTATTGTTATTATGTTGGTTATGAATATGTATTATGACAGTGGATATGTATGACTCCCATCACGTTTTTATGAATATGTATTATGACAGTGGATATGTATGGCTCCCATCACGTTTTTACTTGTATATGAATGAAAAATGTATATATGTCCAAATGGATGAAACTGTAGCTAAAAGTGATCAGGAAACAATGCCTTACAGTGAATCTCAGATAAGTATGAGACCCTTATGCTTAGATATGTCATTTACACCTGCAGATTACATTGATGCCAAGTGTTTGACATAATTTCAATCCCAGTGGGGATGGTTAGGCCTAGTCCTAGATTTTTTTTTTTGTTTATTGGTCTTGTCATCATGTGTTTAATGGATTCTGAAAGTTATAGGAAGTTCTGGGTAGTGGTTGGAATTTTGGGCTTGAAAAGTGCCTTAAATCCCATGGACTTTGGCACAGGTCTGCTGGAAATAGTCCCTAGACACAGGCATGCAAGCTTGTGGGGGCATCCAGAGCTATCTAGACACTAACATGCCCATAGCATGGGAGCATCCAGAGGTTTAATAACTTAAAAACTCAGTGGGACTCAAGGGTTGGTTAACATAATGGTTGGGATGGTTCCTAGGAGTCCTATTGTTGATGTTGAAGGTATGTATGGTGTGTTTTTGTCTGTTCCACTTCCTTAACATGACTTAGGAGGTTGAATCATATCATAGTAACTTCTCATTACATTTTTACCCCGGTTTTCCAGTTACTTGCGCAGATGTGGGAGGAGGGTGTTGCAGACTGGTATCAGAACATGGTTCACCTCTTGGACTGGATGGGTGGTGTGTTGGTCATGCATTCATGTATTTTGCATGTGTTTCTTATGCTTGTAGTCCATGTGCTTTTTGCATTTGGATGGTGTTGATCATGGTTGTAGTGATGTCACCATGTGAAGGTTGATGTTGTTGTTGTGGGATGTGTCGTCATGAGTGTATGGTTGTACATGCATTTTTTAGGCATGTTGGTTTTTATATGTTGTTATGCATGCATTTTCATAGTGAAGGTTGTTGTGCATTAAGTCATTGTATGTAATTAGGTCATCATGATGATATTGGTATGTTATGATGCTAATGTGTTGGTTGAGGTAGAGCAAGAGATGCAGATCATTAAAGTGAAGTTACAGCATTGGACCTTGAGGCAAGATCATGTCGCCATAGATGTTTGTATGTTGGGCATGCGAGTATGTAGGTTAAGGAGTGTTATGTGCATTATGGTTATGTGTATGTATTTCATTCTATTGATGTTATGGTTACATACATGATAGATGCTAGTTGATTAGTGTAGTCATATGCACATGTGTCAGATAGTCATGAATGATAGTAACCTGTGGTTGTATGCATTGCTATTTTTTTTTAGATAACTTGATGATTATGTTATATGTTGTTGATGAGTATGTTATAGGTTAAATTGTTGTTGTTATATAATAGTTAGCTTGATGATTATGTTATATGTTGTTTATGAGTATGTTATAGGTTAACTTCTTGTTGCTATATGCTAGTAACTTGATGATTATTGTTATTACATTAATATCTTGATGTTATATGTATCATACTAAGTTGGATTGATCTATGTGAATGGTTAGGGTTCTGAAACTCAGGTATGAGTTAATATATTAAGATATTATGTCATACTAATCTAGATTGATGGTGCATATGTGATTTCTATGCGTGAATGACAATTGTTTATGAATTTATGATGTGAACATGTAGCTAGTGACTATTATGGATATCATGATATTATTTATATTTGAGTTGATATGTCATGAAATTATATCGTGCTAATCTGGACTGGTTGTGCAGAAAAGATAGCCTCCCTGGAGATACCTTAAGGTATGAGTTTTCTTATGTCATCTATTTGGTGTTTGAGTGTTTGGTGTCTACTATGTAGTCTAGTTGATTTATTTAACGTGGTAAGTTTTCAAGTCGGTTGAATGTTTGATGAATTGCATAGTATGAGTATGTGTTCAAATGATCTTGTTTTAAGATGGTTGTAATAACACAAATGTGTTGAGACAATTGATATGTACTTGAGTGTAAGTAGATGATAGTTGTAACATTATGTTTTATGGCTGTGAGTTTATTATGAAATGATTGTTAGTCTTAGTAAAGGTTCAATTCAAATTGATAGATATGATTGTCTTGATATTTGGAACACATGGTTGACATGTGTGAACAGTTGTAGGAGACATGCTTGGTATTAACATGACAAGGTAACAATTGATTTGCTTATATATACTTAACAACTGGGTGGAGTGATAGCATATAGTAAGACTCAATTGTAGTAAGGTAAATGGTAAAAGGAAAGGAATTGGGCAAGAATTCCTTTGGCTATGTTTGGAAACACTAATTCCAAACGAATGAGTGATTTTCATACAGGAAGCCTTCTTAACCTTGAATTTGTCTGACATTATGAGGATATGTGTTATATTCATAAATATGCATGTGACAGGTATAATAGCTAGTGTCTAGTTATAACTAAATATGTAAAGGGAATTGGAGTCCCTTGAGAGATGGTATGGACGTGTTCAGTTGCAAGGCAACGTGCTTGGCACAATAAGGTAAGTTAACTAGTATATTGGTATATTTGTTTATACATTGACAATTATGTGTTTATGGCAATATGATACAGGGAATTGCATGGCAAGAGACTACCATGACATTTTGAAGAAGGCTCACGTTGAGCTTTCCTTTGGAAGCACTGGGAACCATGGGGATTGAGGCATGGTGTTTGTTGTTAGTCTTGTGCTTTTGGTTTTTGTGATTTACTTGCGCTTGATTTGGAGTTTTGTTATGTCTAGTGCATGATCATGCCACTTTGATTGTGGTGTCGTATTGTTATTGGTTTTCATGGTTTTATTCTTGTTTGTTTCTTATGCTTGCCTTTTAAGTTTTGAGTCTTGGGAATTGGTTTGGAAATAGGAAAGTTAGTGAAGCTCGGAGAGAGATGAATGAAATCCAGTAGGCAATGTAAGACTCAGAAAGACGATGATATGACAGTCAGGGGAAAGGTAATCAAGAAAGGTAAGGTGAATGGATTTGAGGTGTCATATGCCTTAGCTATGTTGGGAACTATTATTCTCGATGTTGTGCATGTGTTGCATGCATAAAGGGAGTTCTCTTAACCTTGACCTTATGCCATCTGGTAATTATGTTATTATCATGATTATGTTGATGTTTATATATGTATATATGTATGTATGTATGTATTTCGTGTCTGACAGTGTCATCATGGATCATGGTTGTTTAATGGTGATGTTTATATATGTATGTATGTGTGTATGCATGTCATTGTCTGACAGGATCATGATTGTTTTATGTTAATGTTTATGCATATGTATGTATCTATCCATGTATCTATGTCACTATCTGACAGGGTTGTCAGAGATCATTCTTGTGGAGGAATGATTGCTTATGCTGGTGAGTGGCATGATGAGGTTCCTGGTCTTATGGGGAATCAAGTGGGAAGAGTAGTCATGAAAAATATATGAGGTTAGTATCATGTGGATATGAATTGATATTGTATGCTTGTATGATGCCTATATTTATGTCATGACAGGTAACTCTGAGGGATACATTAGATAAACGAAAGCAGTGAGATCTGCAGCATGCTAGGATAAGCATAGGTGTGGAGAGACATTGGAAGCAAGGTTGCTTGGTAGGGATAGTGTGGTTTTGGATGTGTGGTATTCTTATTGCACATATGTTGTATATGTTGTACATGTCGCATATGTGATGTTGTGCGCATGTGGTGTTGTGTATATATAGTGTGTGTACATGTTGTTTATGCCATGTTATGTACAAGGTGGCACAGATAGTGTTGTGCGAATATTGCATATGCAGTGTTGGGTATAGATGGTGCTATGTACATGTTGGATATGTGGTGTTGTGCACATATTGCACTGTGTGCATGATGGATATGTGGTGTTGTGTGCATATGGTGTTGTGTGCATGTTGGATATGCAGTGTTGTGTATAGATGATGTTATGTACATGTTGGATATGCAGTGCTATGTACATGTTGGATATGCAGTGCTATGTACATGTGGTGTTGTGTGCGTGTTGTACATGTGGTGCTATGTACATATGGTGTTGTTTGCATGATTGTACAACTGGTGATGTGTGCATGTGGTGTTGGGTACATGTTGTACAAGTGGCGTTGTGTGCAAGTGATGCTACATGTCATGCATGTGGTTTCATGTACATGTTGTGCATGTGGTACTATGTACATGTGGTATTGTGTACACATTGTACAGGTGGTGTGGTGTACTTGTGGCATTATATACACATTGTGCAGGTGGTGTTGTGCACATGTGATGTTGTGCACATGTCATGCAGGTGTTGTGTATAAGTGGTAATATGTACATGTTGTACCTATGGTAATGGTGTGCATGTGGTATTATGTGCATGTCATACATGTTGTGTTGTGTACATGCGGTACTATGTATGTGCATTGTGTAGTCGTGGCATCGTGACATGTGTATTCGTTATGTTGTACTTTGTGTATGTATATGTATTGTTTGGGGTTGTACATCGGGTATAGATGTCTGTATTGTGGTGTACACCGAGTGTAGGCGCATGTATTATGTTGTGTTGTACATTGGGTGTAGGTGCATATGTTGTGTATCAAGTGTAGATTCATGTATTGCATGGTGCTATATGTTGTGCATGGTTGTTTATGTGTGATGCATACTATGTGTATGTGCACATGGTTAAGGAGAAGGCACTAGGTATTTGTCAGGTGTGGCAACTGATCCAGAGTGCATACGAAATAAATACAAAGGTAGAAGATAAGGATTGATTAAAGAATAAGTATGAGTATTTTGTTTCAGTTTTATTATGCATGTGATATATTGTTATGGTTTATGATGATTGCATGTGATTTATGATTATGGTTTATGATGATTACATGTGATTTATGATTCTGGTTTATGATGATTACATGTGATCTATGATTATAGTTTATGATGGTTACATGTAAATCATGATGTTGATATATGATGGTTGTGTTTTGAGCTAACTTGATGTAATATGTTTATACATGATGATTTGGTCAAAGATGCTAGTTTGACTTGTTGTGATAGGAAACAAAGAGAATTGCAAGTGTACCTTATTGACGGGCCACCAATGAGGTATGATTTTAGTTTATTTCAATTTATTTTGAATCTAATGGGAATTATGTGCTTGGTATAAGAAAGCATGAACATTCCTAGTTGGGTGGTTGAAATTGACTGCAAGAATTAGCAGCAACAGTGAAATATTGGAACAGGTAGCAATGTGTTGGTAAAGCATTCAGGAACAGTGCCATTGTGGGACACTGATACCTAATAATGTCCATTGATTTCCATGAGAATCCTATGACCGGTATGATGGTTTTAAGGTAGGCATATGCCTTGGATTTTGTATCTTTCGATGCGAGAAAGCCTTGCCAAGGGATGGACTTCTCGAGATGGGTTTCCAGCGGAACTTGGAAGGTGTGTGACTGCACAGAAGTGGGTGACTGGATTTCCTGAGGGACTGTGTAGCAGAGAAGGGAAAGTCGGGGATGGATTTTTTGTCATTATCATTGCCATATGGAATCAGATGCACATCGGGAGTGCGCCCTAGAACAATAAGTTGGTAACTATTCACTGAGAGGACAAGTGGCGTAGGATTGTAGCACTGGACATTGGATGCAGCTTTGAATTTGGCAGTGGATACTGGAATTCCTGGGAAGGAGGTGAATCATAGTACTAATTTTGAGGATGGAGGTGTGAGACTCTGGATTCCCTTGTTGATTGATACAAGCTTCATATCCTTTTATTTTCTAGTTGAGCAAATGTGTATATGCGTATATGTGTATATTATTGTAAATACTGTATCGAGATGATTTATAGATCTCCACAGACAGTATGGCTATTTGATGGTTGAAGAAAATGTGCTTAAGTATATGTGGTTATTATTGTAAATATTGTAATGAGTTGTGTTATAAAACTCCAATAAACTATATGATTGTCATGTTTCAATAGTGGTCATTATAAACAATGCAACGAGATATGTTATAAAGCTCCATGGGTAGTATGTTTTGTTTTCAGTAGTCCTGTTAGTTATAGGTGTCATTAAACATTGAGGACGATTTTCCCCCAAGGGGGAGGGTTCTGTAACAACCCTAGTTAAAAATCCATGTAAAAAATATATAAGACCATGGTCATGGGACACGTATTCCAAGTTGAATGCTGGGCAAGACATCCTAGTGGGTGTTGATTCGGTTTATTATGGCCAAGGAAATTGCCAAAGGCAATGGAAAAGGCTTTGGCAAGGCATGGGACATTTATTGACATTTATTTATGAAAAGAATGGAAATTAGGATAAAAGGAAGGTGAAAGGTGATAGGTTGCATGTGAGGAGGAAAATGAAGAAAATAGAGGCCTCATTGATAAAAATGCTTCTGAGGATTAGTGGGCGGGCTTGGTCAATGTAAGCTTGGTCAGTTCAATTTTGGTGGAGCTCCCTTCTATTCTCTCTCTCATACTCTTGGATACTTAGAGTTTTCTTGGAGCACTCTTCGAGGAGTGTAGCATACTTGTAGTTTTAGAGCAAGAAGTCAAAGGAAAAATAGGAAAGCTCAAGAGGACATTGGGATCAGCACCTACAACGGGTTTTTCTTGTAGGTACCGAGTTGCATGTATGTTTCCTCACTAGTTTTGGCATGCATAGCACATACATGTGGTTTCTTGGTTATGATCTGTCATTGGCATGGAGGATTGCCTAGATTGACAGTGGATTTCCTAGCCTTGCCATTTCCTAGATAGCCATGGTGTTGTGGGTTCATTTATTTGTTTATCTAGTTGGTTCGCATGTTTCCTTTAGCTTGGGTTGAGTTACTATTTCCCGGAAGCCCTAGTTGGACAAACGCTCTGGAAGCCCTATAACAGCTTGGGTTGAATTACTAGTCCTAGAAGCCTTGATTGGACAAACGCTCTAGAAGCCCTTGGTGGGTTGAGTTATTAGTCTTGGAATCCTTGGTTGGAAAAACGCTCTAGAAGCTCGGTGGCAGTTGGGGGTTGAGTTACTAGTCCTGGAAGCCTTGGTTGTAAAAAACGCTCTGAAGCCCTGAAAGGCTTGGGTAGAGACCAATATGATTATGGTTTTGTGATGTCCAACCGCGAATTCGAATCATTGTTTTATGGGTTGAGGTGGTTGGCATTTGGAAGCCCTTGATGGTTTCATATTGATTTTTTTTTATGAAATCCCACATTCATGCTTGGAATATGGCAAGAGGGTGATTGGCTAAGAGAGATTTGGCTGAGCCATGTCTATGGTTGGGTGGAACGTGGTAGTCCCATACCGAGTTGCATTTTGCATCATTAATATGAGGTTATTTCTCCTTGTTATCTCATGAGTATTATACTAGTTTATATGTGGATTATATGGATGTTGTTTCCTTGGTATTTCAGTTGTTATTATGTTGGTTATGAATATGTATTATGGCAGTGGCTATGAATGGCTCCCATCATGTTTTTACTTGTATATGATGAACAATGTATCTATGGCCTAATGGATGAAACTGCAGCTAAAGTGATAAGGAAAAAATGCCTCATAACGAATCTCAAATAAGTATGAAACCCCTATGCTTAGATCTGTCATTTACACCTGTAGATTGCATTGAGGCCAAGTGTTTGACAAAATGTCAGTCCCAGTTGGGGACGGTTCGGCCTAGTCCTGGAGTTCGTTTTTGGTTTATTAGCCTTGTCTCATGTGTTTAATGGATTCCAAAAGCTACAACAAGTTATGGGCAGTGGCCGGAATTATGGGCTTGAAAAGTGCCTTAAATCCCACGGACGCTGGCACAGGTCTGCTGGAAATAGTCCCTGGATGCAGGCATGCAGGCTTGTGGGAGCATCCAAATATCTCTGGACACTAGCATACCCATAGCATGGGAGCATCCAAAGGTTTAATAGCTTAAAATCTTAGTGGGACTCAAGGGTTTGTTAGCAGAAAGTGATGAAGATCTGTATGGTGTGTTTTTGTTGGTTCCACTTCCTTAACATGACTTAGGAGGTCGAACCATATCATAGTAACTTCTCGTCACACGTTTACCCCGGTTGGCCGGTTACTTAGGTAGATGTGGGAGGAGGGTGTTACAATCCTATCCTGTAAATCTGTTCCATAGGAGTTCGTAGTTGCTATGTGATTTACCTTTATCCACCTGCTAATAGCATATGCCACCATGTTCTCTTTACCTTTGATATACCTGATCTTGAAGTCAAACTCATTGATCATGGCCAACCACTGAGCCTGCCTACCATTTAGATTCAATTGGTTGAATAGATACTGCAAACCACTGTGATCACTAATCAATACAAACCTCCTACCAAGAAGATAGTGCCTCCACATCTTCAATGCATGTATGGTTGCTGCCAACTCAAGATCATGTGTTGGGTATTTCTTCTTATGCTCATTCAGTTTCCGTGACTCATAGCATACCACATGTCCATCCTGCATAAGGACTCCACCAAGTCCTCTCTTACAAGCACTTGTAGATATTACAAACTCTTTGTCTGGATTTGCAATCTTTAACATTGGTGCATGTGTCAAAAACTGCTTGAGCTCCTCAAAACTAGTTGCACACTCCTCTATCCATTCAAACTTCTTACCTTTCCTCTGAAATGATGTGATAGGATAAGAAATTTGCAAGAAGTTCTTGATGAACCTCTTGTAATAACCTGTTAATCCCATGAAATATTTCACCTCGTCCACATTCCTAGGAACTGCCCATTCCATGATATCTCTTACTTTTATGGATCCACTACTATGCCATCCTTGGAAATCACATGTTCCATGTAGTGTACCTCAGTATGAAAGAAACTGCACTTGTTGAGATTAGCATACAACTAATTCTCTCTCAACATTGTTGTTAAATGCTCAAAACACTCTTCTTCATTTTTTGAATATACCAATATATCATCAATGAACACAATAACAAACTTGTCCAAATATGGATGCAACACATTATTCATCAAGCACATAAAGGTAGTTGGAGCGTTAATTAGACCAAATGGAACTACACCAAACTCATAATGCCCATACCTTGTACGAAAAGTTGTCTTGTAGATGTCCTCTTCTTTAATGTGTACCTGAAGATATCCAGATCTCAAATCAATCTTCGAGAACACCATTTCTCCCTTCAACTGATCGAACAAGTCATCAATCCTCGGTAATGGATACTTGTTCTTGATGGTCACTTCGTTCAACTGTCTGTGATCAATGTATAGCCTGAAAGTACCATCCTTCTTCTTCAAAAATAGTATTGATGCGCCCCATAGTGATACACTTGGCTTAATGTATCCCTTGTCCAACATTTCCTTCAACTCTACCAACTCATGTTTACTCATCTTGTAAGGTGCCTTTAATATCAATGTTCCCCCTAGCACCAACTCAATAGAGAAATCTACTTCCCTATGAGGATTTAAGTCTGGAATCTCTGCTGGAAACACATCCTGATATTGTTGCAATATAGGGTACCCCTTGAATATTTATGCATCCTCAACATATTTACCCTTGTCACTAGATATATGCACTGCAATATCACAAAAACTTTTTTTCAACTACACTTAGGCTCAACTTTGCGCTTTGACTTCTCATAAAAATGTTTCAACTTTTAGATGACCTCCTCCAATGATCTAAGCTCGTCGAACTCAATCTGGTCTTTGTATGCTACTAGCAGTCCACTTATGAATCTCTGAACCTTGGCCTTCTCCTCCTTGAGGTAAGGCACATATCTCAACAGCTCCAAGAACCTTCTAATATACTCATCATTTGTCATGGAACCCATCTGAAACTCATAAAACTCCTTAGCTTTGTCATCATAGTACCTTTCCGACAGATTCTTCTTCTTGAAGAGCCTCTCAAACTCATTCCAAGTCAAGTCATCCTCCTTAATATCTTTAACATTCTTGACATCTTCCGACCAGATATCTGCGTTCCCTTTAAGACTGAAAGTGGTTGTCTTTGTTTTCATGTTCTCTGTATTAGCTAGCAATCGAAAGAATTTCTTCAACCCAAGCAACCATGCCTTAACATCACCTATAGCCAACGATCATGTAGTCACCTATTTTCAACTATAGTCAACCATCATCAAACTTAGTTGAACATGGTCAACCCTTGTTAACCAAGTTCAACCTACAATCAACCATGTTTAACTATTACAATGTAACAACCAAAGGCATTTTATATGTGATATGCATTGTGGCTTGATGAAGGAAAGTGTGAGAAAGTGCAATGTGTCATATGGAAAGAAAAATTTATGCAATGTGACAAGTTGCAACAAATGAAAGTTTGGATCAATGCAATATGTCACATTCATGAGAGTTTGTGTTTGATACGACATAAACATGCATCTTTCTAGAAGATGTGGAAAGAGATTTTTGCATTGAAGAGATGAAATCCAAATGAAAATACAAAGAAATCAATGTTGCATTTCAATGTTTATTAATGGTGATGTTGCATTGCAAACTTCATGAAGAGTTGTTTAAACAAAACTAAACCAAAATTAACCACATACTACAACTAATGTTTATTAACCAATATAAATCAAAGTAAACAACACTCTATAGTCAACAATTGAACCAAAGTTAATGTATAATCAACCGCAGTTAGCCATTATGATCTCTACTTAAACAAATTCAACCATAGTCAAGCACTATTAACCATAGTCAATTATGCTCAACCATAACTAGCAAAAAATTACCATACCCAATATATAATCAACCATAGCTAATCATTAAGAATCATAATGAACATTTTGTTTGGACAATAGGAAATTTTCTAAAACTTTTATGCAAATATCCTTTTTGCATCACATAATACTTTGTTTTCATGCCACATGTTGCACCTAAGACAATTTTCTTTGTGATATAGCACCTTTCACATCTAAAAAAAAAATTAGTCACAACAATTTGCTTTGTTCTAAAATTGTTAATTTGCATTGTTCTAAAATTGTTTTGACTATGACAAAAGAATATTTTAAGCGAAAGCTTTTTATCTTTTTCTAGAGTCACATCAATGAAATGTTTCTTACAATCCACAATAGCACAAAGATACATCTTTCACCTACGATGTATTGTAATGTTCAAATATTTTCACTTGCATACTAAATTGCGATAAACAATATTTAGATTGTTTTGCACCAAAAATGACTTTACCCATAATTCATCTGAAAAATTCAAACTTTACTTTCATGTGATACAATTTCCCAAAATTTCCATCTGCCAACATTTCAAGCTTATGCTATTTTACACCTAAAATAAATTTAAGTAATGATATAACACATCGCAACTAAATTTACATCAAATAATGTAATACATCACTTCGCACCAAAATTTCCTTTCCTATAATACATGTTTCCCTTCCTATAGTACATTATAGTTGTGTGGTACAACAAATCATATACCAAATTTATATTAGTTTACTATACACAAAACAAAGGCAAGAGCTAATAAGCCTGCCATTGCGCATTAAATGCCAGGCTACATGCGCCCCTGATCGTTGTTTAACACACGCAACATTATTTTTCATTTCTCTATCACCGCGCGCGCGTGTGTTAAACAGCTATCGGAAGCGCATGTAGCCGAGCATTTAATGACCAATGGTATGCTGATTAGCTCTTGCCCAAAACAAATGTCTTTTAAATGTACTACAAATAAAACTGACTTGTATTAACCTTGCACCTCCGGCAGCGGTTGGCTTTGCTAATTATTGAGTATCAGTAATACAACATTGTTTGATGTTCTATAGGATATGTATGGGATACCCAATGTCTGGTTCGTAATCCATAGTGAAGTCTTTGAGAAAAAAAACATAATTATGGTCCCTATGATGGTGAAGTCGATGAAAAAAATGAAGCATCCACATTTCTGGAGGTATTTATTCAATTTGGCGCTGTCAAGAGCCTCAATTTTCAAAAAAATAATGAAAGCATGCATTGAATGATACGAAGTATAGAACAGCTACGTCCATATAATTAAGATTCCAACTTCAAATCAAAACAAACACAGTAATCGTGGGATTCGCATGAGAAAACGATAATCAGATATTAACTTTATGTCACTTTGATGGACTGAATACTGGGGCCAGATTTGGCGCGTTGTACCCTCCGTGAGAAAAAGATAATCAGGTTTGAATTTTATCTTAAAATTCTTTGGCCATCTTTGGGGCCCTGTACTCCTCCTACCAGTAATGGAAGAGATTGGGTTGAGTTAGTCAGCGTGTTCACTCGCACTCAGTTTCAGAGAATGCTTTCCGATGTCGAATCAGGAGTCTGTCCCTCACTGCTAACGACGGTATCGCATGAGTCGTCACACAACACCAAAGTCCATATTGCATGGCATGGTAGTCATGGTTTAAGTTTTCTATAAGTTTTCTATAAATATATTTGGGGGTTGGGGGTTTATGAATACACCTATTGACTATTACATTCATTGGAAAATCTAGATAGATCAACTTAAAGAAATCTATCGGTTGGTCAAATTAGCAAGACCTAATCCCAAGGGAATCAAAGAGATTTATCCCCTATTTAAATTAAATTATTTCAAAAATATGTTTATTTTGGAATAGAGTTTCTATAATTTTAATTTAATTATGAATAATTATTAGTTAGATGATAGGTTTTAAGTTAGGCAAAATACTTTGAAATACTTTTAGTAATATATAGAGATCACATGTTAAGATTTATCCCAAAAGTAAATATATTTTTTATGCTCTTTTAATTAAATTAATTAATTTTTAAAAAAATGCCATAGATATATTTGGTATTAGTTTGTATTGTTAAAAAATCTAATTGAAAAAACTCCATGATAAAATGAAGTGAATCCCTAGTTAAAAATATTGTTACATATATATGTTTAAGTCATATATTAATTATTTTTATTAATTAAAATAAAGTTATAATTTTAGTTCATTTGTAAGATTTTTTTTACAGATGCATCATGAAGTGTTTTGATGCATATTGACATTTAATAGCCACATACATATATATATAGATATTCACCTGACAATAATTGCTTCTTTGTTATTCATTACTAATAATAAAAAAGTACAAATTTCTGTTGTGAGAGACAAAGATTTGTCCCCAGATTGTTGTATCACTTATCAGGTATGATTATAATCTCATTCACCTTGTTAGAGGGTTTACAATACTTTAATTTATTGGTCTAAACTTCTATAATTTTTGCTGAAATAGTACTATGTGTAGCCCTATATCATTCATGCTTACATCAATAGATAGAAAAGTTGATTGTCTATTAGCTGTAAAATTACAGGAAAAATATGGTTGTATATTAATTTGTTGAAGTCTTTTTTTCTGTCATATGTCGAATCTGATTTGTTGCTTTCATATTTTCTTGGATTTATATCTGCTTGTACTCATGTTGAAACACTGAAAGGCAGTGCAGTTGTGATAGAGAAGTGTAGGTTGTATTTATAATCTGACAACCATATAATTCTTCAATTATAATGTGTCTCGGCCCCAGTGTTAATGCTCTTTTTGATAATCTGTCTGTGCAATTGTTGGATTCCGTGTTCCTGGAAGTGACCTATGATTTCTCAAATTCGTTGTTTCTAGGTAGCCAAATTCAAGACCTCTAGCTTCGCTGCTCCTGAAAGCCAATCTATAACACATTTTGAATCCCCCAAGATCATGATATTTCTAATCTTTTCGAGCTTTGCAACGGTCATAAGGGTCCAAGTAGCAATGAGCTCTACTTTGGTATTAGTGCCAGGACCAATACCAATTTTATACTGAATAGATCTGGCATCAGAAAGTTTTATCAACCCCCCTCCTCCACACTGATTTTCTCGGGTAGCCTCGTCAAAAAATCCAATTGGAACATTTGATGGAATCTCAAGAAAATGATAACTTCTAGACTTCTGAATAAGTAAATCATGGATATAGTCTCTGAAGTGAGCAACTATCTTGGAAGAAAGAGTTAGAAGGCAAAGACTATCATCTCAGAAGATGATTCCATTCCTGAGGAGCCAAATACCCTAGGCAACAAAGATTGGAAGTGGACCAAGATGTTTTGATTTCTTGTTCCAAAAGTGAAGTGCATCTTCAAATGTGGACTTTCTGTTGCAAGTATTGATGCCCATTGACATGTAAACAAATTCCCAGATTTTCTGTGCAATATGGAAATCAATAAACTGGTGATCCACAGTTTCTTCCTACTGATTACAAAGAATACAACAGTTTGGCACAATAAGTCCTCTTTTTTGAAGATTCTCCCAAGTTAGAATTTTATTATGGAGACCCAACCAAGCGAAACATTTTAGCTTAGCTTGGATGTGCCAATTCCAAATGTACTTGTTCCACCATTTTCTATTTGGTTAAATTTCTGAGATGGCTATAGCCTCATCAGCCAGACGAGATTTTACATCCCCAAACGCAGTGTCCCAACTCCAAATTAATTAGTCCTTTTAGTTACAAATCCTGACACCGTTCAAATATAATTCAGATATGAAATTCGACTATTCCTCCCACAACTTGTCTTCCACACCCAATTCTAAAGGAATAAGCCAGTAATCTCGGTCAGTCCGAATAGAGTCTCCAGATTTAATATCATTTAGGGAGAACAGACTTTTGGAGGAGAGGAGTGAGCATAATTCAGGAGAGAACTTATAGACTCGATCCCTCCAATGAAATGGTCCTTACCTAGAAGAACATTCTTGTCATCCTCGACCTACCAGGCAAGCCAATTATAAAGATAAAGAAACGCTGCAATAAGGCCTGACCATACTATAGATCCTCCATTAATTGGTTTATTTGCAAAATTTATGTTCCATTCCACCACCGGCGTTTGATGAAGATACTTCCTTCTTATAGTCTGAATCCATAGTCCCTTTCCAAAAAAATCTCTCCACAGATTTTTAAGTGATAAGGCTTTGGAAAAATAGGGGAGATTTTTGAAACCCCATCCTCCAAGATGTTTGGGAGAAGATAATTTTTTTTAGCTGGCAAGATGATATCCTACCTTAGATTTTTTGCTTGTCCATAAAAATCTTAACATCAACTGCCTAATAGCTTTTAGAGTGGAAGAATGGATCTTGGCTAGTGATAACCAATAAACAAGGATGTTTTCCAACACCGCTTTGACCAGTATCATTTTGCCAACTAATGATAGCCAATTATAGCACCAAATATATATTTTCTGCTCAGCCTTTATTATCAGCCATCTCCAGTCTACTATATGGTAATCATTTGGTTTACGAAAATAACCAAGATATTTAAATCCACTTTCTAGAGGAATATCTTGCAGAGGAAGAAAAATCTGGATGGCTGATAGGATGTCTGGATTGATAGAAAAGTAATGAAAGGATGATTTATTCAAGTTAATCTCCGTCCTAGATGTGTTGCAGAAAATGTTGATAGCTTTATTAAATGCTTGTCATTCTTCCACAGTGCCTACACCCATAAAGAGGACATTGTCTAAAAACAGTAGATGTGAGATATGATAGTTTGGAGGTGTTATCACTCAGGTTGTCCCTAGGCTCCTAGTAGGGATACGGCCGAGGTAACCACAAACCAATATTCTGATTGCAGGTTCTAGCCCACCTGCAATCAGAGAGGGCTCTCTCCTTTAGTTTCAACCTTAGTTGATGATTTTAGGCTAGCTTTCTGACTTCAAGGGAATGTTGACTGTGATTGGAAGGAAGGTAGGATTCTTGAATAAAGAGGCACAGTAAGGTGTTATAAGTTTCGAACCATTAGGCATGGAGTCACAGATTGAGGCATGCGAGCATTTTCTTGGTCACAAGGGGATACGGAGCGGGATAGCCACACAGGATACAATACTCGGTCTGCTGAAAGTACGGAATGAACATCAGGGATGAAAGGCAAAATAGAATCATTTCATCATGCTGACAAAGAGGAGAAATGGACGAGTGGGATCCCGGAGCAGTTAAGAATTCCAAAGACATGCACTCATATATGAAAGAAACAGGGTAACCAGATCATTTAAGAATACAAGCTCATAACTGTTTCTGAAGAAAACATCGAAAAGTGCAGAAAATGAACTTAAGGTGTAATGAAACAAATCTTAAGCTATTCTTTTTTCTTGCAACTTAGAAAGGCTGAAAGGTGATAAAAACATAAAATAAACAGGGAAGAATAACACTTATTGGATCATGCAGAGACACAGGAATTCTGTGATCATTCCTTGGCCAAGAGAAAACAACAAGTTGTTTCACAATCCATGCTTTCAACAATCTTTGATTATGGAAAAATATGACAGTTACAGTGCGAGTCTTTGCTCGGAGAAAATGCTGGAAAGAAGACTGACCAACAACTACTACCAACCAACCAACCCTTCACAATATCGCTTAGGGTGGTATTTATAAACAAAATATCGGAAAGACATCATTACAAGTGACCTTGACAGGTCTTCTTAGAACTCTTCAAAAATCTAAATGCTGCTGGAATTAAATGCAAGTAAATCTTTTTGGCTGCGCTGGGGGCAGCTGGATCGGAACAGGTGACGAGGTGGCCCTTGGGGACCAGATGCGGTGTTGCTGGAGTGAATGTGCTTCGGGGCTGCAGTTCGGCTTTGGTGTGAATTGAATGTGCAATAATTATGATTTGAGAGATTCAAGTAGTTTCGCTCTCCTTCTGTGAATCTGCTGGAAGATATTCAATTTTCTCTTGCTTTGGGCCGCTGCTCAAGATATTCTCTGATACACTTTGCCGTTACATTGATGGTTTCCGCCATCGACTGATACTCTTTGACACGCTTGATGCCTGCTGATTTGATCTGATACACTTTAAACTATGTGACTGATCTGCTGTTGTCTTCAAACCGGATCCTTTGGCACGATTGGGCGATTTTCGGGCTCTTTCGGCGCGCAGTGGGCTCGGCAATCAGAATATTCCCTGAAGATTCCTCGAAATGGCCTATTTCCTGTAGCGATGCGCGGCGCTATTCGCGCATCGGAAACTGCCTCCGTTTCTTGATCTGGAGCTCCGAAGTGCGATTTTTCTCCCTGCGCGAAGATTTTTCGGCTTTTCTGGCTGCTGACGTAAGCATTGCGTCGGCTGTACGGTGGATGACGTCAGCTGTGGGTCCCTGGTATAGCGCGACGTGGTGAGATACTGGATGGACTGTGGTGAAGAGGCTCCGATGCGATATCGTTATATCGCGTCGGCGAGGAAAGAGGGGGATCATTGGGTTGGGCATTTGGCACTTGCGACTGCTGATATGTGATATCGCGATATCGCATTGGCGGAGACGGAGAGGTGAATGGATTGGACACTCGGCGTTTGCGATCGCCGATCGCTGATTTCGCGATATCGCATCGGCGGGGGACGAATGGGCAATGTTTTGCATAAATGTGAGAGGGCGAGGTTGCGACGCGAAAACGACTTTGAGGAGAAAAGGTAAGTAAGTGGGTGTGAAGGGCTTTTGAGGTTTCGGAAGGGGTCCGACTATTTCGGGGGAATTTTATACTTTGGAAGGAGTCCAAAGTATTTGGAAAGTGGTTTTGGAGGTCGGGGTTCTTGCTTAGTTTCTGATAAACTGAACAATTCCCGGGAGTTGCTATGGTTATTTTTCAACCAGGGGGAGGGATATTACATAGGGGAATTTTACTTAATATTAATAAGGGAACGGGAAGAATAGGGAGCTAAATAATAATGTTAGTGGTTAATATGGAGATGGCAAGAAAGCGCCAATGTTCGGGAGAAATTAGGCTGTTCAGGGGGTAGGACCATACTTCGGGAGAAGATATGGAACAACTTTGAGTAAAGCAGATCTTTACTCAAGCCAGTGTTTATGGAGATGATGAACTTAAGAGGTGTCAAGCAGATCTTGACCTCTTTTGGGGATGTTAGTTAATGATTGGGGAAAACAGAGAAGGGGAGTTAGTTATACTTCATTTAAGCCTTTTTTGCTTACAAATCATTGTTGATTATGTTCTGCATGATATGATACCTGAAAACTTGGAACTGGTCAGCAATTCAACAGCCTCAGAACTACCTACCCAGCCTACTTGCCTAGAATTTTTTCTTCTTTTGTTTTGGGGTGCACTTAGACTTGCAAACCCATCATACATTTTTCTTTTGATGCTTTCCTATCTACATACTACCCTTATTTCTTTCAGAGCCCAGATTAAGCTGTTGGGCTCTTCTGCTTCTCTACCTATCTAAGAATCTGCCAATATTAAACTGTTTGGACAGATTTACAATCCCTATATTCTAAAACATGAAATTTAAACCTAGGGAGACCAAGATTAAACTGTTTGGACCTCCCTTTAACTAGAAGTAACGATACCGGGATAACTTTACAAAATTTGAAGGCAATTGAATGAACTTGAAGTAGCCTTCTTCATTTGGAGACTGTTTGAGCAAATATGGAGCATTGCAGCAAGCATAATACGACATATTTGGCCTGTGAAATGCCAATCATGAAAAATGCATACCTGCTGCAGCAAGAGCTAACAGTGGCTCCACTCGGGGATGGCTTCTTCTTGCGGGAAGTCAAGAACAGCAGGCCAGAACGGCTTGATTTTTAGTTTCTTGCTGTCTTCTGCAAAAATGATTTTCTCTGGCCGCTTTATTCCTTCTACCTACCTACCCTAACCAGCAGTTACTTTGTCGTTAGGTAAAATCAAATAACCAGTGCAACCATTTAAGCAACTGTGAAACGAGATAAACTTGCTGACTGATCGTTTCTGAACGCAAAAGCATCATCCGAGCATATGCTTTTACAACCAAAATTGTGGCCTCCATCACTTGCCGATGAAGCATACGGTCTTCACTGAGAAAACATGTTAGCAAAATTTTGTTAAGCCAAAGTTCCATGTAATCTGCGATTGGATCGATGAACTTACCCTGTGAGAGAACTTCTTCTGCTTCTTCTGAATCTTCAATAGAATCATGCAGAGTTTGTGAATCAGCAGGTACCGGCATCTTCTCCTGAGTTGAGGACGGGAGACTTCGGCGCGATTTAGGATCTTCTAGATCGAGGGGAGCAGCTGCATCTTCGGTAATGAGCCTAGCAGATGATCCTTCTTTCTTTCCCTTGGATCCCAGATCACACAGGATCCTCGGGTCCTCAGGCAACAGTGTTCCCTCTTGAATATGGGCATGGAAGCTTAGGCATGATTCCGGGTTCTTTGGGCTGGAAGGATCAGTTACATCTTCGGTAATGACCCTAGCCGTTGATCCTTCTGTCTTTCCATTGGAACCCAGATCATACTCAAACTATAATTCAGGAGACAACACTATTTCCTTGTGAACTGGAGGAGGAAGATTTTGGCAAAACTCTTGAGGGTTGCGAAAATCATAAGACTGAATTTGAGCTCCCAAGATTTCAATTTCATTCTCATATTTTTCCACAACAAACTCAAGGAACAGTTTAATCTGGCCGCCTGGTATTTTTGACAATACCGCTCTGAAAAATTTGTCATTAAGCTCAAACTCTGATAAACTTTCTCTGCATTTTTCTAAAGCTTCTTCTATCAGAAGTTCCTCCCAAGATTCGGTCATTCTCTATTGTTGTTAATACATGGGGTACTTGGCTGTAACATTTGGTTCGTTCCTCAGTGGAGCCTTTGATTGAAATTGAAGTGGAGTCGCCAGGTGGATGTCTGGACTCTGAAGTGCCTGATCTCTGTCCACCATCAAAGATCAGAACTAAGCGTGACAAGCTCTGAAAAATAGGAGCACTTCCTCCAGTGGGGTTTAAAGATGAATAGAGCGCTTGTATCCCCAATGGAGTGCGCAGATACAGGTCGATCGAGGCTTTTACAAGTCGGTTTCTTCCACTGTAGAGTTGCAGAGTGGTTGCATTGATTTATCTGAGGAGGTCCCCAGCGGAGTCACCATTATGTTATCACTCAGGTTGTCCCTAGGCTCCTAGTAGGGATACGGCCGAGGTAACCAAAAACCAATCTTCTGATTGCAGGTTCTAGCCCACCTGCAATCGGAGAGGGCTCTCTCCTTTAGTTTCAACCTTAGTTGATGATTTTAGGCTAGCTTTCTGACTTCAACGGAATGTTGACTGTGATTGGAAGGAAGGTAGGATTCTTGAATAAAGAGGCATAGTAAGGTGTTATAAGTTTCGAACCATTGGGCATGGAGTCACAGATTGAGGC